>CM040428.1:64888215-65265311 GCA_022702705.1 Papilionanthe hookeriana x Papilionanthe teres | reverse complement strand
TTGTGGGAATGTTAAGGAAGGTTTAGAAAAGATTTGGAGTTAATTGGAGTTGAATTGGGTGAGTTTGGACTAAGTTTGGGTCATTGGTCCAAATTGGGCTTTAAGGTCCAAAGTGAAATTGGATTCAAATTTCAATCAAATTAGGCTTGTATTTGGTCTAGATTGGTGTTGGGGATGTTGAATTGAAGTTTAGAATTGAATTGGACCAGAATTTGAGTCAATTGGGTAGGTTTGGTTTGACATTGGGTTCACTTTGGGTTAAAATGGGTCAAATTGGGGATTTTGACAAAAGTGGGATAAATTGACAAAATTGGCCCATGGTGTAGTTGAACAAAATGAAATTGGGCATATTTGGGATTTTCTGGAATTTTTTGGGAATTTTCTGAATTTTTGGATTTTTTGGCTAAGAGGGGCATTTTGGGTATTTGGAGGGTATTGGGATGTATTTTTGGAATTTTTGGTATTTTTGGCTATGAATGATCAATTTGAGTGATGTGGGAATGTTTGGGATTGGTCTTGAGGATTTTTGGGTGATTTGGAGATTTTAGAAAATTTGGGTAATTTCAAGGGTTTTGGGTAGGCTAGGTGGGTGTAGGGTCCCGGGGGTCAAAAATTGAAAATTTGTAAAATTGAAGATTGGGTGAATGTAAGTGGAATGAAATCATTTTGGTTGAGCCATGAAGCCATATCAAGCCCACATGAGCCATAAAAGGGACTCATTTGAGGCATCCATCTATGTTGTTCCTAACCTCTTGCGCGAGGGCTTAGGGGTTAAGGACCATCCATGTGAATCACCTTCATGAGTCGGGAGGTCAAGTTAGGTATGGGTGTGTTTTTAGGAGGTGTGTGAAAGTGTAGTGTATAGGTTTAGTGTGTGTGTAAGTCAGCCCTTCACCGGACTGGGCCACCGGAGGCGGTCCTAAGGCCAAAGAATCCCATAGGAACTCATCCTTTAAACTTCCGCATTTGATTTCAACCCTCCAGGTGATTAGGGGTCTACAATCAAGTTTGTGGAGTTTGCGGGGAGTTAAGAAGTGGTTTGAATTTCTAAGTGGTGGGTCCCGATTCTAATCCTCTAGGATAGTCGAAGGAAAAGCCTAAGGCTAGATCCTAAGTACTAAAAAGAAGGAGAGAAGACCTCATCAAAAATGAGGTCAACAACTGGCTAGAGCAAAATTTCAAAGATGAAAATATAGTCATCCCGAAAGAATACTTGAGAGAACATGAAAAGGGATCAATCAATATGATTTTGATAGAGGAACTTAATCCTAAAAACAAGGATAGCATTTCTGAAGAGATCTTAGCTAAATACCAAGTTACAAAATCTCCCAAGAAAGAAAAGAAAAAGAAAATCAAGAAAATGGAAAAGATTAGAGGTCTTCCAGACATAGGGGCTGCAACTCCTTTTGTACCTTCTAGTTCATTTCACTCTTGTACTAGGATAGTTATGTCGGCCGAAGGACGAAAAATCCTCGAACCGATAACTTTGTATGACTTTCTTTTTACCATGAATAATAACAATCCTAGTTTTGCGTACATTTTGTCTAATACGGATGATGCTTCGAGAATGACCATTTGAATTCTAACCACATAGACAATACTCAAATCGTATATGATCAATCTAAAGACAACCAAAATGATGAAAATGAAAATGAGAAATCTGACAACGACAAAAATGAAGATGACATTGCTACGCTTCAATTACAAGGAATTCCAATTTCTATAAAATTGGAATCTTCGGATTCAGAAACAAATGAATCGGATAATCAACCTGAAGAAATAGTTGAAATTAACTTGAGAAGTGGAAAAATCTTACCTCTAGGATAATTCCACATGAAAAAGAAAAACAAATAATTACACCGAGATAAGATCATTCCTCCAATATATCCACTGAACTTCGAAGGAAATAAGGATGATCTTCACGACAAGGTGGATTATAACGTCTTGGCCCATTTGAGAAAATTACAGGCAAAATTAAGCATCTATGATGCTCTCATACTTTCCGAAGAAATGAGAGAATCATTAATCGAGGCCCTTTCGGACACGACATTTGCTTAACTCGACTTGCTAGTACTACCCAAAATGAAGCTTACTCATTAGAGGAATCAACAAAGATTACCTTCTCTGACAATGACTTGTTGCTCGAAACAACTGAACATAATCATCCACTATATATTACAGTAAATATCAATGACACGATACTTTCGAGAGTTCTTATTGACCCAGGTGCTTCAATCAACATTATGAATCTGAGAACTCTTGCATACTTAGACATTGATGCCTCTCGACTATCAAGAGATACAATGATGTTTAGAGGATTCAATCAACAGGGAGAACGGGCCCTTGGATCAATAACATTGCTCTTAAAAATAGCCGAATTGGCAACAACAGCAAAATTTCATATTATTGACTCAGATACCTCTTTTAATGCCTTACTTGGCAGACCATGGTTCCATGAATATAAAATTGTACCATCTTCATTACATCAATGTATCAAATATTTACGAAAAGGACAACAAATTCGTATTATAGGAGACCTGCAACCGTTTTCAATCCATGAAATCAGTATACATGAAGATGCAGCATATTATGCTCCTATAAATAAAACAATATCTTCCAAAGAGACAACGATAAATATGGAAGAAAATAACAAAGAAAAGAAAATAAATGAAAAAGATTTTTCTTCAATAAAGACAAAAGAGACTAATTTCCGTCAAACTCGCACTCGAGGTCGGGCCGAGAACGAGGACGAAGGAGAGAAGATCCAATTGTCACAATGAAGAAACCACTGAAGTTCAAAATCCACTGGATTACGAAGAAGAAACGACATCCGTGGCTGCAAAGGAACCTCAATTCAAAATATCTCTAGAAGAAGAAGATAAAGAGAAACAATTTAAATCTATGTATGATAAAATCAATCATTATAAACATTCTATGACTCTAACTCCAATCTCCACTGCTAAGATTGAGAATCTAATAGTCAAAAAAGTATATAATGATGACAAAAAGCCAATTAAGTTTAGACTTGGCTCCACTTCATCTTGTATTAAAAATGATGTAAAAATAGAAGATGAAAATCTTCCACAATCAATGAAAATTCCTTTTGAGTTGTATTTTCCTTGGGCACGAAAATTCATTCAAAATAGTTTAATGCTCAAACAATGATCTTTAAAACAACCGCATTTCATTGAACAAATGTGGAATGATAATAAACGAAATTCTAACTCTAAAAAAGGTGTTGGATTTGGAATTTTGGGACCATTAAATGATACATAATTTTGTTTGACTGTCACAAAAGAGTGTGATTCCAAATCATTGCCTGATCTTCCAATTGAAAATGCTCCCCCGGAGTTGGAAGAAGAAATTAAATCGAAAATTGATGAACTAAAAGAAATAAATTTAGGAACTAATGAAAACCCAAAACCGACTTTTATTAGTTCATTCCTTAATGATGAGGAAATAAAAGACATAACTCAATTGTTGATGGAATATAAAGACTTTTTTGCTTGGACTTATGATGAAATGCACGGTTTATCTCCGAAGTCGCGAGTCCATAAACTCGGGATAGACCAAATCATAAACCCGGTTAAACAAGCTCCAAGAAGGATGCGTGTCGAAATAGAGCAACAAGTCATTGCGAAGTCAAGAAATTGATAGAGGTGACTTCATACGAGAAGAAAATTATCCAACATGGCTAGCCGATGTGGTGCCGATTAAAAAGAAAAATGGACAAATAAGAGTCTGCATAGACTACAGGGACTTGAACAAAGCATGTCCAAAAGATGAATTTCCTTTACCTATTCCTGAATTAATGATTGATATTGCATCAAAATATGCAATATTTTCTTTCATGGATGGATCATCAGGATATAACCAAATAAAAATGTTTTCGGAAGACGAAGTAAATACAGCTTTCCAAACACCCATGGGCATATATTGTTATAAGGTTATGCCATTTGGACTAAAAAATGCCGGTTCAACCTATCAAAGAGCCATGATACGGATTTTTGATGAACTAATGCATAATCAAGTTAAATGTTATGTCGACGATCTGGTTGTCAATAGTAAACAAAAAGACGATCATATATAAGATTTGAGAATTGTCTTTGAACGACTACGATGATATAATCTTAAAATGAACCCTTTAAAGTGCGCCTTTGGTGTCACTTCAGGAAAATTTTTAGGATTTGTAGTTCGACATCGTGGGATAGAAATTGATCCTTTCAAAATTGAAGCTACCCTAAATATGCCTCCTCCTAAAAATCTAACTCAATTGAGATCCTTTCAAGGAAAATTAGCATATATATGACGTTTCATTTCCAATCTATCGGGTAGATGTCAACCCCTTACTGCCCTTACTAGAAAGGATGCCAAAATTGTGTGGGATGAAAAATGCCAGCATGCCTTCGAAGACATTAAACAATATCTGACAACCCCTCCTGTCTTAGCAGCCCCTGTATTAGGAAGACCTTTAATCCTTTACACCGCGGCATTGGACAATTCACTTGGAGCTTTACTAGCACAAGTAAATGATGAAGGAAAAGAGAATGCGTTATACTACTTGAGTCGTTGTTTAGTTCCAACGGAAGTAAAATATCCGACAATTGAAAAGCATTGTTTAGCCTTGATCTTCGCAGTTCAAAAGCTAAGACATTATATGCTTTCTCACAAGGTAACTCTTATTTCAAGAGTTAACCCGTTACAATATTTAATAACACGACCGACACTTTCTGGGAGATTAACAAGATGGACAATGATCTTATTACAATTTGACATAACATTTGTACCGTTACGCGCTATCAAAGGACAAATCCTAGCAGATTTCTTAGCGGCACACCCAATTCCAGCGGGATCACCCCTTAACGACGATCTACCTGATGAACAAATATCAGAAGTAAAAGATTCTAACATGCAACGATGGGAACTCTACTTTGACGGAGCATCATCTGTATGGAAAGACAAAGATAAACAGACAATCATACCAGACAAAGCCGGAGTAGGATTAATTTTCATTACTCCAGACAAAATGATGATGCCCTTTTCCTATCATTTGACGAGAACCATGCACGAATAATGAAGCCGAATATGAAGCGCTCATAACCAGGTCTAGAATTGACAATATTAATGGAAATTAAGAATATTGATATCTACGGAGATTCCCGACTAATCATCGATCAAATTGCTGGCAAATACAAAATTTTGAAACCACGACTTGAACAATATTCTCGTTACACTTTGAAATTACTTCAACAAATTCCTGATGTAACATTTTTCTTAATCCCGAGACGAGATAACTCTCTAGCGGATGCTCTGGCAAAACTTGCAAAGGAATTTGCATGTCTAGAAGAAGATGACATACCGATTTCTATAAAAGGACGACAAGTTCTTTCTCAAATTGATATGGATAATTTGCATAAAATCGGTAAAAATATGACAATGACAATAAGTGACGAGAAGGATGATTGGCGATAACCGATCATCCAATATTTCAAACTGGAAAATTGCCTGAAAATAGTTCTATTGCCAATCAAATTAAACAAAGAGCATTATCATATGCTCTAATAAATGACGTCCTTTATAAACAATCTTTTGATCAAATGTGGTTAAAATGTTTAAACCAAATTGAAGCTCGAGAGATTGTTAAGGAAGTTCATTCGAGGTTTATGTGGTGCACATCAATGCGGGCCCAAAATGAAAATGAAAATAAAAAGAATGGGTTATTATTGTCAACAATGATGACCGAGCGCACTTGACATTGCAAAGAAATGTCATCAATGTCAAATACATGGAGTAGTTTTACATCAACCTCCAAATGTCCTACACCCAACTATTGCATCATGGCCATTTGAATGTTGGGGTACTGACATAGTGGGCCCTATAGATCCTCCATCCTCCAAGGGCCATAAATTTATTACGGCAGCTACTGACTATTTTTCTAAATGGGCAGAAGCAATACCCCTTCAAGAAGTCGAGGCGAACAAGTTCTCCACTTCTTTAAAACACATATCATTTATAGATTTGGGATTCCTCGAAGAGTCATATCGGATAATGGGTTAGCCTTCAAAAACACAAAAATGAATCACTTTATCCGGAGACATGGGATTATTGGAGATATTCCACAATCTATTACCCTAAGGCCGATGGATTAGCGAAGCTTTCAATAAAACGTTGGTTCAAATCTTGAAAAAGACATTAAGTAATAGCCCGAGACAATGGCATGAACGACTAATAGAAGCTTTATGGGCTTATAGAACTACATACCGAACTCCAACACGGTCTACACCATTTGCTTCGGTATATGGTTCTGAAGCCATTTTGCCTTTGGAAGTCCAAATTCCTTCTCTCAGAATCGCAATAACTAATAAAATAACTGAAGAAGAGAATGTCAAGTTGCAACTTGAAGAACTTGAAAATTTAGAGGGCAAACGTCTGCTAGCCCAACAAAATCTTGAATTGTATCAAGCAAAAATGATACGAGCTCACGACAAACTAGTTCGCCCTAGAACTTTTCGAATCGGTGAATTAGTTTTAGTTCTTCGAAGACCTATACTAGCTCATCGAAAAATAGGTGGCAAATTCGAACCGATATGGGAAGGTCCATATGTAATTGAAAAGACATATTCCGGAGGATCCTACCAATTGGTGGATTGTCGAGGAGGAAGAATCCTACCTCCAATCAATGGGCATTTTCTAAAGAAATACTACGCGACATAAAAAAAAAGAAATGAATAAAGACTTATTTATAAACAGGGACAATAAATTCTCCTTTCAAGAATCATCTTTGATGTTTTGTGACACCTCTTTCATTTGTTAAACGAACATTTGAAAATCTAAAATAATACTCTGTCTTGATATTTTCAGGAAAAATGCCTGAAGACAGATTATTTTTCTCATTCTGAAATAATATGACTTTTGCCTTGGACCGTCGACATATAGACGCGGGGACCGGAGTTCACTTTGATTTTGACTGTTGCGGGTTGAATCCATATATCATGGATCGTTACTTTATCTGGTGAATCACAGTGAAGTTAATATGCAAACACCTTTGATAGAATTTAAACTCCGACAACCCGAAGAATATGACTTCACAATCACTAATAGCTCAGATAAAGCAGAATTCATGACTGTCCCGGTACAAGGAGCATCAACGTCAGGAACCAAAAATCTGACGACAGGATTCACCAGATCGCAAAAACGAAATCGCATTAAACGACTAAAACGACAAAAACAATTACAAGAGAAACAAGACATGGATGATATGAGTCAATTAAAATCGCGAACTATCAATACTCCGTTTGAGGAAATAATATCAGAAACGACAAATCTAGACCTTACAGAAAAAGAGGATGGCAAAGCAGTCATCACTCCACCATCGGTCACACCTGCTCAATGTTTAAGAGTATCAGACAAAAAGAATCACTCGAAGGAAGAGATATGACGAATTCGCGCCATTGAGTGGAGAACCTTCGAACAAAATAAATATGTGAATAAAAGAACGATAAATATTCTGGATGGTCTTAAAATTTTTACCAGAATATTTGATGAAACTAAACAAGCTGCTATCATCAACCACATCATAGAAGCCCGAGATCAGGGTAGGGCTTGACGCCTTCGAAGGAGGACTGTTACCGAACCTAGTAAATGGATTCGCGGTAAGGGTAGGAAAACCATTCAATACGGATGTTGCTATAACTATGCAAGAGACAAAGAAGGAAATCTTCCTGTGATTCTACGACATGAACAAGTCGACCCTTTACCCGTTGTGATAATCCAAATTATCAGACGACTTGTTACTTGGGGAATCATACCTGCGGATTGTGTTCCCGATAGCTGCATCATTAATATGTATGATAAAGGGGATTGTATCCCTCCTCACATCGACAGTCATGATTTTGAAAGACCATTTTGTACTCTGTCTTTAATGAATCATTGCTCCGTTATATTCGGAAGAGAGATACAAATCTTGGAACCCGGAGAGTTTGATGGGACATGCCGCGTCCTTTTAACCCGAGGATCAATTCTTCTGTTCCAAGGGAACGGTGCAGATTTTGTAAAACACTGCATACCCAGTGTTAACAAGCCACGAATCTCCATCACCTTGCGACGAATGAAACTCGACAAACGGCCGGACGGATATCAACCAATACCGAAGCTCGAAGGACTAAAGCCTTTGGAGCTAGCTGTGATCCCATAAATGTCTGAACACCTGAAACATGTTCGACGAGTGATGTTTTGGAGTGTAGGACGTTTATGGACAATCAGATAATCTCCAAATCTATGACATGATATGGAGAACTCTTGACATATAATATATCTATAGTTGTCGATGTGTGACATATCGGTAGCTGTTGACATGTAAAATATCAGTAATTTGTTGCAGCGTGCAATATGATATGTACATACGTATGTACTGTAAGCTTTTGTTTGCAATAAATATGCACTGGTGACTTTTTATGGAAATAAAATGAAGTGTTGAAGAAAAATATATCTCCATTGTCAGTGATATGTCGACAGGTCCTGAAATCAATAAATGACAAAATGAATAATTTATGAAAATCAAACATGAGAATTAACTTTCGACCTATATAGGTCAAAACCCCAGCGGATATTCCCACCAAAAAATATTAATGAGTTAGCCACTCTCTCCGGTTATTGGATATAAGTTCTTTCCTAATGCGGAAATTACGACTTTCCTTTAACCAAATCTTGACATCGACATTTTGAGGAAAATAGAAAATGACATCTATTTTCTCTCTTCGGTTATTGGATATAAGTTCTTTCTCGATGTGGAAATGACGACTTTCCTTTAACCAAATCTTGACATCGACATTTTGAGGAAAATAGAGAATGACATCTATTTTCTCTCTTCGGTTATTGGATATAAGTCCTTTCCTGACACGGAAATTACGACTTTCCTTTAACCAAATTTTAACATCAACATTTTGAGGAAAATAGAAAATGACATCTATTTTCTCTCTTCGGTTATTGGATATAAGTTCTTTCCTGATGCGGAAATTACGACTTTCATTTAACTAAATCTTGACATCGACATTTTGAGGAAAATAGAAAATGATATCTATTTTCTCTCTTCGGTTATTGGATATAAGTTCTTTCCTGATGCGGAAATTACGACTTTCCTTTAACCAAATCTTGACATCGACATTTTGAGGAAAATAGAAAATGTCATCTATTTTCTCACTTCGGTTATTGGATATAAGTTCTTTCCTGATGCGGAAATTACGACTTTCCTTTAACCAAATCTTGACTTCGACATTTTGAGGAAAATAGAAAATGACATCTATTTTCTCTCTTCAGTTATTGGATATAAGTCCTTTCCTGATGCGGAAATTACGACTTTCCTCTAACCAAATCTTGACATCGACATTTTGAGGAAAATAGAAAATGACATCTAATTTCTCTCTTCGGTAATTGGATATAAGTTCTTTCCCGATGCGGAAATTACGACTTTCCTTTAACCAAATCTTGACATCGACATTTTGAGGAAAATAGAAAATGACATCTATTTTCTCTCTTCGGTTATTGGATACAAGTCCTTTCCTGATGTGGAAATCACGACTTTCCTCTAACCAAATCTTGACATCGACATTTTGAGGAAAATAGAAAATGACATCTATTTTCTCTCTTCGGTTATTGGATATAAGTCCTTTCCTGATGTGGAAATCATGGCTTTCCTCTAACCAAATGTTGACATCGACATTCTGAGAAATAGAAAATGACATCCATTCTCTCTCTTCGGTTATTGGATATAAGTCCTTTCCTGATGTGGAAATCACGGCTTTCCTTTAACCAAATTTTAACACTGACATTCTGGAAAATAAAAAATGACATCTATTTTCTCTTTCCGGTTATTGGATATAAGTCCCTTCCTGACACAGAAGTCATAACTTTCCTCTAACCAAATATCAACATTGACATTTTGAGAAATGGAAAATGACATCCATTTTCTCCCTCCTGTTATAGGATATAAGTCCCTTCCTGACACAGAAATCACGGCATTCCTTTAACAAAATATCGACACCGACATTTTGAAAAATGAAATATGACATCCATTTTCCCTCCCAGTAAATCTCTTTTCAAATACAAGAAGAAAATCTCTTCTTAGAACTGACATGAAAGACATCTGACATCCTCCGGGAGTGATATGATATCCCCTCCTTTCCTGACCATTAGGAAATACTCTTAGACCACTTCGGTCAATGCCAATATGTGCAGAATACTTATATAGTATTCTACACATATGGGGGGCCCTTTTGTTGACCTCATTTTACAATAAGTCAATAACCTTATGATCAAAAAAGTCAACATTGGTCAAAATGGTCAAACCAGACCTAGTGACCAACCCTGTTGACCCATAGGTCACCCTTTTGACCTAAAAAGTCAACATTGGTCAAAATGGTCAAACCAGACCCAGTGACCAACCCTATTGACCCCATAGGTCAACCTTATGACCTAAAAAGTCAACATTGGTCAAAATGGTCAAACCAGACCTAGTGACCAACCCTGTTGACCCCATAGGTCAACCTTATGACCTAAAAAGTCAACATTGGTCAAAATGGTCAAACCAGACCCAGTGACCAACCATGTTGACCCCATAGGTCACCCTTTTGATCTAAAAAGTCAACATTGGTCAAAATGGTCAAACCAGACCCAGTGACCAACCCTGTTGACCCCATAGGTCAACCTTATGACCTAAAAAGTCAACATTGGTCAAAATGGTCAAACTAGACCCAGTGACCAACCCTGTTGACCCATAGGTCACCCTTTTGACCTAAAAAGTCAACATTGGTCAAAATGGTCAAACCAGACCCAGTGACCAACCCTGTTGACCCCATAGGTCGACCTTATGACCTAAATAGTCAACATTGGTCAAAATGGTTAAACCGGACCCGATGACCAACCACGTTGACCCCATAGAGTCAACCTTATGACCTAAAAGTCAACATTGGTCAAAATGGTCAAACTGGACCCAGTGACCAACCCCGTTGACCCCATAGAGTCACCCTTTTGACCTAAAAAGTCAACATTAGTCAAAATGGTCGAACCATACCTAATGACTACCACCGTTGACCTCATAGGTCACCCTTATGACACTAAAAAGTCAACATTGGTCAAAATGGTCAAACCGGACCCGAGTGACCAACCTCGTTGACCCCATAGGTCAACCTTATGACCTAAAAAGTCAACTTTGGTAAAAATGGTCAAACCAGACCTAATGACCAACCCTGTTGACTTCATAGGTCACCCTTATGACCTAAAAAGTCAACATTGGTCAAAATGTTCAAACCAGACCCAGTGACCAATCCTGTTGACCCCATAGGTCAACCTTATGACCTAAAAAGTCAATATTGGTCAAAATGGTCAAACCAGACCCAATGACCAACCCTGTTGACCCCATAGGTCAACCTTATAACCTAAAAAGTCAACTTTGGTCAAAATGCTCAAACCAGACCTAATGACCTACCCTGTTGACCGCATAGGTCAACCTTATGACCTAAAAGTCAACTTTGGTCAAACTGGTCAAACCAGACATAATGACCAACCTTGTTGACCCCATAGTTCAACCTTATGACCTAAAAAGTCAACTTTGGTCAAATTGGTCAAACAAAACCTAATGACCTACCCTGTTGACCCATAGGTCAACCTTATGACCTAAAAAGTCAACTTTGGTCAAACTATCAAACCAGACCTAATGACCTACTCTGTTGACCCCTTAAATCAACCTTATGACCTGAAAGGTCAACTTTGGTCAAATTGGTCAAACTAGACCCAATGACCTACCCTGTTGACCCATAAGTCAACCCTTTCACCCAATGGCACATTTAAAACCCTAGAATGACAAAATCACAAGTACTGAACATTTTAAAATTAAATTGATCAATTTAGGTGACTTAGGTCAACCTGAGTCAAAATTGGTCAACACCTATCTATTTTGATTAAAATAGATAAAAATGAAATAAAAACAACAAAATTTATCAAATAATTAATTTCAAAATTATTTTGATTAATTAAAATGATTAATGATTTAATTTTCAAATATTTTAATTAAATGACAAAATTAATTAAAATGAAAATTAAATTAAAATCATAAAATCATAAAAATGATAAAATTAATCAATTAATTAAATTAAAATGATTTTCAATTAATAAATTGATTAATAAAATATTTTCCAACAATTTTAATTAAAAAAATATTTAATTAAAATGGGAAATTAAAAAGAAATGAAATTACATATAGCCTTCTCATAATTAATTAGGCTAAACTCATCTTAAGGCTTAATTAACACATAATTAAGCCCACATTGAGACCACTTAGCCATGGGTTAATACCCATCATGATGCATGGGGTGAGGTGTCACTCTCTCCTTCACCCTAAGCTTCATTTAGCCATGAGGTGGCAGGCCAACATGAGGCCTCACCTCCCACCTCCCAAGCTACCCAATGGAAGGAAAACCATACATGAAACCCCTCCCCCTTACCATGGTTAGAAGCAATGATGAGGGATAAGCTTGTGTGTCACCATTTGCCAAGCTTAAGAGATGATGTGTAAGCTCCCTAAGAAGAGTAGAGGCAGCTCACCATGCACCTCTTACATGAGCCAATGGGTGAGAGACAAAACAATGGAAATCATCATGGAAAACTTAGGGAGAAGCATCAATGCCTATCTTCAGCCAATTTCTTCACCCAATGGGCTGATAGAGGAGGTAACTACTCCCCTAGAACATCCTAAGTTAAGCCATAACCTCCCCTTGCTATAAATAGGACCCCATGGCCGAACCTAGCAAGGAGAAGAAAAAAATTTAGGGAGAACTATAGGCTGCCCAAATCCACCTGCTCCCAACATAAAAAGTCTTCCTAAGAGTCTCAGTAATCTTTTAGGATCATATCCAAGCCATAGTTTGAGCCTATTTGAGCCAATTTGACCAAATTTCAAAAACATCACCAAATTAGGTACTTCTTCAAAATTCCTCCCTAAGCCCGACTTCTGGATCAAATTGCTGCAGTAATAACCTTCTATTGGAGTCCTAGAAGGCAACCATAAGGTCTGATCTAGCCTGATTTGCTTGTGGCAAAGGTATGGAAATTTTCTTTACAAAATAAATCATATTTTTGACATATCATGTCTTATACTAGCCCAGAAGTGTATCATCACCGTATGGATGGATACTTCTCATCCAGATGATCATTTAAAAAAAAATCACTCACTTTCATCAAGAAATGAGTGAGATATTGATGTTTGAAGTTTAATGGTTAGAGAATTTTCGGATTTTTGGCCGAATTTTCTCCGCCGTCCGATCCCGCGCTTTAGAAACGGACGGCGCTGATCTCTTCCCCGCGGTGTCCGCTGTTCGGCCGCCTGCAGCGGATCCTCCCGCTCGTTTGACGCGTACGAGGACACGCGTCGAACGGCGGTGAGTTTGGTGGCGGGATTTAAAAAAAAAACCTTAAAACCTTAAAAACTTCAAAAATCCATATCTTTTGATCCGGAGGTCATAAAAATAAAATAAAAATATCTATGGAAAGCTCTTGAAGAGGAGAAAATTTTGAGACCAAAATCATAATTTTCTTCTCAGTATTTAATTTTTAATTAATTAAATACTCTCTGGAGTATTTTAATTATTAAAAATTATTTATAAATAAAAAAATTATGAAACTTTGAGTCATTTATCTTTATGTTCTTAGGAACCTTCCATAATTTTTCCAAGGACAGAAAACATGTCTAGGACACTTTTCTTTAATTTTCAAGTTTCTTTTTAATTATTTCAAATAATAATTATAAAAATTGAAAATTAAGGAAAATAAAAATGCAAATGGCTAGAAATGATAGGGCAACAGACAATAACCCTAAGAAAATTATTTCTAAGTCATAGAAATCATTTTGAATGGTATTTTAAAATTTAGGGTTAAAATCCTTTATTAATTAAATAATTTTAATCCTAAACCCTTTATAAATTTAACCTATTTTCATCAACAATCAGAGTTTAAAAATGGTTTTAGTCTATGATAGACTAATGAGAAATTTCACTTAAGTCTAAAATGACCAAATTGGACTTAACTAAATTTAAAATAACATTTAAACCTACTAAACCTTACTTAAATTAGGTTTAGTATGAAAATCAAGTCTTAATTAAGTTTAAAGACACATTAAACTTAACTAATCAAAATTAAACCTTTTAATTGAGTTTAAAGACATAAGAAACTTAATTAAACCCATTAAACCTTACTTAAATTAGGTTTAATATAAAAATCAAGTCTTAATTAAGTTTAAAGACACATTAAACTTAATTAATCAAAATTAAACCTTTTAATTAAGTTTAAAGACATAATAAACTTAATTAAACCCATTAAACCTTACTTAAATTAGGTTTAATATAAAAATCAAGTCTTAATTAAGTTTAAAGACACATTAAACTTAACTAATCAAAATTAAGTCTTTTAATTAAGTTTAAAGACAAATTAAGCTTAATTAACTCATTAAATTAGGTTTAATATAAAAATCAAATCTTAATTAAGTTTAAAGACACATTAAACTTAATTAATCAAAATTAAACCTTTTAATTAAGTTTAAAGACATAATAAACATAATTAAACCCATTAAACCTTACTTAAATTAGGTTTAATATAAAAATCAAGTCTTAATTAAGTTTAAAGACACATTAAACTTAATTAATCAAAATTAAACCTTTTAATTAAGTTTAAAGACATAATAAACTTAATTAAACCCATTAAACCTTACTTAAATTAGGTTTAATATAAAAATCAAGTCTTAATTAAGTTTAAAGACACATTAAACTTAATTAATCAAAATTAAACCTTTTAATTAAGTTTAAAGACATAATAAACTTAATTAAACCCATTAAACCTTACTTAAATTAGGTTTAATATAAAAATAAAGTCTTAATTAAGTTTAAAGACACATTAAACTTAACAAATCACAATTAAGTCTTTTAATTAAGTTTAAAGAAAAATTTAGCTTAATTAACTCATTAAATTAGGTTTAATATAAAAATCAAATCTTAATTAAGTTTAAAGACACATTAAACTTAATTAATCAAAATTAAACCTTTTAATTAAGTTTAAAGACATAATAAACTTTATTAAACCCATTAAACCTTACTTAAATTAGGTTTAATATAAAAATCAAGTCTTAATTAAGTTTAAAGACACATTAAACTTAATTAACCAAAGTCAAACCTTATTAATTAAGTTTAAAGACATAATAAACTTAATTAACCCATTAAACCTTACTTAAATTAGGTTTAATATAAAAATCAAATCTTAATTAAGTTTAAAGACACATTAAACATAATTAACCAAAATCAAACCTTTTAATTAAGTTTAAAGACATAATAAACTTAATTAACCCATTAAACCTTACTTAAATTAGGTTTAATATAAAAATCAAAATCTTAATTAAGTTTAAAGACACATTAAATTTAATTAACTAAAATTAAGTCTTTTTGTTTAGTTTAAAGACAAATTAAGCTTAATTAACTCATTAAACCTTACTTAAATTAGGTTTAATATAAAAATTAAATCTTAATTAAGTTTAAAGACATATTAAACTTAATTAACCAAAATCAAACATTTTAATTAAGTTTAAAGACAAATTAACCTATTAAACCTTACCTAAATTAGGTTTAACACAAAAATTAAATTTTTAATTAAGTTTAAAGACAAATTAAACTTAATTAACCCATTAAACCTTAACTAAGTAAGGTTTAAATCAAATATAAACCCTAATTAGGTCTAACCCATTAGACCTAATTAAACCATTAGACCTTGACTAACTAAAGTTTAATCAAACATAAACCTTAATTAGGTCGAACCCATTAGACCTAGTTAAACCATTAGACCTTAACTAACTAAGGTTTAGTCAAACTTAAGTCCTAATGAGGTCTAACCCATTAGACCTAATTAACCCATTAAACCTTAACTAACTAAGGTTTAATCAAACTTAAACCCTAATTAGGTGCAACCAATTAGACTAATTAAGCCGATTAGACCTTAACTAACTAAGGTTTAGTCAAACTTAAAACCTAATTAGGACTAACCCATTAGACCTAATTAAACCATTAGACCTTAACTAACTAAGGTTTAATCAAACATAAACCCTAATTAGTTCTAACCCATTAGACCTAATTAAACTATTAGACCTTAATTAACTAAGGTTTAATCGAGCATAAACCACTAATTGAGTCTAACTCGTTGGACCTAATTAAATCATTAGACCTTAACTAACTAAGGTTTAGTCGAACTTAAACCCTAATTAGGTCAACCCATTAGACCTCAATTAAACCATTAGACCTTAACTAACTAAGGTTTAATAAAACATAAACCACTAATTGAGTCTAACCGATTGACCTAATTAAACACATTAGACCTTAACTAACTAAGGTTTAGTCGAGCTTAAACCACTAATTAGAGTCTAACCCATTGGACCTAATTAAACCATTAGACCTTAACTAACTAAGGTTTAATCGAACATAAACCACTAATTGAGGTCTAACCCATTGGACACTAATTAAACAATTAGACCTTAGCTAACTAAGGTTTAGTCGAACTTAAACCCTAATAAGGTCTAACCCATTAGAAGCCAATTAAACCATTAGACCTTAACTAACTAAGGTTTAATCGAACATAAACCACTAACTCGAACTCGATTTAACTCTAAACCTTAGGTTCAACACACATTGAACCTAACCTAAACCTAGCTCTAACTCGAGTCCGACCTAACTCGAACTCAAGTCGAACTAAATCTTAGGTTCGACCAGATTGAACCTAACCTAAACCTAACCTAACTGGCAGGTCCAACTTAACTCGAACTCAAGTTAACCTAAATCTTAGGTTCAACCCACATTGAACCTAACCTAAACCTAACCTAACTTGAGTCCAACCTAACTTGAACTCAAGTTAACCTAAAACCTTAGGTTCAACCCACATTGAACCTAATTTAAATCTACCATAACTTGAGTCTAATCTAACTTGAACTCAAGTTAACCTAAACCTTAGGTTCAACCCACATCCAACCTAACTTAACTTGAAACCTTAGGTTCGACCCATATTGAGTCTAACTTTAAGCCGAACTAAACTTGAGTTCGATCCAACTAGAACCTAATCTAATCCAAGTCAAACCTTAACTTAGGTTCAACCCGTATAGAACTTAAATCGACCTTAAGTGCTAGGTTCAACTTGACTTGAACCTAACTTAATCTAAACTCGAAATTTAACTTAAGTCTAATCCACATTAGACTCAAGTCAAACCAAACTTAGGTTCGACCTGACATGAACCTAACCCGAAAACCTAACTTAAGTCTAACCCATATTAGACTTAAGTCAAACCATACTTAGGTTTAACACGATATAAACCTAAGTCTAACTCTAAGTCTTAGGCTCAACCTAACTTGAATCTAAACTAAAACCCAGCTAAAGTTCAATCCTAAGTCTAGATCTAACTTTAAATAGACTTAATTAAAACTTAAGTCTTATCTAAAAGGGACTTAGATGGTCTGCAAATCTAATCGAGTCTAATTTATTAGACTTGATTAACCTTTAAGTCCTATTTAAACAAGACTTAAAACTTAATTAAATCTATTCTGAACCAAACTTTTTTTTAACTTAAGTTCAGACAGACATGAACTTAAGTTAAATGGATTTAATCAACATTGAATCTAACTTAGGTTCAACCAGACATGAACCCAAGTCAATTCAATCAATATTGAATCTATTTTCAAACCTTTTAACTTAAGTTCAAACAGACATGAACTCAAGTTAGATGGATTCAATCAACATTAAATCTAACTTAGGTTCAACCAGACATGAACCCAAGTTAATTCAATCAATATTAAATCTAATTTTAAACCTTTTAACTTAAGTTCAGACAGACATGAACTCAAGTTAAAAGGATTCAATCAACATTGAATCTAACTTAGGTTCAACCAGACATGAACCCAAGTTAATTCAATCAATATTTAATCTAATTCCAAACCTTTTTAACTTAGAGTTCAGACAGACATGAACTCAAGTTAAAAAATTCAACATTTTAAAACCAAAACTGACATAATCAACAAAAAAAATTGACATTTTAAAATAATTCGACATAAACTGACATCCAAGACATATCCAAATATTCTGTGATGTTATTCCTGACAACGTTTTCTTTGCAGGGTGAAAACGAGAAATTTCGCTTAGGTTTTCTTTACTTGTTATAGGGTGTACTAACTCTGTTTTGCAGGACGACATTCTAGACGAACAAAAACAAAACCAAAACTTTTAGGTTAGACATATAACCTGAAACTTTTTACAACAAAAATAAAACCAAAACTTTTAGGTTAGACATATAACCTGAAACTTTTGACATCAAAAACAAAATCAAAACATGAAATTTTTTTTTAAACAAATCAACCACATTGACAACAGAAACAAAACCAGAACCTTTAGGTTAGACATAATACCTAAAGTATTCAATAACATGATATAACGACATTCGGGAGTGATAGTGGGTACATCTCTCCTTAAAATAAATTCTGAGAAAACAAATGATTAACATTAATCGAAGTTTTCTTAAACAATTGAAAATTGTTTAAGATGTAATTAACTATAGAGGCTTGCCTCTATAGGAGATCTAAAAGAACCCGAAATAGAAATCTCTGGTTTACCATGATTTTCTTAATATGAAAATTCTAGAATATCCTCATATAAGAATTATCATAAACATCCTTTTCTACTATTAGACCTAAAAATTCTTCAAATCCTTCATAGGATTTATATGAATAAAACTAGGCTAATTTTAGATGGCGACTCCTTGACATTGACATGATACAGAAATGGATGGTGATGATATGACACCCACCACTATCGACAGACTTTATTAATTTCCAACCATCCCCAACTGGTGTGATTCCATGACCGTCCACACTAAAACCCTAATTTCTCAACTTAGAATCAACCAAATCACTTCAGGTTTGATCTTATAGACTCGTTTAAGAATGTCAAACATATTCGTTTGGCTAAGCATGGTTTAAATTAACCCTAATTACATTGGAGAATCTAGAGAAGCTCGGGAAGAAGAAGAGGTCAATACCTTGACTCTGAGAGGTGAAGCTTCAATCAGAGATGCTCTACACTTTCGTTGGAGTTCCAGGAGCCCAAGGATGAAGCCTCTTGCCCTGGTGAATTGCCTAGGTACAAAAGTGACCAGACCCGATTTCGAGCTTTGATGGAAGTTTGGTGCAGAGGCTCTCTGTGATGGGGCCTTGATGAGGGATCCTCTTCTTTCACTGCTGGGAAGGTGTTTGGTGCACTGTGGAGCTGTGGTGAAAAATGTCCTGATTTCTGACAAAGTTTGAGCTCTGAAATTGAGCTATGACAATGAGAACTAGGGGGGAAGTGGCTGGAATGATCTTAGGGAGGTCTGGAGAGTCTCTGGTGGAGTTTTGATGGAGTTTTTTTAAGAAATTTCTAGCATCTCATTTAGCTATGGAGAGCTCCATTTATGTCTATGGCCATGGGTCAGGTGAGCCAGGCCATCAAGTGGGAGCAATTCAATTTGGTGAGAAAATTTGGCAAGGATTCATATGGTTTAAGAAAATATGGAAGGGGGTCCCCCAAATTGAGGATCCCTTGGTCCATGGCACACTAGCTTGGGCTAAAAGTATCTAGGGTGGTTCCTAGGATTAGTTTAGTGGTTGTGGATGAGTTGGATTAGTCTCATTGGTTTGATTTGGTCGCATTGGTGTATAGGTTCAAAATTGGGGGTTTGGGCTAGAGTTGGTCTAGGTTGGGCTAGTGACACGCCTAAAATATATACGCTTTTTGTTATATCATTTTACTCATTTTTTATGATATTATACTTTAAAGGAAGGTATTTTGTATTTTTTTGGTTTTAGGTACAAGAAATGGTGATTGGAGCAAAAGGAAGCAAAAACGGTGCAATTTGGAGCAAAAACGAGCAAGAAATGAAATTGTGCCTTGACACCTTTCGATAAGTCTTTTGATGTTACATCTCTTTTACAGTTCTTGCATATTTTTGAATGAGATTACACTTTAAAGAAAGGATGTTTTTATGTTTATTTTGTATGGCTATCAGTTACGAACGCAACACGACTGAAACGGGGCGAATCAGAGCTAAAACGGAGCCAAACGGAGCGAAACGGTGGAGCTGCGCAGGAATCTTGCTGACGGCTGCCTCGAGCCCGCCGACGGCGGGATTTTCTCGAGAAGGCCAAAATGAGACAGAAAGGCTTGCCGACAGCGCCCTCGAGCCCGCCGATGGCGAGCCTTAGCAGTTAGCCCATGTTGTAGAAGCCCGCCGACGGCGAGAACGAGCCCGTTGATGGCGAGAAGGTCGGTTCAAGCACAGATTTATCGAATATGGACGCCTTTTGAAGAGGTGCTTAAGCAACCTTTGGGATTTTTCTACTTCTTTAAAAAGAGACGAATTAGGGAGGAATTAAGAGAAGAAAAATTGGAGACAAACTTTGAGGAATGTTTAGGATTCTTAGATTAAGAGTATAAATGTAGATTTCTACCCTTTTAGAGAGATTGGAGAGGAGATTTTGAGAGAATTTGTAAGAGATTTTGCTAGCATTGCATGGATCGCCGCGAGACTTTATGGGAGAGATCTTCGTCTTTCTTTCAAGGGGAAAAAACTAAGTATTGTTCTTCATTATCTTATAATTTTGTAAACATTTATTTAGTGGATTTGCTTTGGTTATATGAAGTTTTTGTTGTGTTTTCTTCGAGCTTTGTGACGTATCTCTCTTACTTTTTCTTCTTCTTTGGAAATAGCGGCATGAGAAGATTATGCCATTATTTTCATTTTATTTTTCTTTTGTAACGAGTAGAAATCATGTTTAGGATTTTGTGATGCATGATAGAAGTGAATTTAATTATAAATGTGATGACTTTTACTTGCACTTCCTTTACATTGCAATAAGGGCCCATTGTAGTGTTAAAATTTGTTGTGATTGCATCGACCTGAAAGGGCGGTGTAATTCTCAACAAAGTGAAACCACATTCAAATTCCATGGATGGTGAAGTTCATGGGGATTGAATGCAAATAAATAGGGAAATTTAATTATGGGGCGTAGAATTGGAGATTTTAGAGTGACAGGCTAAAATCCTCAATTCGATCCAATCGTTTGGGTGCTGAAGTGGAGATGTTAGCCCTCAGGCGAGGGGAACGTGGGAGCTCCGAAGTGAGAGCCGGTATCCTCCCAGCCTAGCTACGGATTCATTAACCAAGCATAGGATTAGTTAATGTTCTTTATGCCTGGACCAAAGGGTAAAGAATAGGATTGCTCCTATTTGACACATACAATATTTAATGCATCTCAATCCTATACATTATCTATTTCATTACATAAGAATAGTAGTTTTTAATATCTCAAAATTCTCCAAACCAATTCATCCAAAATGGGTTATATTTAGAATTGTTATTTGCATTTAGAGATTGTTACTATCTTTACATTTAACACTTGCATTTAGGAATAATTGCTAGATAAAACACAATTTTAATCGACATTCCAAACTAAAAACTATTAGTAGTAGACTAGAATTTGACTAAAGACCTCTTACTTCACTTTCTCGTGGGATCGATACTGGGGTTTTTAAAGAAAACTCTATATTACTTGAAACGATACGTATACTTGCGTAGTACCCCTAGTGTGTAAAATATTCTCTAATTTTTATATCATTTAAGATTTTGCACAGTAGCCGCTATTTATAAACCGGGTCAAGTTTTTGGCCATTTTTTGGAAGTTAATTTACTGCGTAATTGCAGGTCGGGCCAAGTTTTTGTCGCCGTTGCCGGGAAAGCTTCGGTAAGAACTTTAGGAGAATTTTAGTTGAAGTAATTAGGCTTAGACTTGGAAAACTGTAGTGTCGTAAAAACTATTTTTGTGTGAAAAGTGTTTTTATATGAAAAAGTGTTGTAAAAAAAACAAAAAAAATTGTTTATATGAAAAATAAGATGTTCGTGAAAATGTTTTGTTGTGTTGAATATATTTCATTTATTATTTATTTAATTGTTAATGTATTGTTTGTTGTGTTATGTATATGAAACAAAGGATCTGCAGGACTTGTGCCTTATGATCCCGAGTTTTAAGAAAATAAAAAAAAATAAAAATACAGAAAGGACTCGAAAAACTAGAAATGAAAATGGAAAACTTTCAAGATAATAACTTGGAAAATCATCATAAATCATTGGGGGAACTCCTTTGGAGGATCCCTATTTACACTTATCAATTTTTTTAGAACTTTGTGCTACATTTCGTTATAATGGCATGTCAGACGATGCTGTTAGGCTGAGGCTTTTTCCTTTCTCACTAAGGGATAAGGCTAAAATGTGGTTATATTCATTAGCACCTGGCTCTATTAAAAATTGAGAGGAGTTAACTCAAAAATTCTTAGCTAAGTATTTTCCACCTTCAAGGACTACTCAACTTAGAAACAATATTATCTCATTTTGTCAGTATGAAGGGGAATCAATATACGAAGCCTAGGAAAGATTTAAGGAACTCCTAAGAAAGTGTCCATACCATGCTCTGCCCGATTGGTTAATCATTCAAACTTTCTATAATGGGTTAGTAGGATCCCTTAGATCTATAATTGATGCTGCCGCTGGTGGATCATTAATATCAAAACCATTTGATGAAGCGTATGCATTAATTGAAGAAATGGCTACAAATGAATTTCAATGGCCATCTGCTATGGTAAAACATAAAAATGTAGCTAGTATTCATGATACAGATACGATTTCAATTCTTGCATCTCAGATTGCTGCAATATCAAGGAAGTTGGACCAATTTGGAATGAACCAACCTCAATTTACTCCTGTAAGTGAGGAAAGTTCATTAGAGCCTATAATTGATTCTAAATTATCATATGAGACTTTAAATACCATAAACAACCCGTACTCTAACGTTTACAACCCATGTTGGGAGAACCATCCTAAATTTAACTGGAATCATACTACTAATGGTGGAAACCTAAAATGGGAAAATAATCATGCAAATCATAATGAAAGTTGGAATAATCAGGGGAACACAAACTATAGACCTTCATATCCACTGAACTCTAACAATGATCAACAATTTGAGGATAAGAAGATGTCTATGGAAGAAGTGGAATTTCAAATAGGAAACCAGTTGCAAAGTCAAAATGCTACGATTAGAAACATAGAGAATCAACTGAGACAAATTGCTAATTCACTTAGCAATAGACACCAAGGAACACTTCCTAGCAACATTGAGATCAACCCTAAAAAGAACATTAATGAATAAATAGAAGCTGTCCAATTAAAAAGTGGAAGAGAGATAGAGGATGTGGTTAGCAAAGAGAAAGATGTTGTGAGAGAAACAACGGAAACTAAAAGACATGAAGAACATGTTTCTAAGGATCTGGAAAAATTAATATCTCCAACTAAAATCAGTTTGGAAAAACCACCACCTCCATTTTCTCAAAGACTTAGACAGCATGAGTTGGATAACAAATTTTTAAAATTCATTAAAGTACTTAAGAAGTTAACGATAAATATTCCTTTCACAGAAGCTTTGAAACAGATGCCAAGTTATGCAAAGTTTATAAAGGATATATTAAACAAGAAAAGGAAATTTGGGGATTATGAGACGAGCTTGCACTAAGTGAGGAGTGCGGTACCATACTTCACAAAAATTTTCCTCGAAACTTAAAGATCCTTGTAGCTTTACAATTCCTTGTGCAATTGGAGAAAAATTATGTGGAAAAGCTTTATGTGATTTAGGAGTGAGCATTAATGTGATGCCTCTATCTATATTTAGAAGGTTAGGTTTAATCGATATTTCTCCCACTACTATAACCGTTCTATTAGCTGATCGATCTATCATTTATCCAAAAGGAGTTATAAAAGACGTGTTTGTTAAAGTGGATAAATTTATCTTTCCTTTAGACTTTATTGTTTTAGATATGGAGAAAGATAAAGAAATTCCAATTATTTTAGGGATACCATTCCTTGTTACTGGACAAGCTATGATAGATGTGCAAAAAGGAGAGTTGACTATGAATATTAATGATCAGGAAGTCACTTTTGATGTATTAAAGACTATGAAATATCCGAATTCGAGAGAAAAGATGATGATTGTTTTTGGATGGATGAAATTGATTATCTAAGTAAAGACCATTTCCAAGAAAGTTTTGAGAGTAAGTTAACAGATGAGATTGAAATAGACTTTCATGATGAGTAAAAAATGTTACTTAAAGAAGACTATGTTCAGAAGAGGTGTGAAAATGATGGACGCTACTAAAAGTAGTAAACTTTTAATTCCATTTGTTGAAAAATCTCATGAACTTAAGGTGGATGTACCCTAACAATTTTAAAGCCTATCTATTTAGGGAATTCATCTACACCACAAGTCTTTATATCTTTAGATGCGACTCAATCACAAGAAAAACTTGAATTAAATGATGAACAATATAAAACTATTAAACTAAGACTTGGAAGAGAATTTGAGGATAAATTTCAAAAGAACTTTGAGTTGAGAAAAGAGGATAAGGATATTGAAAGACCATTGGAAGAAATTCCTAAGAAATTAGAAAAACTTATTTCCTCAACTAAGATAGATCCTCAATCATTTAATAATTATAAAGGGGAAGAATTTGAAGATAACTTGAATCATAAGAGTGACATAGTAGAATTTGATCCAGAATCCAAATTATCTAGAGAGAATCCGATCCAAAATTTGGGAGATATTGAAGTATCTTATAAAGATCCAATTCTTATAAATTTCAAGGATGATATTAATATGTGGATTGAGAAAATCAATAGAAGAATATTGGATCTAGAAAGAAATATGAGGAATTATGATATAAATCAAACTGCAAATGAAGAGCTAAATGAAAAATTAAAATTTAAGGATTTTATAGGAATCCCTGAATCTGAAAATGATTGGGCAATTGATCGAGGATTACTTAATTGGAATTTTGATCCAGGTGGAATCATTTGTCGGGCCCGCGACGTTATAACCAAGTGCTTTATGGGAGGCAACCCATAGTTATCAGTGTGCTTTGATTTAATGTACTTGAGAGTCATGATTGTTAGTGTTGTATGGTGTTTGCATTAGAGTGGATTGAATTGATGTTTATGTGTCATTATGGATTGATCAGTTTAATTGATGAATGGTAGATGTTTGGATTATTAGTGCTTTGATCTGATCTTTATCTGTGTCATGAGGGATGCGATTCCTTAACTTCTTATTATGACTAGAATTGATCTCTTGTAGTTGTTGGATTAACAAGTCCACTGTGACTTGGGTCTCACCCAGACTTGAGTTTTATAAGAGAAATCATGAATTTCGAACAATAATAGTTCTATCTTAATTTGTTACTTCCTTTCTATGACTTTGATTTCATTTGGTAGGAGTTGCGAACCTATTTGATGAATAACATTAGGATGATCTTACACTATCTTTATAACTGTTAGAGGTGTTTAATTATAAGAATTAGATGATGCCTGAGATTGGTGTCCGGAAACCAATTTATCAGGGGTAATCTTATCTTTGGGATTATAATCTATAAAATCATTTTAAAGTACCTAATTTACTAGTGTAGTGATTCCGTTAGAAATTGAAGGTAACGTAGTGAGATTGGTTGAGTTAAAGGAAGAATTGACCTCATTTATCAATTGTGATTGTATTTGAATTGTGTGTTTATGTTTGTGTTACAACTTTATTTAGGTCTTGAAGAACATTTTTATATTCCTTTGCTGATACCTACTATGCTAGTTAGACTTTGGTTTAGTTAATTTCATTCTGGCATGATTAGTTTAGATTTATTTTATGTTGCATATTGTTCTATCCTAATGAATACTTGTAAATGGTTTTGATAGACATTTGTGGTAGATAGAATTTCTAAACTGTTTTTCTTCCTGCTTATATTTTCTGTACTAAATGTTATATATGTTAAAAATTAAGTTTGGGGGTAGGAAGAAAAATAAAATTTTAATGTGAAAATATTCCTTTTAGTGTAATTTTATTACAAGCATGTTTTAAGTTAGATTTACTTTCTCCTACAGTCATTTTATCCTGATTATGCATGATATAAATTTGATAGGATGTTCTAGTAGTAAGTATATTCAACCATTACTTTTTCTTCATGCTATATTTTATGGAATTAGTTGCAAAATATTTTAAAATTTAAGTTTGGGGGGGAAGAAAAATATTAACTCTTATTTGTTCTCAATTATTATATTTTCAAAAATTATTAGCATAACTTCTAGCAATTGAACCTCGCTTGAGATAACTAAACATTTTTATTTCAGTTGAATATTATGGAAGGATTGGATGAAAGTTTTTAGTAATAAAAGTTAATTTTATAAGGATAGGATATTTGGTGTGAAAGAATTTGATTATAGTTAACTATTTAAAGTAAAGAAAACTGTATTTTTGAAATGTTAAGAGACTTAAAGTATTGTGTGCTAAGAAGAGATTGCGACTTTATGATGAATAATGAGGCTCATACCTAATTATAAAGTAAGGATGTGTTTCAAGTTTGAACTTTAGAAAGAGGAGAGTGAAGTTCAAAATCATTATAGGCTCTCCAGATATAGTAATCCTCATTAAAAAAACAAAAAAAAATAAAAAAAAAGAGAAAAAGAAAAGAGAGTGAAAAAAAGGGTTGAAAATGATCTCAAAAGAAAAAAAAAGTGAAAGAAAAATATTTATGAGGAGAAGCTTGAAGAGATGCCTAATCAAAAATTGGCTTCACTTGAGTCACCCTAAAGGGAGAACTTGATTTCATTTCTGAATTTATATTTAAAGTATTGGCCTACTTTCTAATGAAGTTTACATGAACTCCTTTTTCACATAATCTTTCAAAGGCATGCTTAATGTAACAAATTATGGTTTATCTTGAAATAAATAGAAGACTAGAACCATTTGACTTGATTGCTGAATATTCTTATACCTGTAGCGTTAACCTGAGTTACTGAATTTCTTTCTAAAAATCTAACCAATATATTCTTTTGAATGAAAAATTTTAGTGTATTACAGGTGAAAAGTACTTTGCCTTGAGTTATATTTTTATGTAGTAAAAGAGTTACTTGAGGACAAGTAACAGTTAAGTTTGGGGGATTTTAACACGCCTAAAATATATATGCTTTTTGCTATATCATTTTACTCATTTTTGATGATATAACACTTTAAAGGAAGGTATTTTGTATGTTTTTTGGTTTTAGGTACAAGAAATGGTGATTGGAGCAAAAAGAAGCAAAAACGGAGCAATTTAGAGCAAAAACGAGCAAGAAATGAAATTCTGCCTTGACACCTTTCGATAAGTCTTTTGATGTTAAATCTCTTTTACACTTCTTGCATAATTTTGAATGAGATTACACTTTAAAGAAATGTTGTTTTTATGTTTATTTTGTAGGGCTATCAGTTACGAGCGCAACGCAACTGAAACAAGGCGAATCAGAGCTAAAACGAAGCCAGCGAAACGGTGGAGCTGAGCAGGAATCTCGCCGACGGCGGCCTCAAGCCCGCTGACGGCGGGATTTTCCCGAGAAGGCCAAAATATGACCGAAAGGCTCGCCGACAGCACCCTCGAGCCCGCCGACTGCGAGCCTTAGCAGTTAGCCGATGTTCTAGAAGCCCGCCGATGGCGAGAAGGTCGGTTCAAGCACAGATTTATCGAATATGGACGCCTTTTGAAGAGGTGCTTAAGCAACCTTTGGGATTTTTTCTACTTCTTTAAAAAAAGACGAATTAGGGAGGAATTAAGAGAAGAAAAAGTGGAGAAACACTTTGAGGAATGTTTAGGATTCTTAGATTAAGAGTATAAATGTAGATTTCTACCCTTTTGGAGAAATTGGAGAGGAGATTTTGAGAGAATTTGTAAGGGATTTCGCTAGCATTGCATGGATCGCTGCGAGACTTTATGGGAGAGATCTTCGTCTTTCTTTCAAGGGGAAAAAACTAAGTATTGTTCTTCAATATCTTATAATTTTATAAACATTTATTTAGTGGATTTGCTTTGGTTACATGAAGTTTCCGTTGTGTTTTCTTCGCGCTTTATGACGTATCTCTCTTACTTTTTCTTCTTCTTTGGAAATAGCGGCATGAGAAGATTATGCCATTATTTTCATTTTACTTTTCTTTTGTAATGAGTAGAAATCATGTTTAGGATTTGTGATGCATGATAGAAGTGAATTTATTTATAAATGTGATGGTTTTTACTTGCACTTCATTTACATTGCAATTAGGGCCCATTGTAGTGTTAAAATTTGTTGTCATTGCATCGACCCGAAAGGGCGGTGTAATTCTCAACAAAGTGAAACCACATTCAAATTCCATGGATGGTGAAGTTCATGGGGATTGAATGCAAATAAATAGGGAAATATAATTATCGAGCGTAGAATTGGAGATTTTAGAGTGACAGGCTAAAATCCTCAATTCGGTCCTATCGTTTAGGTGCTGAAGCGGAGATGTTAGCCCTCAGGCGAGGGGAACGTGGGAGCTCCGAAGTAAGAGCCGGTATCCTCCCAGCCTTAGCCACGGATTCGGTAACCGAAGCATAGGATTAGTCAATG
This sequence comes from Papilionanthe hookeriana x Papilionanthe teres, assembly GCA_022702705.1. NCBI lineage: Eukaryota > Viridiplantae > Streptophyta > Magnoliopsida > Asparagales > Orchidaceae > Papilionanthe > Papilionanthe hookeriana x Papilionanthe teres. The sequence goes on along the minus strand of CM040428.1, from coordinate 65,236,732 downwards.
TTTTTTATGCCTGGACCAAAGGGTAAAGAATAGGATTGCTCTTATTTGACACATACAATATTTAATGCATCTCAATCTTATACATTATCTATTTCATTACATAAGAATAGTAGTTTTTAATATCTCAAAATTCTCCAAACCAATTCATCCAAAAAAGGTTACATTTAGAATTGTTATTTGCATTTAGAGATAGTTACTATCTTTACATTTAACACTTGCATTTAGGAATAGTTGCTAGATAAAACACAATTTTAATCGACATTCCAAACTAAAAACTATTAGTATTAGACTAGAATTTCACTAAAGACCTCTTACTTCACTTCCTCGTGGGATCGATACTGGGGTTTTTAAAGAAAACTCTATATTACTTGAAACGATACGTATACTTGCGTAGTACCTCTAGTGTGTAAAAAATTCTTTAATTTTTATATCATTTAAGATTTTGCACACTGGCCGCTATTTATAAATCGGGTCAAGTTTTTTGCCATCTTTTAGAAGTTAATTTACTGCGTAATTGCGGGTCGGGTCAGCTAGAACTTGGGTTGAGCCCAAATGATTGAGCAAATTGGTGTAGATGATTGTACTAAAGATTTTTCATGAAGGCTTGAAGTGGTTTTGGGTTCAAATGAGGGGTCAAATTAGTGAAATTTAGGATTTTGGTCCATTTGGGGCATGTTGGGTTAACCTGGCTTAAGGTTAGGCTAGGGTTGTGTCCAAGGCCAATTGAAGGTTCCAAATGGTCTATGAGGTTGTCATAAAGAGTTCCCAACACCAATTGAGTGGAAATTTTGGGAGTAGGGCAATCAATTTGATCACATTTGGACATATGACATGTTTGGGTCAAAATTGGGTAAGCTTGGTTCAAGTGGATTTGAATGGGGCTAAGATCCAAATTGGGGGAAATTTATGGTTCAATTCAATTTAGGGGGGTTTTATGAAGGGTTTGGAATTGAAATTGGGGAGAAATTGATTGACATTAGGTCAATTTGGGGGATTTGGGTCACTTCGGCAAAATTGGGAATTTTGGGTTTTAAGTGAAATTGAACTCAAATGTGTGTCAAATTGGACTTGAATTTGGTTTGTATTTGTATTGGAGATGTTGAGTTAAAGTTTGGAATTGCAATTGGACAAGATTGAGATCAATTGGGTAGACATTGGGTTTAATTTGGGCACTTTTGGGTTAAGGTGGGTCAAATTGGGGCTTTTGGTTAAATTGGGCTAAATTGGCTAAATTGATTCTTGTGGTAGTTGAGAGAAATGAAATTGGGAATATTTGGTAGTTTTTTGGGAATTTATGAGAATTTTTGGAATTTTGGGCTAAGAGAGGCATTTTGGTAATTTTGGGGATTTTTGGGGAATTTGGCAATTTTGGGTAATTTCGGTTAATTTGAGTGGTAGGGAGTATTTTGGGATGATTTTGGGATAAAAATGGGTAATTTGGGTGATTTTGGAAATTTTAGGGGATTTTAGGGTTTTGAGGGCATTTTGGGTATTTTGGGTTTTTTGGGACAAAGGGGTTAAAAATTTGGAATCTCTGGGAAAATTGAAGTTGGTTGAAGGTGAGTAATGTGGAATTGTTTAGGTTGAGCCATGACCTAAGGGTCGCTTTCATTTGGTCATCTAGGTGTTGATACTAGCCAAGCCCTAGCCTGAGACTAAGAGCTTGGGAAAACCACTTACATGAGTTTCCAAAGATTAGGGGATCAAAAGAGATGTGCTTTTGTTTAGGATTGTGAGTGTAGAGTGTAAGTGTAGTGTAAGCTCCAGACCTGCCAGGGTAGAACCTATGGCCTGACCACCTATGACTTCCCCTGGGCTTCCTTATGTTTGGTCTCTTCCTCCCAAAAAACTAGAGGTTATGCCTAAAGCATGTGAAATCTCCCAGTGAAGTGAGAAAAGTTTGAATTTCTATGGGGAGGGTTCCATGACTAGTCTTCTAAGAAAGTCGCCAGGAGAGTCCTATGGCTAGGCCCTGGGCTATTCTAAAAAAAGACTAGACATAAACCAAAAGTGAGGCCAACAATCGCATTATCCCTACTAATGATATTCTTAAATTAAAAGGTTTAAGAATAACTTCTTGTAGCTTTCTTTGTAAGCAATGTGAGGAGAATCTGAACCATATTTTTATTAATTGTTCTTATGCGACTGATGTTTGGAATTATGTTTTCAGGTTTTGTGATATGCAGATTACCAATCTTCGAATTAGCTCCATTAATGAACTTTTTAAATTTTGGAATCAAGCTGGTGAAGGTACCTTCTTCGCCTCTATTCCTATTATTGTTTTGTGGTATATTTGATTTATAAGGAACAATTCTAAGCATAATGGCATTTTGATCCATGCTTATTCATGCTTTATCTTAATCAAAAATTATTTTTGTAAGATGATGCATTTTGGTATTTTTAAGAAACCTTTACGTTGCAATTTGAGGATTTTATTTCAACATTATAATTTCTCTATACCTTCTTATTGTAAGCCTGTTACTAGTTTAATTCATTGGATTAAGAACTTAAAAGGTATACTTAAAATCAAAATTGATGGAAGTTGGAATGATAATTATGCTGGTATTGGTGGTGTTTGTCGTAATCATTCTCGGAATTGTTTATTTTGGTTTTCTGCTCTTATCTTGCTGATTTTTCTTTTTGTGTTGAAGTTGTTGTTGTTATTACTACCTTAGATGTGGTAGTTAGATGTGACTGGAGTTTTATTGAGATTGAAATGGACTCATGGGATTTATGGAATTTTTGCAACAAGAAAAAACTGTATCCTTGTTTTCTTATTTCTCAAATGAAAAAAATATTTGCTTTTCTTAAGAAAATTCAGATATGCTGGACTTTTACCCATCGTGAAGGCAACAAATGTGCGGATTGGGCTGCTAGAAGAGGATTAGAGAAACAAGAGTTCGTATTTTCAAACAAGATTCCACATGAATTATCTGTTCTTATCAGAGGAGACTGCCTGGACTTACCTTTTATCAAAACTGATAGAAATTTTTAGTTTCTTATGTTTTTTTTTTTTTCTTCATGATCACCCTTTCTTTGTTCTCATTTCTATAATGAAATAAATTATCCTTTTGGGACTTTATTAAAAAAAGGGGGCCTTAGGTCCCCTTTAATAATAGATTTAGAACAGTTGATGACTCGCGTTAGCTGAAAGAAATATTTTTGGAGTACTCTTAGGATTGTATGTCAAGTTCGTAAAAATAAATTTGGAAATCGGTTAGGTAATTTTGTTTAGCATAGAGCATTATATTAGTTGTTGGCTACAGATTATGTATGAGAAATGTATTGTCAATGATGCATAATCCAATTTTGAATTTCTATCAAGGAGGTGAGAATGGACTATTGTACATATGAGGTAAAAAATTAATTAATGAAAATGAATATTACAAATAAATGTAGCTCCTAAATTTTGGAAGAGAAATTTCCTACATATTTTAATAAAAAGGAGAATCTTAATCCAACAATACGGTTAGCAAAACTAAAATCAAATGGAATAAAAAAAATGAAAATTAGTTAGAAAAAAATATTCAACTAAAAACAATTAATGAAAATGAATATTACAAATAAGTGTAGCTCCCCAATTTTTGAAGAGAAGTTTCCTATATATCTTTGTAAGAATGATAAAATCAAGCATATGTTAACATAAATCAGAATCATAATACAACAAAAAGGTTTGCAAAATAAAAATCAAATATTACAAAACTAGTGCGTATAAAAAAAGATCAAAAAAATAAAAGCATTAATCATTGTCAATTTCTAATTAAAGCCAACCAAAATTCTCAAAATATCAAATTAAAACTTGGGTAAAGAAATTAGACTTCATATATATATATATATATATATATATATATATATATATATATATATATATATATATATATATATATATTTTTTTTCTTTTTTCAAGTCGACTCAAAACTGTTTTAAATACTTTAAATTATCCAAAGTAGAATCTTCAAAATTTATGTTAATAGATATAAAGTGAGAGAATTATTGAGCAACGAGGATCAAGTTGTAAGGGATGATTAAGTAAGGAAGGAAAATGAGAATGAAGAATAACTTTCAGTCCAAGTATGATTTTTGTGAATATGGGTCATAGAATCAAATTCTTTTCTAGAGTTATCGTGATGATTTGAATCCAAAAAAGAGAATTCTTTTGCAGTTAGATTAACCTTCTTCTCTCTAGCTTAACTAGGTAATAAACGTAGAATCTATTGACCAGAAAGAGTGTTTCGTTCACATTTTTTATTCGAACTGACACAAACCAATATGAAATGACTAAGTAATAAAATAGAAAAATTATTAGTTCAATAAAATTTGTTTGAATCACATACAATGTTGAATTAGAAATCGATTTAGAAGTGATACAAAGAGCATTGGTATTCTAACACTCAATTTGGTAACTCTTTTGAAAATTTTAACAAAGAATTTGATAGTGAGATAATGCCATCAATTAAATTTTTTAATCAAATATGGAAACCAAAGTAGATATCCTTTTTTTGTTAAATATATAATTTCTTAGGGGTAGAAATGAAACCCATACAAGTGCATTAGGGCATTCATTAATCAATATAGAATCATGAGGCCAATTACATAATTTAAAAATTAGTCCATAAGTTTTAACATTTTTATTTTATAAGAAGGTACTCTTCAACATTATTAGATTTTCTAAGAAACTTAGTGTTGTTTAATAATAAGTTGAAAAAAAAAATCAATTGAATGATGAATGAGAAACTATTTGATGGATTGTAAAGGGACCCAACTACTCGAAAAAATTTCAACAAGTTAAAGATTCTATGATGATATTAAGTTATATACTTCACCATGTAAAATATTAAACCAGCAAATCGTTCATGAGATGTTTATGAGAAATAATGAATATTATATTGGAAAAAGGTTAGGCATTTGAGAGAACAATTAACAAAAGAATGGATGCAAACAAACTTACAGTAGCTAAGTGGTGTGAGGCACAACTGGATGAAAAGATTGTAAAGCTAAAGATTTAAGAGCTATATCTGCTAAGGAAAGAACTAACGGCTTAATCACGAGCCCATCAACTTAAACATTGTTCGTTGAGGACAATATGATAAAGAAAAAACTATTGAGGAATTCGATGAGAAGAATGTCATCATCAATATATGATAGTGTCCAGAGGGGATATGTTGCCTTAGAGAAAGCTTGCCAACGACTAGATACAAGATAGATGCTGGAGTAAGGAGAAGAAACAATTATCAAGGTTAGTAAGAGGAGTAGTCATTGAACTGTGATCAACGACAGGATAAAAAACTAATGAGTGAAGGAAAACTAGACCTAAGGGAAGAGGCTATTGACTGTTATGTCTAGATTGAGAGGAAAGTGCCAATACCAAGACAAGGCAACAAGGTGTTTGAAGAAAGGTACAAAGTGTTAACACAAGTTCAAATGTCAACAACAACTCTTGACCAAGCACAAAATAAGAAAGGAACAAGGGTGGCTACTAAATAAACATGATGAGATTGAGGAAGCATAGACTAATTAGAGAAATGAGACCAACAAGAAAAGGGAGAGAAGGTAGAAATTGAGAGGGTGGAGATTAAAATGAGAATGAATTGAGAGGAGAGAAAAAATTGAGAAAGAAACTAAAAATTTTTTGTTAATTATAAATATTATATCATTAAATCAAGATTTTCTTTTTATTTTCTTAAAATAAATTATGTGGGTAATTTTATTATAATTATTTAATTAATGTTAACTATCCCTTTAGAATTATTTCTCTCATTCATGTCTCTTGAAATTTGAGATTTCTTTTGTTTCTCTGTGAAATAAAGATGAAACCAAATTTTCAAATAACCTTTTTTATTATTTTTTAATAGGGTTATAAATGAAAAATGTGTGACTCTTACCAATTTCCTAAAGAAACAACATTCACATACTATTAGGTCCCCTATTCTTGCATGACCTTTTTATTAGTAGATTGAAATTGTCTCATCTCTCACAACAATCAGATTTTATGTACAATGAAAGTAGGTGCAAACAAAGGTCCCGATGGCCTAGAAAGATTTGCCCGCACGAAAGGACATAATATTTATCCTTCATAAGCATAGTCCTATTTAATTAAAACAACATAAGATTTATTTTTTTTCCATGATATGTGATATTTTTTTCATAATATGTGCTGATAATTGGCATTTTGATAAGTGCACTATTTTCATTTTAAGAAATTAAACATAAAATTATATTTAATGATTGTCTATAGTTTAATTAAAGTGCTTGTAAAATTGTTTAAGGATATGAAATTTTATCATTACTTTTTATATATCGAGCGTCTGTCTGGGACATCATTCTGTCTACTTTATTTTTCAGTCCGCCGCCACAATTTTATTTGAGGAAATGCATTCCTGTTGCTTTTTGGAAATTTTAATGGTAGAAACCTGTTTTTTTCAACTAGAGGTGTTAAAGTTGGTGCCTACATTTGACTTTTTGAAATACCATAAATTAGTAAGAGACATCATAATTTTTTGAAAAACAGCTTTTCCTACAGCAACTTCACAATTGTTTCTTCAAACAGCTGAAGCTACTCCAAATAAACCGTTAAAATATGCTCTAGATTACTATCATTTTTAAAAATTATGACTATATACATATACATTTATATATATACATATATATATATATATATATATATATATATATATATATATATATATATATGTATATTAAATCAAAAATAGATATTTATAGTTTACTGGTCCAATCTACAAATATTGATTTCCCATGTGCCTATCCGAACCGTCCACACCACGGTAGGGCTCGAACCCGTGACCTTTAGGGGACTTACAGTGAACCCGCCCAAACCAGCTAGACCACGTGCTGTGGCGCGCGCACACACACACACATATATATATGTATATATATGTATATATATGTATATATATATATATATATATATATATATATATATATATATATATATGTAATTAATTATAGATGATACAAAGGGCAATCTTCGTGACCCAAAGGATCAGTAGGATGTCTTCGATTTTGCTATTATTTTAACCTTAACGTGATAAAAGAATGATCCAGCTGAAAAAATATAGTCGGGCATTTGTATTATCTTTTTATTGCCAGAATAAAGGGTTAACCCATAGAATCCTTTGCCCATGACTGATCAAAGCCGGACATTAAATAATTTGCTAGTGGAAAAAAAAGAAAAAGAAAAAGGGGTATGTAAGTAAGGAAGGATAATGCGAATGAAGTATAACTTTCAGTCCAAGTATGATTTTTTTGAATGTGGGTCATAGAATCAAATTCTTTTCTAGAGTTATCACGGTGATTTGAATCCAAAAAAGAGAATTCTTTTGCAGTTAGATTAACCTTCTTCTCTGTAGCTTAACTACGTAATAAACATAGAATCTATTGACCAGAAAGTGTGTTTCGTTCACATTTTTTATTCAAACTGACATAAACCAATATGAAATGACTAAGTAATAAAATAGAAAAAGTATTAGTTCAACAAAATTTGTTTGAATCACATACAATGTTGAATTAGAAATCGATTTAGAAGTGATACAAAGAGCATTGGCATTCCAACACTCAATTTGGTAACTCTTTTGAAAAATTTAACAAAGATTTTGATAGTGAGATAATGCCATCAATTAAATTTGTTAATCAAGTATGGAAACCAAAGTAGATATCCTTTTTTTCTTAAATATATAATTTCTTAGGGGTAGAAGTGAAACCCATACAAGTGCATTAGGGCATTCATTAATCAATATAGAATCATGAGGCCAATTACATAATTTTAAAAATAGTCCATAAGTTTTAACATTTTGATTTTATAAGAATGCAGTCTTCAACATTATTAGATTTTATAAGAACCTTATTGTTGTTTAATAATAAGTTGAAAAATAGATCACTTGAATGATGAATGAGAAACTATTTGATGGATTGTAAAGGGGGCCAATTACTCGAAAAAATTTCAACAAGTTAAAGATTCTATGAAGATATTAAGTTATATAGTTCACCATATAAAAAATATTAAAGCAGCAAATCGTTCATGAGATGTTAATGAGAAATAATGAATATTATCTTGGAAAAAGGTTAGGCATTTGAGAGAACAATTAACAAAAGAATGGATGCAAACAAACTTACAGTAGCTGAGTGGTGTGAGGCACAACTGGATGAAAAGATTGTAAAGCTAAAGATTTAAGAAGTATATCCACTAAGGAAAGAACCACCGACTTAATCACAGGCCCATCAACCTAAACGGTATTCGTCGAGGACAATATGATAAAGAACAAACTATTGAGGAATTCAATGGGAAGAATGTCATCATTAGTATTTGATAGTGGCCAGAGGGGATATGTTGCCTCAGAGAAATTCTTCCAACGACAAGATACAAGATAAATGCTAGAGTAAGGAGAAAAAATAATTATCAAGGTTAGTAAGAGAAGTAGTCAATTAATGAGTGAAGGAAAACTAGACCTAATAAGAGGCTATTGATTGTGATGTTTAGATTGAGAGGAAAGTGTCAATACCAAGACAAGGCAACAAGGTGTTAGAAGAAAGTACAAAGTGCTAACACAAGTTCAAATGTCAACAAAAACTCTTGACGAAGCACAAAATGAGAAAGGAACAAGGGTGGCTACTAAATAAACATGATGAGATTAAGGAAGCATAGACTAATTAGAGAGATGAGACCAACAAGAAAAGGGAGAGAAGCTAGAAATTGAGAGGGTGGAGATTAAAATGAGAATGAATGGAGAAGAAAGAAAAAGTTAAGAAAGAAACTAAAAAAATTTTGTTAATTTTAAATATTATATCATTAAATCAAGATTTTCTTTTTATTTTCTTAAAATAAATTATGTGGGTAATTTTATTATAATTATTTAATTAAAATTAACTATCCCTTTAGATTTATTTCTCTCATTCATGTCTCTTGAAATTTGAGATTTCTCTTGTTTCTCTGCGAAATAAAGATGAGACCAAATTTTCAAATAACCTTCTTATTATTTTTTAAATAGGGTCATAAATGAAAGATGTGCGACTCTTACCTATTTCCTTAAGAAACAACCTTCACATACTATTAGGTCCCGTATTCATGCATGACCTTCTTATTAGTAGTTGAAATTGTCTCATCTCTCACAAGCAAGCAGATTTTATGCACAATGAAAGTAGGTGCAAACAAAGGTCTCGATGACCTAGAAAGATTTGCCTGCACGAAAGAACATAATATGTATCCTTCATAAGCATAATCCTATTTAATTAAAACAACATAAGATTTTTTTTTCCATGATAATTGATATTTTTTGTCATAATATGTGTTGATAATTAGAACTTTGATAAGTGCACTCTTTTTCATTTTAAGAAATTAAAATACTAAATTATATTCAATGATTGTCTATAGTTTAATTAAAGTGCTTGTAGAATTGTTTAAGGATATGAAATTTTATCATTACTTTTTATATATCGAGCGTCTGTCTGGGACATCATTCTGTCTGCTTTATTTTTCAGTCCACCACCACATTTTTATTTGAGGAAATGCATTCCTGTTGCTTTTAAGAAATTTTAATGGTAGAAACCTATTTTTTTCAACTAGAGGTGTTAAAGTTGGTGCCTACATTTGACTTTTTGAAATACAATAAATTAGTAAAAGACACCGTAATCTTTTGAAAAGCAGCTTTTCCTACAGCAATTTCACAATTATTTCTTAAAACAGCTGAAGCTACTCCAAATAAACCTTTAAAATATGCTCTAGATTACTATCAATTTTAAAAACTATGACTATATACATATATATATATATATATATATACATACATACATATATATATATATACATACATATATATATATATATATATATATATATATATATACATACATATATATATATATATATATATACATACATATATATATATTCATACATATATATATATATATATATATATATATATATATATAATTAATTAATTATTTAATTATAGATGATACAATGGGCGTTCTTCGTGACCCAAAGGATCGGTAGGATGAGTCTTCGATTTTGCTATTATTTTAACCTTAACGTGGTATAAGTATGATCCAGCTGAAAAATTTAGTCGGGCATTTGTATTATCTTTTTATTTCCAGAATAAAGGGTTAACCCGTAGAATCCTTTGCCCATGACTGATCAAAGCCGGACATTAAAGAATTTTGTCTTTTACTTAGTCATTGGTTTCACTGATCAAAGTGAAACCAATGTGAAATCCTTTGCCCATGACTGATCAAAATTTAATCACAAACAAAACAAAGTCACAATTGTAACTAAATTAAAACATCTCTATCGGATGATCGGGAATCCCTCGGAGGTGGCAACCTACAACTGCTAATGAGATTTCACACGGTCTGAATGAAGTACTGAATTCATTTAGCTGAATTTCATTAATTCATCCGAACTAAGAGAATCCGAAGAAAATAGTGGTGCATGAATGAGAGAACTGTGGGATCATAATCTGTGTCACTATATACAACTTAAATATTCCCTTAATAAGACACTAAGACACCTCAATTTAAACATTTCTAAAACACGATACTTTTCTTTTCTCTTCAATTGACACTTCTAAAACTAAACCTGCTATGATAAGGAGTTTGGAGCAAACATTGTGGGCAGCACGACCATCTTCAACAGTAAAATTCCTTAGAAATTAACAGCAAGCCATAAAACTTCGAGGTAGTTTGCCTAGTACAAACATAAACCCTCACTTTTTCATTTAAGCCTTTGCACCTCATTCAATGCAAGCCCTAAACTCACATTTAGACTTGACACGCCTAAAATATATACGATTTTTGCTATATAATTTTACTCATTTTTTATGATATTACAATTTAAAGGAAGGTATTTTGTATGTTTTTTAGTTTTAGGTACAAGAAATGGTGATTGGAGTGAAAAAAAGCAAAAATGGTGCAATTTAGAGCAAAAATAAGCAAGAAAGCAAATTTTGACTTGACACCTTTCGATAAGTCTTTCTATGTTTAATCCCTTTTACACTTCTTGCATATTTTTGAATGAGATTACACTTTAAAGAAAGGTTTTTTATGCTTATTTTGTAGGGCTATCTGTTAGAAACACAGTGCAATTGAAACGGGGCGAATTGGAGCAGAAACAGAGCCAAACGGAGCAAAATAGTGGAGTTGCGCAGAATGGGCGCCGGCGGCGCCAGAACCCCAAGGACACAAAAAATAGGGTGCTGGCAGCTCCCTATTCAGCTTCGGCTGCGCCAAAGACGGTCTGGATGCGAAATGAGCGGTTATTGGCCATATACATCGAATCTGGATGCTTTTGGATGGTTTCTTCATGCACCTCTTGGGAAATTCGTCTGTACTCTATTTTAAACCGAATTGGAAGCCAAAAATGAAGAAGAGAAGATAAAGAAAATGTGGAGAATGCTTAGAGATCTTAGAATAGGAGTAGAAATGTAGATTTCTACCTTTTTGGAGAGATTGGTGAGGGAATTTTGAGAGAATCCGTAAGGGAATGTTCTAGCGTTGCATGGATCGGCGAGAGACTTTGTGGGAGAGATTTTCATCTTTCTTTCAAAGGGTAAAAGCTGAGTATTGTGTTCGTCATTATCTTATGATTTTTTAAATGCTTATTTTGTGGATTTGCTTTGAAATGAAGTTTTCCGTTGTGTTTTCTTCGTGCTTTGTGATGTCTTTCTCTTACTCTTTCTTCTTGTTTGGAAATAGTGGCATAAGAAGTTTATGTCATTGTTTTCACTCTACTTTTCTTTTGTAATAAGTAGGATTCATGTTTAAGATATAGGGATGCTTGCTAAAAGATGTTTTAATTATAAATGTGATGATTTTTACTTGCACTTCATTTACATTATAAAAAGGGCCCGTTGTATTGTTAAAATTCGTTGTAATTGCATTGTCCTGAAAGGGCAGTGTAATTCTCAACAAAGTAGAACCACATTCAATGTCCGTGAATGAATTGCGTAGTTCATGGGAATTGAGTGCAAATAAATAGGAAATTTGGTTTCATGGGCGTCGAATTGGAGGTTTCAGGGTGACAGACTGAGATCCCCAATTTGGTCCTAAGATTGGTAACTAAAGTCAAAGGTTAGCCTTCAGGTGAAGGGTGAGTGGGAGCTCCGTAGTGATAATTTGTTATCCTCCCAAATCTAGCCTTAGATTTAATGGTCGAATTTATGATATCTCAATGTTCTTTACATGCTTAGAAGAGGGGGTACTCTTTTGAGGGTCAAGAAACATTTATGCTCCTATTTAGCACATACATTATTTAATGCATCTCATTCCTAAACTTTATCGAATTCATTAAATAAGAATATCATATTTTTAGAAGTAATATTTGCATTTAGGAGTAGTTATTATCCTTACATATAATTATCTGCATTTAGGAGTAGTTGTTAGAAAAACCACTTATATCACCCTTCCAAACTAAGGCTATTAATAGTGGACTTGAATTTGACTAAGAACCTCTTACCTCGCTTCCCTGTGGGATTGATAAACTGGACTCCATTAGAGTCCTGTATTATTTGATACGATACGTATAATTGCGTTGGATCATTGTGACTTTATAAAAATTATTATATATCTATTGTTCATAAAATCATTGCATATAAAAAAAAGTTCCATCAAGTTTTTGGCGTCGTTGTCGGGGAAGCTTCGGTAAGAATTTTAGGAGAATTTTAGTTGAAGTAATTAAGCTTAGATTTATAAAACTTTAGTGTCGCAAAATTATTTTTGTGTGAAAAGTGTTTTATTGTATGAAAAAGTGTTGTGAAAAAAAAAACTATTTTTGTGAAAAATAATGTGTTTGTGAAATTGTTTTATTGTGTTGAATATATTTTTTTAATTTATTTGTTTTATTTTTAATGTATTATTTAATGTGTTATCTGTAGGACTTGTACCTTATAGTCCCGAGTTAGAAAAATGGAAAAAAAAACAGAAATGACTCGAAAAACTAGAAATGGAAATAGAAAACATTCAAAATACTGACTTGGAAAATCATCATAAATCATTGAGGGATTATGTAAATCCTATGATAGATAAAATTTGCTCAAGTATACAAAACCCCGTTGTAGAAGCTCACTTGTTTGAACTAAATCCAGTGATTATCTAACTTGTGCAGAGCAACCAGTTTGGGGAACTCCTTCGGAGGATCCCTATTTACACTTATCTAGTTTTGTAGAACTTTGTGCTACATTTCGTTATAATGGCATGTCAGACGATGCTGTTAGGCTAAAGCTTTCTTCCTTTCTCACTAAGGGATAAGACTAAAATGTGGTTATACTCATAAGCACCTAGTTCTATTAAAAATTGGGAGGAGTTAACTCAAAAATTTCTAGCTAAGTATTTTCCACCTTCAAGGACTACTAAACTTAGAAATGATATTATCTCATTTGTCAGTATAAAGGGAAATCAATATACGAAGCCTGGGAAAGATTTAAGGAACTCCTAAGAAAGTGTCAACATCATGTTCTGCCAGATTGGTTAATTATTCAAACTTTTTATAATGGGTTAGTAGGATCCCTTAAGTCCATTATTAATGTTGCTACTGGTGGTTCATTAATGTCAAAAACATTTGATGAAGCATATGCATTAATTGAAAAAATGGCTACAAATGAATTTCAATGACCTTTTGCAAGGGTAAATCATAAAAATATAGCTAGTGTTCATGATACAGATGCGATTGCAATTCTTGCATCTCAGGTTGTTGCAATATCAAGGAAGTTTGACCAATTTGGAATGAACCAACCTCAATTTACTCCTGTAAGTGAGGAAAGTTCATTAGGGCGTATGATAGATTCTAACTTATTATATGAGAATTTAAATACCATAAACAACCCATATTCTAACTTTTACAGCCTATGTTGGAAGAACCATCCTAATTTTAACTGGAATCATACTACTGAGGGTGGAAACCAACAATGAGAAAACAATCATGCAAATCCTAATGGAAGTTGGAATAATCAAAGCAACACAACATATAGGACTTCACATCCACTGGAATCTATATTCATCATCAATTTGAGGATAAGAAGATGTCTATAGACAAAGTGGACAAATGGAATAACAGTTGCAAAGTCAAAATGCTGGGATTAGAAAAATAGAGAATCAACTGGGAGAAATTGCTAATTCACTTAGCAATAAACCCAAAGAAACACTTCCTAGCAACACTGAGATCAAAGCTAAAGAGAATGATAATGAAAAACTACTCCTTGTTACTGGACAAACTATGATAGATGTGCAAAAAGGAGAGTTGATTATGAATATTAATGACCAGGAAGTCACTTTTGATGTGTTGAAGACTATGAAATTTCCAGCTGAGAGAAAAGATGATGAATGTTTTTTGGATGGATGAAATTAATTATCTAAGTAAAGACAATTTCCAAGAAAGTTTTGAGAGTAAGTTAACAGATGAGGTCGTAATGGATTTTCATGATGAGTTGAAAGCATTATCTAAAGAAGACTGTATGTATGTTCAAGAGAGGAGTGAAATGATGGAAACTGCCAAAAATAGTGAACTTGTAATTCCATTTGTTGAAAAATCTCATGAATTTAAGATGGATGTACCCCATAAAATTTTAAGGCCTGCCTATTTAGGGAATTCATCTACACCACCAGTCTTTATATCTTCATATTCAACTCAAATACAAGAAAAACCTAAATTGAATGATGAACAAGATAAAGTTATTTAACTAGGACTTGGAAGATAATTTGAGGATAAATTTCAAAAGAACTTTGAGTTGAGAAAAGAGGATAAAGATATTGGAAGACCATTGGAAGAAATTCCTAAGGAATTAGAAAAATCTATTTCCTCAACTAAGATAGATCCTCCATCATTTAATAATTATAAAAGGGAAGAATTGGAAGATAACTTGAAACAAAAGAGTGACATAGAAGAATTTGATCCTGAATCTGAATTATCTAGAGAGAATCCGATCCAAAATTTGGGAGATCTTGAATTATCTTATAGAGATCCATTTCTTATAAATTTCAAGGATGATATTAATATGCAAATTTAGAAAATCAATAGAAGAATATTGGATCTAGAAAGAAATATGAGGAACAATGATATAAATCCATTTGAAAAGGAAGAGCTGAACGAAAAATTACAATTTGAGAATTTTGTCGGAATTACTGGATCTGAAAAGGATTTGATGATTGATCGATGATTACTTAATTGGAATTTTGATCCAGGAGGAATCATTTGTCGTGCCTGTGACGTTAAAACCAATCGCTTTATAGGAGGCAATCCATAGTTATCAGTGTGCTTTGATTTAGTGTGGTTGAGAGTCATGATTGTTTGTGTTGTTGTTTGCTTTAGAGTGGATTGACTCTTAATGTGTCATTATGGATTGGTAAGTTTGATTATTATTGGTGGATGTTTGGATTGTTAGTAGTTTGATTTGATCTTTGTGTGTCATGAGGGAGGTGATTCCTTAACTTCTTACTATGGTTGGACTTGTATGTTTTTCAGTAGTAGTTGGATTGATGAGTCCACTATGACTCGGGTCTTACCTGGACTTGAGTTTACAGGATTATCATGAATTTGAACAATGACAACTTCATCTCAATTTTGTTACTTCCTTTCTCTAACTTTGTTCTCATTTGATAGGAGTCATGAACCTATTTGATGAATAACTTGTGGATGATCTTACACTACGATTTATAACAATTAAAGGTGTTTAATTATTGGGATTAGATGATACCTGAGATTGGTGCCTAGGAACTAATTTATCAGTGATAATCTTATCTTTGGGATTATAATCTATAAAATCATTTTAAAATGTACCTAATTTATTAGTTTAGTTATTCCGTTAGAAATTGGAGGTAAGGTTGTGAGATTGGATGAGTTAAAGGAAGAATTGACCTCATTTATCATATGTGTGTTTATGTTTGTGTTACAACTTTATTTAGGTCTTAAAGAACATTTTTATATTCCCTTGCTGATACCTACTATGCTAGTTAAACTTTTATTTAGTGAATTTCATTTTGGCATGATTAGTTTAGATTTACTTTCTGCTGCATATTTTTCTGTCCTAATGAATACTTGTAAATGGTTTTGATAGACATTTGTGGTAGATATAATTTCTAAATTATTTTTCTTCCTGCTTATATTTTCTATACTGAATGCTATATATGTTAAAAATTAATTTTGGGGGCAGGAAGAAAAATAAAATTTTAATGTGAAAATACTTCATTTTAGTGTAATTTTATTACAAGCATGTTTTATGTTAGATTTACTTTCTCCTACAGTCATTCTATCCTGATTATGCATGTAAATGAATTTGTTAGGATGTTGTAGTAGTAAGTAGATTCAACCTTTACTTTTTATTCCTACAATATTTTATGAAATTAATTGCAAAATATTTTAAAATTTAAGTTTGGGGGGAAGAAAAATTTTTAAAATGTAACTTTATTTGTCCTCAATAGCCTGTATTTAATTTGATATCACTTTTAAAATGACTTATGGTATGTGGTGTTACCTTTAGGTTACTATAATTTCAATTTTATGAATGTTAAAAAAATAACTTAGTTGAAATCCTATGTGAAGAAACTGTTCTATAGTTAAGATATTTTGTAGGAAACATTTGAAAAATGATTTTTCTATTTATGGTAGAAAGGAGTTGAATATTTGAAAAGCAAAAATTCTTAGATTTATACTTAATGAGAATTGAGCCTTTATTGAAAACCTTTTTCGAACTAATACTTACAGTTATAAAAAGTGAGGGAAAGTTTTGAGTTTTTGATTTTAGAGAGGGGATAGTGAAATTCAAAATTATTAAAGGTCTATCTAGATATAGTAATCCTCACATAAAAACAAGTAAATAAAAGGGATTAAAAATGATCCCGAAAGGAAAAAAAAAGTGATAAAAAAGGGATTGAAAATGATCCCGAAAGAAAAGGAAAAAAAAAGAGAAAATAAGTGAGGACAAGCTTGAGGAGAAGCCTAATAAAAATTTGGTTTCACTTAAATCTTTTTAAATGAAAAGACTTAAAAATAATTCTATGTTTATTCTTATTTCAAAAGGTATTGGTTAAATTGATTTAGATAAGGTGCTTAAATTCCATTTTTATACAATTTATGAATCTTTAGTTTGACAATTTTCAATAACTTTTGAAATAAATAGAAAATCAGGATTCCTAAGTTGAATATGAGATATTCTTACACTCTAATCTTAGGTTGATTTGCTAGAATTTCTCCAATGTTATACTATAACATTTCAGAGATGAAATTATAAGAAACTCTATTGAAACCCACAACCACTATATTTAGTTTTTAAAGTTATATTGTTACTTGAGGACAAGTAATAGTTAAGTTTGGGAGATTTTAACAGTTCAAAAATATATACATTTTTTGCTATATAATTTTACTCATTTTTTATGATATTACACTTTAAAGGAAGATATTTTATATGTTTTTTAGTTTTAGGTACAAGAAATGGTGATTGGAGTAAAAAGAAGCAAAAATGGTGCAATTTGGAGCAAACATGAGCAAGAAAGCACATTTTGCACCTTTCGATAAGTCTTTCTATGTTTAATCTCTTTTACACTTCTTGCATATTTTTGAATGAGATTACACTTTAAAGAAAGATGTTTTATGCTTATTTTGTAGGGCTATCTGTTAGAAACACTACACAACTGAAACAGGGTGAATCAGAGCTGAAACAGAGCCAAACAAAGCAAAATGGTAGAGCTGCGTAGGATGGGCGCCGGGGATACCCAAATCGGCGCTGGCGGCGCTAGAAACCTGGGGGCATAAAAAAATAGGGCACCGGCAGCACCCTATTCAGCACTAGCGGTGCCCAAGATGTTCTGGATGCGAAATTGAGCGGTTATTGGCCATATACATCAAATCTGGACGCTTTTTAGAGGGTTTCTTCATGCACCTCTTGGGAAATTTGTCCCTACTCTACTTTAAACTGAATTTGAAGCAAAAAATGAAGAAGAGAAGATAGGGAAAATGTGGAGAATGCTTAGAGATCTTAGAATAGGAGTAGAAATGTAGATTTCTACGTTTTTGGAGAGATTGGTGAGGAGATTTTGAAAGAATCTGTAAGGGAATGTTCTAGCATTGCATGGATCAGCGGGAGACTTTGTGGGAAAGATTTTCATTTTTCTTTCAAAGGGAAAAAGCTAAGTATTGTGTTCTGTCGGCATATTTTTAGGTTGTGTGTTTTGAAAAGGGGGTCGCCTACAGAAGTTGTCGGCAAATTTTAAATTTAATTTAAATTTATATATATATATATATATATATATAGTTTTAGAAAGAAGCATTTGATTTTGAAAATAACTTCAAGTTTGAAAATCTTAAGATATGAAATCAAACCGATCTCATATCCCAAATAGTTTATATAAACGAGCACTGCATCACAAACCGTGTATCTATCCCGGAGAATAAACATACTGCTTGATGATGGGGCTCGATTAAATAAACTAGAAGATTTGTGACATCTATTTGGTCTGCGAACCAATTTTATAAGCCGACAAGTTCCCCTGCATAAGATAAAAGAATTAAACAGGTTTTATATTACTTGGGTTCTTAAAGTTCCCTATAAGGGCAAGCCCCTATAGTTAATTACATCTTAAATGACGGGAATCATTTAAGAAAACTCTCGATAATTATCAGTGGTTTTGCTCTCAAGAATTTCAAAGTTTAAGGTTTTCAAAGGATTGGATTTTGGAGATTTCAATAGGGAAATGATCAAATTTGGAACAGTTTATTTTCAGAGTCCAAAGAAGTAAAGAGTAGGAGATATCGAAGATACTGAAAGAGCTTCAGTGACATCTCAAACTAACCTATGATTGGGCTTTATATCTTTGAAAGTGAAGTTGTGTTTATGTTTCAATCTTGCAAATTATTTAGATGATTTGGGATTTATATTTACATGTCATATGTAAATGACCCAAAAATATGAGAGGATTTATGTCGTGCCAAACGACAACCTCGGAATCCTAAACAGTTTAGGACTTATATCGTACGATACACAATCGTACTAAGTCCTAAAAGATAGTGTGAGGATTTATGTCGTATCGAACAACGACCTCGACATCCTATAGGTGTTGTTTAAATCTATGAAAGTCCGATCGAAGATCCTTCATTCATCCTCTGTTGTCTCGTCTCGAGAAAGGATAAAGATAGGAGAGAAAAGAGAAGAACATGCCTCGAACGGCCTATCCTAAGGGTATATGCAAGGGAATAATTAAAGTAAACATGTATAATAAAAAGGAAACAACCATGCCCTAAATGGCCTATCCTAGGGGTATGTACAGGTGTGCAAGAGAAGTAATAATTAAAATGGACATGTGTAATAAAAAGAAAATAGCCATGCCCTAAGTTGCCTATCCTAGGGGTATGAGTAAAAGAAATAATAATTAAAAGCATGAATATAAGTAAGTATGTACAATAAAAAAAATAAAAGACTACATTACAACATGTAGTAAAGAAAGTAAATAAACTATGTAGTAGTAAAAAAATGTGTGTACCTGGCCAACTCCGTTGATGCCTCAAAAGCGAGCTAACAACTACAGGTATCTGTATAATCAGGTTTAGTTATAAACATATAAAAGATCAAAGTGGGGGAATAAGAATTCTATTTGAGGATAGGCTCAGTCTATAGACTTCTTTTTCTATCACGATCCCACAGGCAACCCGAAGTATTGAAGTCTGTATTAATCTCAAATAAAGTCACCAGCAAATCACCCTAAAGTAGGCAAACCTAATCCCTACCACTTAATTAATGAGTGAACCAGTTTGTAGTATCTGAATTTTGAAAGTGTAGTATTTGGGATTGTAATATTTCAATTCTTATGAGTGTAATATTCAATGTGTAATATCTGGTATGTGATGTGTAATGTGTATTAAATAGTGTGTAGTATATAATGTGTAGTGTGTAATGTGTTATTTAATATGTGGTGTTTATGAGTGATATTTGGTATGTGGTGTGTGTGATATTTGATATGTAGCATTTATGTGTGTGACATTTGATATGTGGTGTTTATATGTGTGTGATATTTGATATGTGGTTTATATGTTATACTTAATGTGGTGTATTTAGTATGATGAGTTTATGAATTATGTGTTGTGTCTTATGTGATATGTTTGATGTGTTGTGTATGATGTGTTATGTGTGTGTGGTATTTGATTTGATGTGTTAACGTAGTATCTGTTGTCGTGCAGTGTTTATTTATCGTGTGGGTGTAGTATTTGTTATCGTAGTATCTATTACTTGTATCAGTATAATATTTGATGTCGTAGTATCTATTGTTGGTTCCCGAATTTCTTAAAGATAGTGATTAGAACTACCTAACTCATAAGGTAAAATGGGCATCTAACATTGAGTATTGATTTTATTTTGTTTCAGCTATAAAAGCATGATTATTGAAGTTTGTACATCATTGCCTGTACCCCGCATTTCCAACTTATACACCCACTTTGATATTTCATATGCATCATAAACAAATGAAGTTTTATTATTGACCTATAGAAAAGAGCTGTAATCCATAATAAATGAAGCTGACATATCCCAAGGTATTATTTCAGCTAAATAAAGTGAAGAGGATTATTAGATATAAAAAGAAAACTTGGCTTTATCCAAACCATTCAAATATCAATTTCCATAATTCCAAATTTCTTCAAAAATCAATCCAAATATGATCAACACCACCAAGAATCACTGCTGCCAGTTTTCGACCTAAAATGGATTCCACACCCTCTACTCTACCTTAGTTCCGTCCTCATTCTGAACAAAGACATATTTTTCCAAGTAGACGGATTCACCGGGAACCATGTTCTTAGTGCAGAGTGGTGCAAATATATGGATAATTACCAAGTTTTATATTAAAATTCAAGCATATGTAGTTATGTATATATGAGAATGTTGTGAGATTCAATATAATCCTTTTCAACTTAGGCATCATTTATACAAATATGTCAAAGGGCTGAAAAATTTCTGCACTTATAGCTTATAGTTTTGTGTGCTACATATGTAAATATGTATGAATTGGATGGTACGTATATTAATTTTCTGGAAATAAAATAATTACAAGCATAAATAAAATAAAGTATTCAAAATATTAACTCAATACTAAAATAATTTTCAATCTCTTCCTGGCAGTTGACATAACGACAAGCCATAGAGAAACTCTTTTTTCCAATATAATTTGATTTACCTCAACCGACAATCAAAGAAGTAAATGAAACATAAGACAATATCAATTAACAAATAATAGGTATAGTATGTCAGCCTATTTAGAATGAAAACTATTCAACCTGTAGACATTTAGACATAGAAAGATTTGACTAACAATTTGGATATATATGAAGAACTCTTTAACATCCTTGGGCCATTGCAATAAGAAAAAGAAGAGAAGAATATCCCAGCTCTTCGTCTCAAATGATTGAGAGAGGAGAAGAACCTTTAATCTCAAAACTCTTTCGAGGAGAATGAAGAAGAAGAAATATTAATTCACATATCCAGAAAGAATTTCAAGCTAAAAAAAAAAGTCAGTTAACTCTTAATGAGTTAACTCCAGCTCACTTCATTCCGAAGTTTAATAATCCAAAAGATCGTTCAGTTCAGATGTTATCATTAATAGGAAGCCTTCAAATTGAATTCTAACAACAAAGAATGAATCCGATAATTAAAATTTGAATCCAATAACTGAAAGCCTACTCAACAATGGATTCCAACTTTCGCCATGAAAGTATTTATACTCAATAATTGAAATAGCATCAAACATCTTTTCTTAGGGCAAAGATGCAAAAGAATTCAAAGACTCATCAGATCAACCATCTCATATATCTTCCAAAAATGTTGTTCACATATTCCCATTTAAGTTTATGAACTAATTCAAGATATAAGTAAGTTCAGATTACATACAAGGTAATATTCAAAAGCTAATTATGGTATACACTCAATGTATAGATGCCTTTCAAATTAAACTATAAAGTAAGTAAATAAGTGAGCAAAAGTGAATCGATTTCTTGAATTTCCTGAAAAGGGATGCAAGAATCAAACTAGCAATAGTGAACTAATCTCCTAAACTTAATTCTATTATTATATGTATTTATTTACAGCAACTGTAACAAACTCCAGTGATCAAATGTTATCAACCTCACAAATATGAGTTGCAGGTAAGAAAATTCTCTGTTCTTTTATTGAAATTCAATACAGAAGAGAACGGAAACAACTAATAACGGATTCTTGATTCATTAAAAAAAAGAAATATAAAGTCAGTAGATTTATTGAGAGAAACTTGATATCCAACAGAGGGATCCCTTTTCAATTCATAAATATGAAAGAGAGAAACTCCTTTATCTGTAATTGGTGAATAGATATCACATTAACAATTGAGGAAGAAGAGGAAGAAAGAAAGTCGTTACGTCCAGAAAGTATAGAAAACCCAAGCAGAGGCAAACAAAAATTCTCAAATCTCATAACATAAATTTCCAGCAACTCAAGATCATAAAGATTATGAAATTTCGTAACTAATGATTTGCCAATACGAGAATAGATATCGCATTAATCAGCTAAAAGAGAAGAAGGGAGAAAGAAGAAGTAGGAGAATCAGGAAGAAAGACTCACTTCCAGAAAGTATAAAATCTCAGAGAAAACCAATAAAATCCTTGAATCACGAGAATGGAGAGACCAGCCCTGAGCTCAAGAGAATCGAACAAGCTCACAAAAAAAAGCACCAAACCAAATTTTCTTTTCCACACAAATCCTCATTGTAAAGGGGTATTTATAGGCACAGACGAAGGGTATGTGCTCACCGTCGGTGAAAATCGGAGAGGTAAAGAAGACCATCTCACCAAGAAGCAGCATTCGAGATCGAGCATAGGGAGGTTACCTGACCTGTTTGGGCGGGAAAAACGGTTACAAGAATAGGGTTACCGGCGGCAACCGGCGACGTAGGTCGGTAAGGAAGAAGATGACCAGATGACTGGCAGGGAGCCTTTCGAATCCGGTCGAGAGGAAGCAAGAGTTTCGGCTAGGGCACCGGAAGAAAGGAGGCCGAAAACGCGTGAAAGAAGAGGAGAATGAATAGTGTGCGTGAGTTTTTTTTTTATTTAAGAAATTTTGTTTCATTTATTTAATATTATTTAATTTTTTTAACGCAAATTCATCGATTTACGCACAATTTGATCCAATCAGGAACCTTATCGAGTTATATATCCTTCCCGGCTAAAGTCGACGTTCCAGACGCATCGGCGCGGTCCATTTCGTCATCCGGGGCCGTTCGGACAAGTTCGCCTACTATCGAATCAATTTAAATTAAATTTGCGATATGTGGCAAAATAAAATTCTTTTGACCCGACCAGAGCCATACAACGAGCAAATTAATGACCGGTCTTCGCCTAAGTGATAACCATAGTCAAACATATTGCTCGTCGCAAAAAGTCAAACGTCGCGCGCAGTAGGGTCGGCCTATGGCTCTCAAATCCCTATAGGAACTCAACAAGAGTTTCAATACGTCGGCTTTTAATCAACTCAACTAGATGTCGAGGATTTAAGACCGTCCATATGAAACTTCAAGGAGGGAAGAGATGACTTGAATTTCTAAATACGGTGGGTCCCAGTTTAGTCCTCTAAGAGAGTCCAAAATAGGAAAATCCTAAGGCTAGATCCTAGGCTATAAGGAGAAGAGAAAGAAAGACCTTAAAAATGAGGTCAACAAATGAACCCCCAATAGGTGTGGTGTGATGTACAAGCATGCCACGCCTATTGGCGTTGATCAAAATGATCAACCCAATCGTGAATGTATGTTCAAATAACCATACTTGAAACAAATCAAAGATCGAGTTAGAGTTGAAGTGAAGTATGTTCCCGCTGGGGATTAGCAGGTGTACTTTCAATTCATCGATGTGAGTTCGAATTTTACTAAATAAGTGCAAGGAAATGATTCAGAAGTATGCCTTTGATCAAAGAGAATGTGACGAGGAAGGAATAGGACTAAGCCCATCTCAAATATGTGTTGAGGAAAGATTAGGATAAAACATATCCCAAAGCAATATGAATGTATGGTGAGGAAGCATAGGGCTAAACCTATCCAAAGGATATGTATAAACAATATGTATAAATAAAATGTATAAACAATATGTATAAATCATATGTATTCTGGATGGGAATCAGAATATAGGTACTGACCCCGAGAAGATAACTGGAATATGGGTACCAGCTTCGGAATGAGAATCGGAATATGGGTACCGATCTCAGGAGATGGGAATCAAATATAGTGTCGACCCCGAGATGAGAATCAAAATTTGGGTATCGATCTCAGAAAGGTGTGAGTCAGAATTTAGGTACTGACCTCAGAAGGAGAGAACTGGAATATGGGTACCAGCCTTGGAATGAGAATCGGAATATGGGTACCGATCTCAGAAGATGGGAATCAGAATATAGGTACTGACCCTAAGATGAGAACTGAAATATGGGTACCAGCCTCGGAATGAGAATCAGAATATGGGTACCGATCTCAGGAGATGGGAATCAGAATATAGGTACTGACCCCAAGATTGGAACTGGAATATGGGTACCAGCCTCGGAAAGGTGAGAGTCAGAATTTAGGTACTGACCACAGAAGGAGAGAACTGGAATATGGGTACCAGCCTCGGAATGAGAATCAGAATATGGGTACCGATCTCAGAAGAT
This sequence comes from Papilionanthe hookeriana x Papilionanthe teres, assembly GCA_022702705.1. Lineage (NCBI taxonomy): Eukaryota > Viridiplantae > Streptophyta > Magnoliopsida > Asparagales > Orchidaceae > Papilionanthe > Papilionanthe hookeriana x Papilionanthe teres. Next base: position 65,212,088 of record CM040428.1, on the reverse strand, counting down.
GGGAATCAGAATATAGGTACTGACCCCGAGATGAGAACAATGATGTATTGTGTAAATTATGTAGGAATGTGATGATTCATGTGAAATATGGAGATGTGATGACTTGCGTGTAATTGTATGGGAATTGTGTAGAGACGTAGTGTTGAAATTGTGTGAATTGTGAAGTCTGTGGAATACAGATGTATATATATAGGAATTGGTAAGTGTATGAAACAAAACTCATATTATTATTATCATTATTTTATTTCAGATTTTGTTATCCCAAAAAAATACTTTATGAGGTATTTATTTATATATATATTTTTTAATTCTTTCAAGAATTATTATATTTCTTATTTTACACATCGTTCTTGCTTCTTAGCCTTTTCAAAATTGCGATAAACCAAATTTATTAGTTTTCGACAAACAATCACCCAAATTTGCTTTTTAAACTGTCAAAAGAAGTCTGACCATATTTGTTTAAAACCGAATATCATTTAATAATGAATGAAATACTGTCACATCAAATACAAAGCATGAAGAATATCTCTGTCATCATACAGCAATAATCTGTACATATCTATATGTTTCTTCTACAATATCTTTGGATATCAAATCAAATCTGTGTATCATTCTGAACATCCACTACTGTATATCATGTACTTGAACAAGAAGCTGTATAGAGACTAGCTCACCTTCAACATACATCAAAGAATCTGGAAAGATCCTTCCCATATATAAAGAGGTGTGCTGACTTTAAACAACTTATAGTTCATACGGTTGGAGATTCTCTATTTCCGGATCAGATTTATAATGAAACGGTATCTTGTCTTCATTCATCCTTCTGAGAGTGATCGAAATCCTCTCGTATGACACACCAGGAATACAATGTTTTGCCACATCGGCACCATTTCCTTTTAGGATTAATACCGAGCCCACTGGTAAAGGAATTTCAACAGATCCCTGAAATTTTCCTTCTCCAATAATCTGAATTTTTGTACCAAACATAATATTGCATTCATTGACAAACGAGACAGCACAGAAAGGTCTCTTGAAGTCATGGTGGTCAACATGTGGAGGAATACAGTCACCCTCCTTATATATATTTATAATACAACTGTTTAGAATGCAATCGGCGGGGAGCACTCGCCAGGCTACCATTCATCTGATCATCCATTTTATGAATGATGGTAAGGGATCAACTTCATCATGGCAAATTATGCCAGGAGGATTACCTTCTCTGTCTTTAGCGAAGTTGTAACAGCACCCATACTGTATGGTAATTCGTCCCTTTCCACGTTTCCATTTTCTGGGTTCGGAGTAAGTTCTTCTTCTCAGGCGTCCAGCTTGTCCCATTTGTTGCTCAAGGATGACACAATCCACAATTTCTCTTTGTTCTCGCTCAGAAAATACGTCAGTGTATAATTCTAAGCCTTCCAGTATATTGATGTACTTTCCCTGGAGTCTTTGAAAATGTACGAAATTCTACTTTCTCACTCTTTGATACTTTTCTAGTTCATGTTCCGGAATAATTTGCAATCTACGCGACCTGTCCACAAACTGCGGCATGTGTGGCACAACTTCAAAATTCTTTTTCTCGATCTCCTTCTTCTGAAGAGTAAGTTTCGGTACAGTTTTCTCTAACTTTGGTAGAATTACCTCAACGGGCTGATTTGGAATCTTCTCTTTCAACGCGACTGCCATCCTTTCAACAACAGCTTCATCCTCTCCTTGTTCTTTCATCATGTTCCAACATCTTGTGAATCCGCCGGTTCCGGTTCCTCTTCGAGTGCGAGTGAGTGTTGCCTTACCTTCCAGTCGATCATTGGTAGGGATAGCACCAACAAGCTCGCCTTCGAAGTCATCACCATTGAATTAATCTTATTAGTTGTAGTGTAGTACGCCTGACCTCATTTATTTTCCTCTTCTTTCCGAAAGAATGTTGATCTTTGTTTTTGAATGTTAATATGGGTTTCTGACTACGGAATGCTTCCTGATCCACAATTGTCAGAGCTAAGCTTTCATACTCCAAATTCACTTGTTCAAAATCTAGATCAAATTCTATAATTTCTCCCTCTTAAACCTTCTCTTTATTCAGGGCGAAACCAAGTCCATTCTTAAAGACGAAAATCAGCCTTCCTTCTGACATTTTCCTGCACAAACACAGGAAAACGGTCAGCATGTCAGGCCGGGCTAAGCAAGAACAATTTGTATTAATCTGGAATGTATTTGTTTTAATTTATATTTATATATGTGTATATATATATATTTTATTTATTTATTTATAAATATAAGGCTTATTATGAAGATTGAAATTCATATGAAAGGAATGGGAATGATGATCAAATTACATTTTAGAATATATGAATTCTATTATAGATTGAAAAGGAAAATTTTTTTATTCAACAATCTTATTTCAAATTTAAGTTCGGACACAGTTACAATTGAGGTGTCAGTGCTTCTAAGAACAAGACTTTATTTCTAAAGTTTGCTCTTTTGAAACATCACGACACATAATATTTCTATAAGTAACGCCCATTAATAGGCAACATAGGTCTTTCCCCTTGACAGTTCACTAACTGGTATGATCCTCCAGAGTAAACTTTCTCCACCACAAATGGACCTTCCCAAATTGGTTCGAATTTTCTAACTATCTTGCGATGTGCAAGGATAGGTCTCTTGAGAACAAGTACAAGGTCACCAACTTTGAAAGTCTCGGGGCGGATCAGTTTATCATGTGCTTGAATCATTTTAGCTTGATACAATTCCAAATTTTGTTGTGCTAATAGTCGTCTTCCTTCCAAATTTTCCAGCTCTTCCAGATGGAGTTTAGCATTTTCTTCAGTAGTAATTTTTTTGGCAACAGCAATTCTGAGAGACAGAAGTTGCACTTCTAAAGAAAGAAAGGCTTCGGACCCGTACACGAGGGCATAAGGAGTAGACTGTGTTGGAGTTTTGAATGTTGTTCGGTAGGCCCATAAGGCTTCTAATAACTGCTCGTGCCAATTTCTCTTATTTTCATTTAGAGTTTTCTTTAGAATTTGGATGAGAGTCTTATTAAAAGCCTTGGCCAGGCCGTTTGCTCGAGGAAAATATATTGTAGAGTAGCGCCAATCTATTCCATGCCTTCTGACAAAATTATTAATTTGTGTACTTTTGAATGCGGACCCATTATCTGAAATTATTCTGCGTGGTATGCCAAAACGATAGACGACTTGATTTTTGAAGAATTGTAACACGTGATACGCTTTCACTTTTCTGAGCGGTACAGCCTCTGCCCATTTTGAAAAGTAATCGGTAGTCGCTAAGATAAATCAGTGTCCTTTTGAGGATGGAGGATCTATAGGACCCACCACATCTGTGCCTCAACACTCAAACGGCCACGACGCGACCGTCGGGTGGAGCACATTAGGGGGTTGGTGTAAGACCACTCCATGTATCTGACATTGATGGCAACTTTTAGCGATTCTCATACGATCGGTCATCATCGCGGCCGATAGTATCATAGCCTTTTGATTTTCATTTTCATTTTAGGACACGGTGATGAGTGCCACAAAGTTACGAATGTACCTCCTTCACGATTTCTTGAGCTTTCGCGTTGTTTAAGCATCTCGACCACATTTGATCGAAGGATCTTCGATAAAGAACATTATCGATTAAAGCATATGACGGTGCTCTTTTCTTTATCGATGAAGTTTGTTGACTTATCATGCAGTAGTTTCCGATCCGTAAATATTCTATGAAGGGTTGACGCCAATCTTTTGTAATTTCAGTAACTACCGCTACTATTTCTTCTTTATTTAATTTGTTTAACGTATCTGTATCGATTTGAGACAAAACTTGAAGTCCTTGCACGGTTATCTCAATAGAATCTTCCTGTATACATGCAAATTCTTTAACAAGTTTAGCTAGCGCATCTGCAAGAGCATTTTCTCCTCTCAGAATTCTGTACAGTGTCACATTAGGAATTTGTTCTAACAACTTCATTGTATAACGGTGATACTGTTCCAACCTGGGCTTTGAAATTTTATACCGGCCAGCGACTTGTTGAATTATTAATTGTGAATCTCCATAGATGTTGATATCAGTTATATCTAATAGTATCGCCAATTGTAATCCTGTTATCAGAGCTTCGTATTCTGCATCATTATTCGTATACGGCTCTGTTAAATGATAAGCATATTTCAACATTCCTCGTTCTGGTGTAATGAATATCAATCTAATCCCTGTTTTACCGGGTATTATTGTTTGTAGTTCTTTATTCTTTTGTGCTGAAGAGGCTCCATCAAAATACAATTCCAACGTCGAGTATTGGAATTTTCCAAATTCATTATCTGTTCATCTGGTAGATCCTCATTAAGAAGAGAGTCAGCTGGTAACGGATGTGCCGCAAGAAAATCTGCTAGAATTTGTCCCTTTATAGCTCAAAGTGGAACAAAGGTAATGTCAAATTGCAATAATATCATGGCCCATCTTGCTAACCTACCGGAAAGCGTCGGTCGAGCTATCAAATATTGTAACGGATTAAATTTTGAAATCAAATTGATCTTGTGAGAGAGCATGTAATGTCGGAGTTTCTGAACTGCGAAAATTAAAGCCAAACAATGCTTCTCGATTGGCGGATACTTTACCTCCGCTGGTATTAGACGACGACTTAAGTAATATAGAGCATTTTCTTTGCCCTCATCATTGACACGAGTTAGCGAGCTCGGGGAGTCGTCTAAAGCCGCGGTATAAAGTATTAAAGGTTTACCGGATCGGGGCTGCTAGTACAGGAGGTGTCATTAGATATTGTTTAATGCTTTCAAATGCATATTGACATTTATCATCCCAAGTAAACTTGGCATCCTTTTTTGTCAATGCAGAGAAAGGTTGACACCTTCCTGACAAATTAGAAATAAAGCGTCTTAGATATGCCAACTTCCCTTGAAAAGATCGTAATTGCTTTAAGTTCTTAGGGGGTGGAATTTCCAAAATCGCTTTTATTTTCTCCGGATCAATTTCAATCCCTCAGTGATGAACAACAAACCCTAAAAATTTCTTAGAAGTCACACCAAATGCGCAGTTCAGAGGGTTCATTTTAAGGTTAATTTGTCGTAACCGTTCAAAAACAATTCTCAAATCGTACAGATGATCTTCCTTCTGTTTACTTTTGATAACCAAATCATCCACATAACATTCCACTTGATTGTGAATAAGGTCATCAAAAATTCTGGTCATTGCTCGCTGATATGTTGCTCCTGCATTCTTTAACCCAAAAGGCATTACCGTATAGCAGTAAACTCCAATTGGCATCCTGAAAGCTGTAAATTTTTCATCTTCTGGAGCCATCTTGATCTGATTATAATCGGACAACCCATCCATAAAAGAGAAAATGGCATGAGATGATGCGATATCAACCATCAATTCTGGAATAGGAAGCAGAAATTCGTCTTTTGGACATGCCTTATTTAAATCCCTGAAGTCTACACAAATTCGGATTTGACCATTCTTTTTCTTAACTGGTACTATGCTGGCAAGCCATGTAGGATATTGTTCTTCCCGTACAAATTTGGCATCTATCAACTTTTTAACTTCAGTTATGACTTTTTGTTCAATATCCAAGCGCATCCTTCTTGGAGCTTGCTTAATTGGAACTGCAGCAGGATCTAAACCCAATTTATGTACTGCCACATCTGGTGCTAATCCTGGAATTTTATTATAACTCCAAGCAAAACAATCTTTAAATTCAGTCAACAACTTAATCATGTTTGTAGCTTCTTCTTCATTAAGTAGGGAGCTAATGAAGGTTGGCCTTGGTTCCTTTTCAGTCCCTAAGTTAACCTCTTTCAGCTTATATACTGTTGATTTAATCTCGTCTTCAAACTTCGGTGGGGCATCATCAATTAAAGAATCTGCATAATTATCCAAAGTTTCCAAACATTCTTCATTTTGTTCATCAGTAACAACTAGACAAAATTCCACATCATCAACCGGTCCTATCGTGCCGAATCCAAGATCTTGTTTAGAATTGAATGTACGATTGTTATTATTCCAAAGTTTTCCAAAATAATGCGATTGATCTTTTGACAATTGCTTAGGTACCATACCACGCTGTGCAAGATTTTGAACACAATGAGAATACCATTCAACAGGCAATTCCATTAATTCTGAAGAAAGATCATTTTCTAGTTTTACATTAGATTCAGAACTAGAAGATGCAGAACCACGATGAAACTTTATTGGTTTTCCACCCAGCACTATGTACTTCTTTGACCGTCAAACCCTCAACTTTATGAGTATAAATTGGGGTAAGGGTCATAGTTTCTACATAGCGATTAATTCGATCGTACATTGAACTATGTTCACACTTTTCTTCATCTTCCAAGCTGATTTGGAACTGGGGTCTCTTTTGGTTAATCGTCATTACATCTTTCTTAATTTTTTCATCTTCATAACTGTCTTCCAAACCAATGTTGATAACCGGATTCTTTGATTCAACAATCCTATCATTCCTTCCTTAACCTCATCCCCGGCCTCGACCTCGGATGCGAGTTCTGAAGGAACTCCCACCCTCTTGTTGTAAAGGGGAGATGCAAGATTGTTGAATTGGCGCTGAATAATCTTGTCTTCATATACTTTCTGAATTTTATGTTCTATTTGCAACAACATCTCGAGATAAAACAGTCTTTTTCGGAGGAGTGTAGTAAGCAGCATCTTCATGAATACCTATTTCATGAATAGAAAACGGTTGTAAATCTCCTTTTATATAGTATTCTTGTCCTTCTTGGCAGTACTTTATACATTGATGTAGTGATGAGGGAACCAATCTGTTTTCGTGAATCCAAGGTCGGCCCAGAAGAGCATTAAATGATGTTTCAGAGTCAATGATATGGAATTTTGCAGTTGTTGCGAATTCACCGATTCTCAACAGTAGAGTTATCGACCTTAAAGCTCTCTCTCCTTTCTAGTTAAAACCCCTTAACATCATTCTTTCAGTGGTCAACTGTCTTGCATCAACATCCAAATAGGCTAGCGTTCGCAAATTCATTATATTAATGGATGCTCTCGGATCCACCAATACTCTGGATAGCATAAAGTTACCAATGTTGACAGAAATATACAACGGACGATTATAATCAGCAGTGCCAAGCAATAAATCATCATCTGTAAAAGTTATCTTTGTCTATTCCCTCAATGAACAAACCTCATCCAAGGAACTACCAGCGAGCTGAGCTAAACAAATGTCTGGATCAAGCAAAGCTTTTACCAGAGTTTCTCTCATCTCCTTCGATAAGATCAGAGCGTCAAATATACTCAACTTAGCCGGTAACTTCCTAAGATGAGCTAGTACATTATAATCCACTTTATTTTCTGCATTTTCATCTTCTTTTTGATCGAGCACTTCATCAATTGGTGGAGCTGGATTATCCATTTGTTTTCCTTTATCTTTCGGACCCACTCTCGGAGGTAATATTTTTCTGCTTCTCAAAATTATTTCTGTTATCTCTTCTGAGTCTGGAATTAATTCAGAAGTTGTAATCCCAGGAATTAAAGTAACTGATTCTTTCAAGACTTCTTCTGAATCAGAAAATTCCAGCTCTATTGCAATTGGCGATCCTTGAAACTCTAGAATAAGTGTTTCATCCTCCATACGGCAGCTATCATTATCTGTATCCCTTTCTGAATCGTTATTGCACATATCAGTGTTCTGTACGATTTGAGAATTATTATTATGATTGAAATTAGTATCAGAGTTAGATTGGTTATTGTCAATCACATCATCAACATAAGCAGCCAAAACATAGCCGAAATCAAATTCCATAGTATTACGTGCTCCTGGTGGAGCGAAGAAGAAATCATACAAAGTCAATGGTTTGAGAAATTTCTCTCCCAAATCTGTAACAACTAATCTCGGACTAATGAATCTCATCTTCTGACTTGACTTTTCAATCATTTCTTCTATAACTTGTTCATTCTTCTCTTGAGATTCATTTTCTTCTCCAATCAATAACACCAGCTTAGCAGACTCAGGATCTTGAATTACAGCTTGTGTTGAAGTATTCTGGAACTGACTCAATATCTTCTTTGAAGATTTAGTCCATACTGTACTCCATCCATCATTGGTTGTATATGAATCAATTGGAACAATAGGATCGACCGAGATTGTATTGATTGAACCTTCTTTAGGTTCTCTCATATACTCTTTCGGGATTGTTATGTTCCCTCTCATGAGATTATTTTCCAACCAATTCTTGAAAACAAAGAAATTTTTTATAGTATGTCCGATCATTCTGTGATATGGGCAGTATAGCGGATGATCTTTCTTGTCAACTTCTTCAGGTTTTTTAGGTTCGGGTAATTTGAACTCAGCTTTCTTGACCAGATTCCGAAACATCTTGCCAACTGCTTCATCTTTGAAAGAATATACCTTACTTATTCGTTCCGCTAGAGACGAGTAGGTTTCTCATTCATCGGGGAGGTCCGTGTTGTGAAGGTCGTGGATTATCTTCATTGAAGCGAGTTGATGAGTCTGTCGAGGTAGTTCTGTCTTTATCTGTATTGGTTGTTTGCCTTTATCAATAGTTGCAACAGTCACAAATCTCTTCTCAAAAGCTTTCACTGGTTTTTATTTCTCGATCTTTTCAATAAAACCAAGTTGTTTCGCTTCTTCTTGTAGACTTGCAGCTTTACTGAGCAATTTTTCAAACGTCTTGATCGTAAATCCTTTAAGGAGGAATGCTACCGGTCCATGAATACTCTTCAATAAAATTTCAATTGCATGTTGTTCTTGGAGCTGAGGCTCACACTTCATGCTCAGATTCCTCCATCGCAGAATGTATTCCACCAATGTTTCGTCCGGTTTTTTGTTTCTCAACCACAAGACCACCAACGGTGATATGGTGTTGAGCTTCAGCAAACCATTTAACGAAAAGATTTTCTAATTTTGTGAAAGTCTTAACTGATCCATTTGGTAATTCTGCATACCAATCAAAAGCAACACTTGAGAGGCTACTCACAAATTGTCGGAACAATAGTGCATCGTTTCTTCCTGCATTACAGCAGTTGGCCTGAAAATGCGCAACATGTTGTCGTGGATTTCCTGTTCCGTCAAAAGTTTTAAACAGAGGTGGTACAAAGCCTTTGGGGTATTGAACGGCATCGAATTCTTCAGGATAAGGTCTACCTCTCAGAATTGACGCTCCTCCTTTAGATTGTGCCAAGGATTCTCTCACTCGTTGTTCTATTAAACTCTTGATATCCTTTTCGGTATGGTGGTTGGAACGGAATCTTTCTGAGCTTGCTCTTCATTATTATTGGAAGATTCTTTATTATTATCAGCAATCTGAATTATTTCTGGTTGATTTACCTCAGCAGGGGCCACCATTGGAGTCTGAGGTTGACTTTGTAAAGTCATAATAGCAGCCATCATTTCTTCCATTTTTCTTTCCATCCATTCAATTAATTCATCTTTATCTCAAATAATTCCTCGTAATGTTTTTGTAACGTTTTCTTCAGCTGGTACCGGAGCTTCTCGTATATTTGAGGATGCTCTAGTTTCGACAACATTTATCTCAGCAAAATCTTCATCCATATAATCTGTCAAATCTTCCTCATCATTTGATTCTTCTTTCTTTTCCTTGGACAACTGCCGAATATCTTCTCTTAACCTTTCCAATTCAACTTCAATTGAGTTCACCTTATCTATTGAATCCACATGGGGTGTTTGACAACTAACCCCTTCTGCAGCCGCTTCCGGAGTATTAATTATCTTCTCGGGACTAGAATTATTCTTCTTATCATTGACTTTGGGCTTCTCTATAGGTATTGGTTCAATAGCCTTAGGTTGCCACACCATTTTCTTTAGCGTTGGTGCTTTAAAACCAAATGGCTTACTAAAAGCACTAACACGTCTAATGCTCCCTAGTCTGAGAACCAGATACTGTAGTAGACAACCCTTTATCATTTATCAGAGTCTCCTTTCGGAACAGAACTTCTTGTGATCTAATCGGAGAAACTATCCTTGGTCCAAGACGTGATTTTACAGGTTGGCGTTCTATGACTTTTTGATGGGTGGTGATGATATGATTTGTAGAAGTAACTATATGTTTCCCCAGACGTAGCGTAGCAGAAACACGTAAGCTGTAATGACTCTTTCCTTCGATCAAACTTATGATGTCGATGACTTAGTTTATCTCCCTTTAAGATTTCAGCTTGTATATGCAGCGAAACAGCACACCCAACTTTCTTCAATATTTCAGCAACTGAACAACGCTCTCTTTGAGCCAATCTTTCAAACACACGACGAATTTCAGAGAAAGGAGCAGGCTTCTTCTTTCTCTCATTCTGACGACGAGGTGATATCAGTAATGCAGCAGCAATTTTTGAAACGTCTTCTTCAGCGGGGGCAATGGACAAAGGATGAAACCTGCTACCTCTAAAAAGAGGTGAGGTTTCAAGGAGTCCAGTTTCCTCCTCCAATACTTCCACAGGAACCGTAACCTTAGCGGCTTCCAATCTCTGGATTTTAGCTATATTCCTGTTTCTGTTTCTCCTTTGTGTTCTAGTCAAAGACACAGACTTAGAACTGGACCCAATTTCAAAAACAGACGGTAGTGAAGTGAAAGCCAAATTTTCTCCAATTACTGGTTCATCGGCCATCAGTACACTTTTCCCTTTTGCTAACGCCGAAGTAACAGCAGACGTAGCAACAACCAAATCAACAGGAGTAGCAAAAACATTCTTGGAACTGATCTCAATGGTTTTAGTAACAGATTTCACGACAACGACGGGATTATTTTCAACCAATACTCGCTTCGGAGGAGGAAATTCATCAACGGACCTCGGGTTGAATTCTACAACGAGCTCCATCGACTTATTTGCCTCGGATTTCACTATCGTGATTGGAATAATTGCAAATTTGATCTCAGCGTCGTCAAACCCTTGACCAAACTTGATCATCGTCTTGTCAGGTAATTGATTCTTATTAACAATGATATCTTTTCTAGTAGCGAAGGAGAAGATCAATTTCGGGGAAGACATTTCTGTCATTGAGAATAAACATCAAGATTAACTGGGTGCCCTTTTCAGGTCTTATCCGAACAAATTATAGAAAGTTTTAATTAGTTAACTTATTTAAAATTAAGGTAAAGCAAATACAAAAATTATAGGATCCAATCTGAGATTGAAGGACTCATATAAAAGATTAAATTCGCATTGAACTCACTTTGATAAATCGCTACTAATCTACCACACCTATTGGAGGTCCACCCCACCTTTAGGATTTCAGGATTTTGGAACCTCTCTGTTTAAGGATGATTAAACAGTAGCTCCAGAATCCAAAAAGAGTTGACAATACTTGCTCAAGGAAGAAATGAGCGAAGCAAATCAACGGAAGAATGATAGTCTGGCCCACTAAGGATATGGGCACACTATCGATGTATGAAGATAAATCCTTATGATCCAAAATAGAGAGAAGAATTAGTCCCCAGTGGAGTCGCCAGAAATTGTCAGCATATTTTTAGGTTGTGTGTTTTGAAAAGGGGGTCGCCTACAGAAGTTGTCGGTGAATTTTAAATTTAATTTAAATATATATATATATATAGTTTTAGAAAGAAGCATTTGATTTTAAAAATTACTTCAAGTTTAAAAATTTTAAGATATGAAATTAAACCGATCTCACATCCCAAATAGTTTATATAAACGAACACCGCATCACTGAGCCGTGTATCTATCCCGGAGAATAGACATACTGCTTGATGATGGGGCTCGATTAAATAAACTAGAAGATTTGTGACATCCATTTGGTCTGCGAACCAATTTTATAAGCCGACAAGTTCCTCTGCCTAAGATAAAAGAATTAAACAGGGTTTATATTACCTGAGTTCTTAAAGTTCCCTATAAGGGCAAGCCCCTAAGTTAATTACATCTTAAATAACGGGAATCATTTAAGAAAACTCTCGATAATGATCAGTGGTTTTGCTCTCAAGAAGTTCAAAGTTTAAGGTTTTCAAAGGATTGGATTTTGGAGATTTCAATAGGGAAAGGATCAAATTTGGAACAGTTTATTTTCAGAGTCCAAAGAAGTAAAGCGTAGGAGATATCGAAGATACTGAAAGAGCTTCAGTGACATCTCAAACTAACCTATGATTGGGCTTTATATCTTTGAAAGTGAAATTGTGTTTATGTTTCAATCTTGCAAATTATTTAGATGATTTGGGATTTATATTTACATGTCATATGTAAATGACCCAAAAATATGAAAGGATTTATGTCGTGCCAAACGAAAACCTCAGAATCCTAAACAGTTTAGGACTTATATCGTATGATACACAATCGTACTAAGTCCTAAAAGATAGTGTGAGGATTTATGTCGTATCAAAGGATGACCTCGGCATCCAATAGATGTTGTTTAAATCTATGAAAGTCCGATCGAAGATCCTTCATTCGTCCTCTGTCGTCTCGTCTCGAGAAAGGATAAAGATAGGAGAGAAAAGAGAAGAACATGCCTCGAACGGCCTATCCTAAGGGTATATGCAAGGGAATAATTAAAGTAAACATGTATAATAAAAAGGAAACAACCATGCCCTAAATGGCCTATCCTAGGGGTATGTACAGGTGTGCAAGAGAAGTAATAATTAAAATGGCCATGTGTAATAAAAAAGAAAATAGCCATGCCCTAAGTGGCCTATCCTAGGGGTATGAGTAAAAGAAATAATAATTAAAAGCATGAATATAAGTAAGTATGTACAATAAAAAAAATAAACGACTACATTACAACATGTAGTAAAGAAAGTAAATAAACTATGTAGTAGTAAAAAAATGTGTGTACCTGGCCAACTCCGTTGATGCCTCAAAAGTGAGCTAACAACTACAGGTATCTGTATAATCAGATTTAGTTATAAACATATAAAATATCAAAGTGGGGGAATAAGAATTCTATTTAAGGATAGGCTCAGTCTATAGACTTCCTTTTCTATCATGATCCCACAGGCAACCCGAAATATTGAAGTCTTTATCAATCTCAAATAAAGTCACCAGCAAATCACCCTAGAGTAGGCAAACATAATCCCTACCACTTAATTAATGAGTGAACCAATTTGTAGTATCTGAATTTTGAAAGTGTAGTATCTGTGATTGTAATTCTGAATTCTTATGAGTGTAATATCCGATATGTAATATTCGGTCTGTGATGTGTAATGTGTATTAAATAGTGCGTAGTATATAATGTGTAGTGTGTAATGTGTAATGTGTAGTGTGTAATGTGTTATTTAATATGTGGTGTTTATGAGTGATATTTGGTATGTGGTGTGTGTGATATTTGATATGTAGCATTTATGTGTGTGACATTTGATATGTGGTGTTTATATGTGTGTGATATTTGATATGTGGTTTATATGTTATACTTAATGTGGTGTATTTAGTATGATGAGCTTATGAATTATGTGTTGTGTCTTATGTGATATGTTTGATGTGTTGTGTATGATGTGCTATGTGTGTGTGGTATTTGATTTGATGTGTTAACGTATTATCTGTTGTCGTGCAGTGTTTATTTATTGTGTGGGTGTAGTATTTGTTATCGTAGTATATGTTACTTGTATCAGTATAATATTTGATGTCGTAGTATCTGTTGTTGGTTCCCGAATTTCTTAAAGGTAGGGATTAGAACTACCTAACTCATAAGGTAAAATGGGCATCTAACATTGAGTATTGATTTTATTTTGTTTCAGCTATAAAAGCATGATTATTGAAGTTTGTGCATCATTGCCTGTACCCCGCATTTCCAACTTATACACCCACTTTGATATTTCATATGCATCATAAACAAATGAAGTTTTATTATTGACCTATAGAAAAGAGCTGTAATCCATAATAAATGAAGCTGACATATCCCAAGGTATTATTTCAGCTAAATAAAGTGAAGAGGATTATTAGATATAAAAAGAAAACTTGGCTTTATCCGAACCATTCAAATATCAATTTCCATAATTCCAAATTTCTTCAAAAATCAATCCAAATATGATCAACACCACCAAGAATCACTGCTGTCAGTTTTCGACCTAAAATGGATTCCACACCCTCTACTCTACCTTAGTTCCGTCCTCATTCTGAACAGAGACATATTTTTCCAAGTAGACGGATTCACCGGGAACCATGTTCTTAGTGCAGAGTGGTGCAAATATATGGATAATTACCAAGTTTTATATTAAAATTCAAGCATATGTAGTTATGTATATATGAGAATGCTGTGAGATTCAATATAATCCTTTTCAACTTAGGCATCATTTATATAAATATGTCAAAGGGCTGAAAAATTTCTGCACTTATAGCTTATAGTTTTGTGTGCTACATATGTAAATATGTATGAATTGGATGGTGCGTATATTAATTTTCTTGAAATAAAATAATTACAAGCATAAATAAAATAAAGTATTCAAAATATTAACTCAATATTAAAATAATTTTCAATCTCTCCCTGGCAGTTGACATAACGACAAGCCATAGAGCAACCCTTTTTTCCAATATAATTTGATTCACCTCAACCGACAATCAAAGAAGTAAATGAAACATAAGACAATATCGATTACCAAATAATAAGTATAGTATGTCAGCCTATTTAGAATGAAAACTATTCAACTTGTAGACATTTAGACATAGAAAGATTTGACTAACAATTTGGATATATATGAAGAACTCTTTAACATCCTTGGGCCATTACAATAAGAAAAAGAAGAGAAGAATATCCCAGCTCTTCGTCTCAAATGATTGAGAGAGGAGAAGAACCTTTAATCTCAAAACTCTTTCGAAGAGAATGAAGAAGAAGAAATATTAATTCACATATTCAGAAAGAATTTCAAGCTAAAAAAAAGGTCAGTTAACTCTTAATGAATTAACTCCAGCTCACTTCATTCTGAAGTTTAATAATCCAAAAGATCTTTCAGTTCAGATGTTATCATTAATAGGAAGCCTTCAAATTGAATTCTAACAACAAAGAATGAATCTGATAATTAAAAGTTGAATCCAATAACTGAAAGCCTGCTCAACAATGGATTCCAACTTTCGCCATGAAAGTATTTATACTCAATAATTGAAATAGTTTCAAACATCTTTTCTTAGGGCAAAGATGCAAAAGAATTCAAAAACTCATCAGATCAACCATCTCATATATCTTCCAAAAATGATATTCACATATTCCCATTTAAGTTTATGAACTAATTCAAGATATAAGTAAGTTCAGATTCCATACAAGGTAATATTCAAAAGCTAATTCATGGTATACGCTCAATGTATAGATGCCTTTCAAATTAAACTATAAAGTAAGTAAATAAGTGAGCAAAAGTGCATCGATTTCTTGAATTTCTTGAAAAGGGATGCAAGAATCAAACTAGCAATAGTGAACTAATCTCCTAAACTTAATTCTATTATTATATGTATTTATTTACAGCAACTGTAACAAACTCCAGTGATCAAATGTTATCAACCTCACAAATATGAGTTGCAGGTAAGAAAATTCTCTGTTCTTTTATTGAAATTCAATACAGAAGAGAATGGAAACAACTAATAACGGATTCTTGATTCATTAAAAAAAAGAAATATAAAGTTAGTAGTCTTATTGAGAGAAACTTGATATCCAACAGAGGGATCCCTTTTCAATTCATAAATATGAAAGAGAGAAACTCCTTTATTTGTAATTGGTGAATAGATATCACATTAACAATTGAGGAAGAAGAGGAAGAAAGAAAGTCGTTACGTCCAGAAAGTATAGAAAACCCAAGCAGAGGCAAACGAAAATTCTCAAATCTCATAACATAAATTTCCAGCAACTCAAGATCATAAAATATTATGAAATTTCGTAACTAATGATTTGCCAATACGAGAATAGATATCGCATTAATCAGCTAAAAGAGAAGAACGTAGAAAGAAGAAGTAGGAGAATCAGGAAGAAAGACTCACTTCCAGAAAGTATAAAATCTCAGAGAAAACCAATAAAATCCTTGAATCACGAGAATGGAGAGACCAGCCCTGAGCTCAAGAGAATCGAACAAGCTCACAAAAAAAGCACCAAACTGAATTTTCTTTTCCACACAAATCCTCCCTGTAAAGGGGTATTTATAGGCACAGACAAAGGGTATGTGCTCACCGTCGGTGAAAATCAGAGAGGTAAAGAAGACCATCTCACCAAGAAGCAACATTCGAGATCGAGCGTAGGGAGGTTACCTGACTTGTTTGGGAGGGAAAAACGGTTACAAGAATAGGGTTACCGGCGGCAACCGGCGACGTAGGTCGGTAAGGAAGAAGATGACCGGATGACTGGCAGGGAGCCTTTCGAATCCTGTTGAGAGGAAGCAAGAGTTTCGGCTAGGGCACCGGAAGAAAGGAGGCCGGAAACATGTGAAAGAAGAGGAGAATGAATAGTGTGCGTGAGTTTTTTTTTATTTAAGAAATTCTGTTTCATTTATTTAATATTATTTAATTTTTTTTAACTCAAATTCATCGATTTACGCACAATTCGATCCAATCAGGAACCCTATCGAGTTATATGTACTTCCCGGCTAAAGTCGACGTTCCAGACGCATCGGCGCGGTCCATTTTGTCATCCGGGGACCGTTCGGACAAGTTCGCCGACTGTCGAATCAATTTAAATCAAATTTGCGTTATGTGGAAAAATAAAATTATTTTGACCTGACTGGAGCCATACAACAAGCAAATTAATGACCGGTCTTCGCGTAAGCGATAACCATAGTCAAACATATTGCTCGTGGCAAAACGTTAAACGTCGCGCGCAGTGGGGTCCGCCCATGGCTCTCAAATCTTTATAGGAACTCAACAAGAGTTTCAATACGTCGGCTTTTAATCAACTCAACTAGATGTCAAGGATTTAAGACCGTCCATATGAAACTTCAAGGAGTGAAGAGATGACTTGAATTTCTAATTATGGTGGGTCCCAGTTTAGTCCTCTAAGAGAGTCTAAAATAGGAAAATCTTAAGGCTAGATCCTAGGCTATAAGGAGAAGAGAAAGAAAGACCTCAAAAATGAGGTCAACATGTTCTTCATTATCTTATGATTTTGTAAACACTTATTTATGGATTTGCTTTGAAATGAAGTTTTTCGTTTTGTTTTCTTCGTACTTTGTGATGTCTTTCTCTTACTCTTTCTTCTTGTTTGGAAATAGTGGCATAAAAAGTTTATGCCATTGTTTTCACTCTACTTTTCTTTTTCAATAAGTAGGATTCATGTTTTGGATATTGGGCTGCTTGTTAAAAGATGTTTTAGTTATAAATGTGATGATATTTACTTGCACTTCATTTACATTACAAAAGGGCCCGTTGTATTGTTAAAATTCGTTGTAATTGCATTGCCCTGAAAGGGTAGTGTAATTCTCAACAAAGTGGAACCACATTCAATATCCGTGAATGAATTGAGTAGTTCATGGGAATTTAATGCAAATAAATAGGGAAATATGGTTTCATGGGCGTCAATTTGGAGGTTTCAGAGTGACAGTCTGATATCCTCAATTTGGTCCTAAGATTGGTACTAAATTCGAAGGTCAGCCTTCAGGTGAAGGGTGAGTGGGAGCTCTGTAGTGACAACTGGTATCCTCCCAGCCTAGCCTTAGATTTAATGACTGAACTTAGAATACGTTAATGTTATTTACATTCTTAGAAGAGGGGGGTACTATTTTGAGAGTAAAAAAATATTTATGCTCCTATTTGGCACATACAATATTTAATACATCTCAATCCTAAACTTTATCCAATTCATTACATAAGAATAGTAGATTTTATTATCTCAAAATTCACCAAACTAATTTATCCAAAAATGGTTATCTTTAGAAGTAATATTTGCATTTAGGAGTAGTTATTATCCTTACATATAATTATCTGCATTTAGGAGTAGTTGTTAGAAAAACCACTTATATCACCCTTCCAAACTAAGACTGTTAGTAGTATACTAGAATTTGACTAAAAACCTCTTACCTTGCTTCCCAGTGGGATCGGTAAGCAGGACTCCATTAGAGCACTGTATTACTTGATACGATACGTATACTTGCATTGGATCATTGTGAATTTATAAAAATTATTATGTATCTATTGTTCATAAAATCCTTGCATATAAAAAAAGTCGCATCAGGACTCTGAGGTTGTCATCTGATATGACATAAATTTTCCCATCTTCCAACCTATTCTCATGATTGGTATCAAGTGAATGTAAAGCAGGATGAAGCATCAAATAAGTACTTTGAATTGAAGTCAAACCATAGGATAGTTGGGAATTCACTAAGATTCTTCCTGGATCTATGACTTCCCCAAGCTTTCATTCTATTGGATTCTTACAATAATTGTTCTGAAACTTAAGCCACTCACCTATTGGAATTCCTACTACCACACACTCTTTTGGAAAATCCTATCTTTTGGAAGTCATGAAAATATTATTTGTTGATCTAACTCGAGATTTTCTTTAGGTGACTTTGGTTATTTAAGATGTAGTTAACTATAGGGGTCTGCCCTTATAGGAAAATTAAAGACCCCAGATTAATATAAACCACATCTAATTCTTTTGTATTATGTAAGGGAATTTTTTGGTCAACATAGTTGGTTCGTAGACCAAACAGATGTCATGGATTCTTTATTTTATTTGATCAAGCCACACCACCAAGTAATGTATCTACTTTTAGGATAGATATATAGTTTGTGGTGTAGTGCTTGATTATTTAAACTATTGCATATATTTGATCGGTTTGATCTCATATTTTAAAATTAAAGAGATATTTTCAAAACCATATATATATATATACATATTATCACCCTAAATTTAAATTCTCAAATGGCTGACAACGCCTAAGCGCAAGAACAGGCGCCGAAACCAGCGCCTAGGCACCAGTTCTCCTGAACCGGCTGAAACTCACCATTTTCACGATTTAAGCTGGGTCGATGCCATTTTTTTCGCCCAAGCGTCTTTTTCTTCCCCATTTTTTGCAAAAATTTATCCTAAAGTTTCTTTTAGAGCTTCAATCTACATGTTTCTTGGGTTGAAATCACTGAATTTCATCATCTCAAGTTTAGATCAACATTTTGGTGTATTTATTTTGTGATTTCACCTTAGATTTTTCATGTATTTAGAGTAAACCAAAAATTTCAAAAATATTTGATTTTTAAGTGAAAAATTCATGGATTTAAGTGTCGTTAGTTTGAAAATGCTTATAGGATGTCGCCTATCTTAATTCTAAAATTTGTTTGAATGTTTCTTGAAATTTTTAGATAACTCCTAAAACTAAACAAGGAAAGGAGAATTGAGATTTTGGACCGAGCAAAATTCGTTAGCCTTAATGCACAGATTCTTTACAACGAATTTGCTACTACAAGAAAATTTTTCACGGAATGAAGTTTCTATCGCCCCAGTGGAGCTGTTAAGAATATTATTATGGCATGACACTTGGAGAGCTTTTTGTTATTTCACTATCGTTACCTTCATATCTATGGTATGAGAGTTTTATGCAAATTTGATTGAGTTAGCTGATGACGAAGTTTATGTTTGGGGCAGAGGAGTTGAGTTTTCTGCGGAGTGGGTCAATGTATTTTACGGTTTCCGACATGTTACTGCTTTCTTTTATTTTGAGTATACTCTTTCTGAGGCTAAGCTTGAAGAGATTATTTCTTATTTGGCCCATAGTCCTCTTCCATGCTCAATGCTACTTCTAAAGCTTGACACTATTTTATTTCTGCTTGCCTCCTTCCTTCGAACCATTTGAGTGAAGTTACTAAAGAAAGGGCTATTCTGAATTATTGCATTCAAGAGATGATGCTGATAGACATTGGATCGATTATTTTTGAGGCTATTAGCTCTTCTGCCAGGGCTAGTATTACTTCAGGTCCGGGCTTTCAATCTCTTATATTTTCTATGTGCAAAGATTCTGGTGTGAAATTTGATCATTGGGAGGAGCAGTTGAAGCCTTTGAAGTCTATTAAGAAGGCTAACATTGATATTTATGGACGACCTAAAGTTACAACGCCTGATGCACCCTCTACTTCTACTTCTTGACACTCTACCTCTAGACCTTTGACTTTTACTGATTCAAAGCCTCCACCAGATTTCTGGAATACATTGTGTGAGGAATATTTGGAGCACCATAGTGGTATTTTTCTAATGCAGTGTCGGATGAAGGATATGGAGAAAAAGTTTGATCATATGGCTAATTTTGTTAGTAGCAAGAGTGACTATGATGTTGAATATGGTGAGGCATTACTTAAGTTTATGAAGGGAAATCAGACTGTGGAGTTTCATCCATCCCTAAGATTCACACCATATGCAAGCCCAAAATTTGCAGATGATGATATCTCATTTGATTTTGATGATGATGATAATGATCGAGATGAGTAAGCTTCTGCACTTTTATGTTATATACCTATTTTTCATTGCTTATGTGTGGACTTCTTAAGTATGATTTTGATTACTGCTTAGTATTATTTTGTTATTGTCATTATTATTTTTTTCTCTTGTTTATTTAAAGATTGCATATGTGTTATAGTAGTGTTTTGCATTGCAAGCCTTCATGTTATACCATTTTGATTTAAATTGTTTACTACTCTTCACTTCCTTTCCTTGTATCTACAATGTTCTCCTACATTATTTTTTTTTAATTCTTTTCTTACTTCCTATTTATTAAAAACAAAATTATTTTAAATTAATTAAAAATTTAAGTTTGGGGAGCGAGGTGGGGGTGAAGAAGAAAAATTATTTTAGACTAAACCTTATTTGAACTAATTAAAATATATTTTCAGAAAAATTATTTCAATATAACTTGATATGTGGGGAGAATTTGAGATAACTATACTTTTGAATTTATAAATGATATATTAAAGTTAAGTAATGATTTTTAATAATAAAGATTAATTCTGGATTTGAGATATATTAGTATAAGTGTATAAGGTTATTTTTTTCTACTTAAAATAAAGAAAATTGTATTTTTGAAAATGTTAAAGATCTTAAATATTATTTGAAAAGAATGAATTGAGACCTTATGAAAAATCTTTTTCAAGTCTAATAAATATTTATCTAGGAAATGTAGAAAGTTTTTAACTTTAAGAAAATAATTGTAAAGTTCAAAATCATTAAAGGCTATCCAGATATAGTAATACTCACATGACAGAAAAAGAAATAAAAAGAATTGAAAATGATCCTAAAAGAAAAGAAACGAAAAATCAAAGAAAAAGAAAAACAGAAAAAAAAGGAAAAACGTGAGGAAAAGCTTGAGGAGATGTCTATTAAAAAATTGGTTTCACTTAAATCAACTTAAACTAATAACTTAAAAACAATTCTAAGTTTATTTATAAAGTATTAGCATTTTTACTAGTAAAGTTCTCATGAAATTCTTTTTCTTATAATTCTTTTAAGTATCTTTAATATGTCAAATTACAATTATTCTTGAAATAAATAGGAAATCATAAGTATTAAATTTGACTACTAAATATTTTATATTCTTGTTTTAAACTATGTTATTAAAAATTTTTCTAAAGTTTTATTCTAGGATTTATAAAATAAAAGTTCTAGAAATCTTAAAACCCATTACCATAAGTTATATTCTTCTTTTATTTATATAGTAAAAAAGGATACTTGAGGACAAATAACGTTTAAGTTTAGGAGAGTTAATCCAATTTAAAATTACCAATTTCTATGTACAATTTATGCTTAATTTTTAGAGATATTATGCTTTAATGAAATATATTTTTATGTTTTCGATTGTAGGTATAAGAAAAAGAGTTTAAGAATGAAAAATAGAAAAAATACATTAAAAAGGAGCAAATAGGGGCTTAAAGGAAGAAAATTGCAACCTAGTCGTTTTGGCGCCTAGGCTCCAAATAAGAAATTGGCTGGTCTAGGTGCGACAGTTATCTTCTAGAAAATTAGATGAATGAGGCCAAATTTTGAAGAGGTGCCTGAAGCTCTATACATAGGGATTAACTCTGCAGCCTAGAAGAGTCGATTTAGAGTTGTTTTATAGTCATTTCACTTATAGTCCAAAAGTGTGTAAGTGTAGAGAGTTCTTTGAGATTATTTGTAATTTCTGAAGTTTGGAGTTCTGTAAGAGTTTGTGGGAGTCAGAAAAGTCAGAGAACTTTAAATGATTGCCTTGAGAAACATTCCAAATAAGTATTTGTAACTTTGTTCTTAAGTCTTGTACTTTGGATTTGAGTTTTATAAATATGTTTTGATTTGTCATTCTAATGCTTTATGAGTAGTTTTCTTTTCATTGTCCTTACAATATGAATTAATTAAGTAAAAGGTTTAGATTTTATTTTGAACTTTTTTTTTATTTCTAATTGTGATAATATTTTTAAAGAATCTTCATTTACTTTACAAACTAACCACTTTTGTTAAAATTTGTGGATAAAACTTATAGATCTGAAAGGGCTAAGATTTCTTAACTAGTAAGTATTACATTTCACTTTGGAAAGAGCAGTGGAGATCGTCCGATGGGAGTGCAAAAAAATAGGGAGATAAGATTTGATGGACGTAGAATTGTTGTTTATAGAGAGGCAGGCTAGATTCTTTATCAATTTGGTCTAAAGATTGGTAAAAGAGTCACTGGTAGGTCCTATAAAGAGGGCACAGTGGGTAATCTAATAGTGAGATACTAGAACCTACCCAACACTACTATACATGCCGGCATCAACCTTTAGTTTATGCACTTGACAGAGGATAAAGAATAAATATGCTCTTATTTGTCACAAAACAACATTTTTTAAATATTTGAAATCCTCTACTTATTATGAATTATTTGTAAGGAGAAATTTTCTTTATTTATGTTGCTTAAATAACTGCATTTACTTTTTCTTGCATTTATAGAAATTAGTAAGCTTAATTTCACCTTTCATAATTGTTTTTTTGGTATTCTAAATTAAACTTCTTTATTTATTTTCAGTATTTTTAGAATTAAATTTCTTTTGGTTCTTAATTGGTTCCTCATGGGAACGATACTGTGGTTTTTATAGAAAATTTTATATTACTTGAAAAGAAACATATACTTGCGTGATACCACTGGTGAAAAAACTAATCTTTTAAATCTGATTATTTTACATTCATTCTCATTAGCTGCTTAATATAATTTGGGGTCAAGTTTTGGCATATTAAAGAAATTAAATATCTGCGTAATTGCATGTCGGATCAGCAGCATTCACCTCAGCAGAATTAGACAAGTTTACCCCATCCTCAGATATAGCAGTCTCTATAAATTTCTCATTAGTGGGCACAAGAGTGCCACCCAAATTATTAACCTTTCTTAACTCAGGATGGAAGTGATAGCAGTGTGCAGATCTATGGTCAAACATCCTACAGTTGGCATATTAAGGAGGACGTTTTTCTATAATTAGCTTTTTCCAGTAGCCATTATGTGCAGAGCCTATCCATACTTCCTTAGGGACTATCTGTGTAATGTCTCAATCAAGTAAAATTCTGGTCGCAGAGTGTCTGGATAAAGCATAGGTGGGTGAATCCATCCTTAAAGGTTTGCCAAAGATTGTTGTTGTGGAAAATAAGATTTCATGATTAAACAAATGAAATATTAACCCAGGAAGCCGAACCCAAACCAAAATGATAGGTGGTTTGGTCTATGGATCAAAATTCACCAACCATTTAAGAATCTTCACCTCTCGACTGTCAATTAGCACAAGCCTTCGAGCAAAAAGCATCATGTAATCTTCCTCATTAGTAAGTTATATAAGGATGTGTCTACCATCCAAAAGCTTCACTAAGTTCATAAGCTCGATATCCTTCCGATTCAGTTCAAGTTTCGGATGGCCATACAAAAATTTGCCAACTAATGCTAGGCGATAAGAAGATGCAAGAATGGCATTTTCAGAATCAGAAAGAAAAATAGCAGGTTTATTGCTTATTTTGCCAGATTTCTTGATAAAACGGTATTCCCCACTGAGACAAAGCGAATCGTAACGGAAATAGCATAGTATTGGAGACGCCCTTATCTCTACCTCTTGCAAGAACGTCCGCGAAGGAGCGTTCCATGGTCAAATAGGAGAAAAGTAAACACTAGTTGAATAGTCATAGAGTCGCAACAGAAGAAAACTCTAGCAGAGCAAAAGCCTCCATTTCACACACACGCACGCACGCTCGTATGCACGCGCACACATACACAGATATATATATATATATATATATATATATATATATATATATATATATATATATATATATATATATATTTGAAATAAAATATGATTAGTATCTTATAAGATATTTAATTGTTTTTAAAAACATTCAAATTAACTTTAGATGCTTTGAGTATTTTTAGACAAATAATTATTTGTTTCTGGAAAATAAAATCATAAAATTAGTACATTTAGTAAATATATTTTTATAAAAATTAAAAATAAAACTAAAATCAAAATTAAAAATTATATATATATATATATATATATATATATATATATATATATATATATAAGCAATCCAAAATAAACTCTAAAATTCAAAGAAATTGGCTGCAAGTACACTACAACGAAACTAATAAAAAGTGAACAAAAACATTTAAAATTTTTTGTGTGGTAAACTCACATTTGTTAGATGAGTCTTTTAAAAGGTCTATTCTTTCTTGATTTGTTATTTCAGAAGATGCAAAAAATCAAATTGCTCTAGAAAAGTAAGGCTGGTTCCACCCGTGAAGCGAGCGACTCACTGTGCCATATATGGGCTACCAGATATGGCACATGAAGCTAGGGTTGATGTGCTAGGAATCGAAATAGAGATACCATTAGGCTTGTAGTTGTATGCAAAATAAAATAAAGCAAATAACTTTCAACAGAGAAGGAAAGATTCTTAACATAAATGGCGAACTCCAGAGCAAGCTTTGGAGGTGAAGGGGTAGGAGACGAGTCTAATGGGTGGCTGAGACTCACATGAGCTTACCAATTCGGGCAAGAAGGTGAGGAACAAAAGGCTTAGTGGAGCTTCAGGATGGGTAGTATGCTTGCGAGACAGAGAAGAAGCTAGGAGAGTAGAGTAATAAACAGGATAAACTGACAATTTACACTACCATTAAAATTAATCGTTCAAACTGCTACAATTTCAGGTGGTTTAAACTGGCGCCTTAGGCCCCGTATAGTAATAGATTTAGAACAGTTGATGACTCGCGTTAGTTAAAAGAAATATTTTTATAGTATTGTTAGGATTGTAAATCAAGTTTTAAACATAAAATTGAAAATCAGTTAAGTGATTTTGTTTAGGTTAGAGCATTATATTAGTTGATGGCTACTGGTTATGTATAAGAAATTTATTGTTAATGAAGCATAATTCAATTTTGAATTTGTATCAAAGAGTTGAGAATGAACTATTGTATATATGAGGCAAAGAAATAATTAATGAAAATGAATATTACAAATAAGTGTAGCTCCTAAAATTTGGAAGAAAAAGGCCCTACATATCTTTGTCAGAATGATAAAATCAAGCATAGTTTTAACAAAAAGAAGAATCTTAATCCGACAATAAGGTTAGCAAAACCAAAATCAAATAGAACAAAACTAGTAGGTGTAGAAAAAGATCATAAAATAAAAGCACTAATCATTGTAAATTTCTAAATCAAACCAAACAAAATTCAAAAAAAAGTATAGCTCCGTGATTTTAGAAGTGAAGTTTCCTATTTATAAAATCAAGCATAGTTTAACAAAAAGGAGAATCCTAATCCAACAAAAAGGTTACCAGAACCAAAATAAAATAGAACAAAACTAATGAAAATTAGGTGGAATAGAATATCCAAATAAAAATAATTAATGAAAATGGATATTACAAATAAGTGTAGCTCCTTAATTTTAGAAGAGAAGTTTCTTATTTATGTTTATAAGAATGATAAAATCAGGCATAGTTTAACAAAAAGGAGAATCATAATCCAACAAAAAAGTTAGCAAAACAAAATCAAATAGAACAAAACTAGTATGTATAGAAAAAGATCATAAAAATTATAGTGTTAATCTTTGTCAATTTTGAATTCGAGCCAACCATAATTATCAAAATATCAAATTAAAACTCGAGTAAAGAAATTAAACTTCAAATATTTTTTTTCTTTTTTTCAAGTCGATGCGAAATTGTTTTAAATAATTTAAATTATCTAAAGTAGAATCATCTTCTAAATTTATGTTGATAAATATAAAGTGTGAGAATTATTGAGCAGTATTCCTAAGGATCTCAACTTATAAAGGAAAATTAAGTGAGGAAGGAAAATGAGAATGAAGAATATTTTTCAGTTCAAGTATAAATTTTGGGAATATGGTTCATAGAATTCAAATACTTTCAAAATTTTTTTTGGGATGGCTTAAAATGTTGAATTAGAAATAATATTTAGAAGTGATAAAAGAGCATTGGTATTCCAAAACTCAATTTTGGAACTCTTTTGAAAATTTAACAAAGAATTGAGATAGAGCCATCAATTAAATTTGTCAACCAAATATGGAAACCAAAGTAGATAACCATTTTGTTTAAATAGATAATTTTTAAGGGCTAGAAATGAAACCCATATGAGTGAAGGGAAACTAGACCTAAAGGAAGAGGTTATTGGTTGTGATGCCTAGAATGTAAGGAAAGTGCCAATACCAGGATATGGCAGCCAAGTGTTTGAAGAAAAGTATAAGGTAGAAGAACAAGATAAAATGTCAACAACAACTCTTGACCAAGCACAAACATGAGAAAGGAACAAGAATGGCTACTAAATAAACATGATAAGACTGAGGAAACAAAGACTAATTAGAGAGATGAGACCAACAAGAAAAGGGAAGGAGAAGGCACAAATGGAGACGGTAGTGATTATAATCAGAATGAATTGAGAGACGAGAGAGTGTTCAGAAAGAAACTAAAAAATAATTTTGTAAATTTTAAATATTTTATCATTAAATCAGGATTTTCTTTTTATTTTCTTAAAAAAAATTTATGTGGGTAATTTTATTATAATTATTTAATTACTTTTAATTATTTCTTTAAAATTATTTCTCTTTCATGTCTTTTGAGATTTGAGATTTTTGTTATTTCTCTGTGAAATAAAGATGAATCCAAATTTTGAAATAGTTTTTTTATTATTTTTAAAATGGGGTCATAAATGACAGAATGAGTGGCTCTGACCTATTTCCTAAAGAAATAACGTTCACTTACTATTAGGACCTCTATTGTTGCACGACATTCTACCAAGTGAATTGAAATTGTCTCATCTTTCACAGGCGAGCAGATTTTATGTACGATGAAAGTTGGTGCCAACAAAGATCCCGATGACCTAAAAAAAATTATTTGCACGAAAGGGCGTAATATTTCTCCTTCCCAAGCATATAAGATTTATTTTATTCCATGATATTTGATATTTTTTTGTCATAAGATGTGCTCAAAATTGGCACTTGGATAAGACACTCTTTTCATTTTAAGAAATTAAAATATAAAATTATATTCATTGATTGCCGATAGTATAATTAAAGCACTCTTAAAGTTGTTTAAAGATATATGAATTTTTATCATTAATATTTATACATTAAGCGTGTCTGTCTGGGACAGCATTCTGTCTGCTTTGCATTTCAGAACGCCACCATATTTTTATTTGAGGAAATGTTTTCTACAAGTTTTTTAGAAATTTTAATGGTAGAAAGTTTTTTATTTTTCAACTAGAGCTGTTAAAGTTTGTGACTACCAGAAAGATATAGTTTGACCTTTTGAAATAGAATAAATTTGTAAAAATCATTGTAACTTCTTGAAAAATAGTTTTTTGCAACAACTTCTCCAATCAACTCCAATTGGCCCAAACAAACCCTTAAAGTATGTTCTAGATTAATATCCTTTTATAAAACTATGAATATTTTGATCCTAAAGCGGAATCTCCTATCATCCCTGTTTGGATCAAGTTTCCTGACTACAAATACCACTTATTTAATTATGAGATCCTCTACTCCCTAGCTAAAGGTTTTGGTACACCCCTTCGGGTGGATAATCCTACGATCGAACGTGCTAAGCCCTCGGATGCGTGATTTCTAGTTGAATGAGACATCACCCAGCCTTACCCTGACGAAGTATGGATTGGCTCCTCGCACACGGGGTACTGGCAACAGGTCATTATGGGATCTCACCCACCTTATTGCTTTCACTGTGCCATGTTTGGTCACTCTGCTACGATTTGCTATCGACTTCATCCACATTTAAATCCAAAAACATTACCCACAACCTCAAACAACGTTACCCCCCTTCCTCCTGAGCCTCCACTTGATACACAAAAAACTGTTCCACCCCCCCCCCTCCCCGCCCTCCACATGTCCCTGAAGTCTCTTTACCACACGCTAATGTTCCACTTGACGGCCCCTCCCCCATCTCCCCAACCATACCTGTTCCACCTACTGATGTTTTACCCTCTGCTGAGGATGACTGCAATTCACAACAAAGCTCAAATAACAATGCTTTCATATCTCGTGGATGATGATCAAAATATCCGGGTCCTTTTACCAATAGCGAGTTCCACAAACTTCCACTCCTTGCATTACGCCGGGGACCTCCATTTCAGCCCAAATCGCTTTGCCTCCCACGGACCATCCCCTGGACACTTCTCAAAGCCTCGCCTTCTTTTAACCACTATACCCGACATGCATGATAGGAGAACCGGCCGGGACTCCTCTGAGCCTTCTTCACCTATTCTTGAAGCCACTAATGCTGTGGAGACAGAATGGCTTATTCAAAAGTCCACAAAGAAAAAAGGAAAAAAGTTTTCTGACACATCACAAAACTTGGGGGATTTCATTGAAACTAGTATCTCTGAAGGTGAAATATTGCCCTCCTCTTCTAGGATCACTAGAAGAGGTGGTAAACATCATGTTTAATATAATGGTTTGGAACATTAGGGGAGTGGCTGACCCTAACTCCCTTAATCGTCTAAAACATTTGTGTAGGGTCCATCATCTTGATATGTTTGTTGTGCTTGAACCACTGGTTTCTACTCACAAAGATAGAATAATCTCATCTTTCCCTCTTTATGCTCACTACATCAATAATAATAACAAAATATGGATATTTTGGAAAAGACATTTACAATTACAAGTTATAGAGGATGATAAACAATTTGTGCTTGCTCATTTCACTGCTGGTTCTTTTAGCAGCTGGATTACTTTTATTTATGCTAGTATTATTCTCTCTGATAAATACATGATGTGGAACAAACTAATTATCATGGGATCCACAATTCATGATAATTGGTGTGTGGGAGGGATTTCAATATGATTATGTCTCATTACGAAACAAAAGGTGGTGCTAGGGTGGACACAAAACTTATGCGGCATTTACGTGATGATACTCGCTAGTGCTGTTCTTTATGATTTAGGTTTCACTGGCAATCAATTTACTTGGAGACGGGGCTTATTGTTTCAAAGACTTGACAGATTTTTTGGCAATGCTAAATTCCTTAAATACTTTCACATTACCAGGGTGCAGCATTTAAGTCACGCTTCTTCTGATCACAATCCCATTTTATTATCTTTAGCTTTCCACTCTAAACCTAGCACCACACATTTTAAATTCCTAAACATTTGGACTTCTCACACTACCTTTATTGATCTGATTAAGGTTTTGTGGCAACCTGTCAGATGTGGCTCTCCCTAGTAAATACTATGGCAATTGCATAAAATAGTGGCTGCTGGTTTAAAACGTTGGAATAGTGAGGTATTTGGTAATATTCATACTAGAGTTGCCAAGTCCCAACAGCTTGTTGACTCACTTGAAGCCAGAGAAAGCTTAACCCCTGATATTTCTGCTGAACTTTCTCAAGCTCATTTGACACTGCTTACTGATATTACATTGGAAGAGGATCTCATGAAACAAAAAGCACATGAAATACACTTCACTAATGGGGATAGAAGCACCAAATATTTCCATGCTTCAATTAAAAACAGACGCAATCATAACTCTATTTTAAAGATTATTACTGAAGAGGGAGCTGTGTTAACCGAGAATGAGGAAATTGGCTTAAATGCTTCTCATTACTTCACTAAGTTATTTTCTAACCACATGCAGGTACCCTTTATAAATGAGGATTTATTTACTTCTGAAAAGCATCTTATTTCCTCTCTGCAGCTGTCTGATATCCCTTCTGAGGAAGAAATCCTTACTGCTCTGAAAGACATCAACCCTAATAAAGCCCCTGGTCCTGATGGCTTCTCTCCTGCTTTTTATGTCACATGCTGGGATATTATCAAAAATGAGGTTGTTTTGGCTATTCAAAGCTTTTTTATGGGGGATGATCTCTGTAAGTATTTTTCTGCTGCTCTTATAGTACTCATTCCTAAGGGAAGAGATAAATCCCATTGGTCTAATTTTAGGCCAATCTCTCTAACCACAGTCATCTCTAAAATCATAAGTAAAATTTTGGTGGCTAGAATGCAGCCTTATCTAAACAACATCATTTGCCATTATCAATCTGCTTTTGTCAAGGGAAGGAAAATTACGGATAACATCTTATTGGCACAGGAACTCCTTGATGATTTAGACAGAAAATGTAGAGGAGGCAATCTTGTGATGAAACTAAATATAAAAAAGGCTTTTGATACTATACATTGGGATTTCATTATTAATATCCTAAAAGCTAGGGGCTTTCCTACTAATTTTTGCAATTTAATTAAAAGGTGGCTCTCAAACAACTTCTATAGTGTGCTGGTAAATGGCTTTTTCTCTGCACAAAGGGGAATTAAGTAGGGTGATCCCCTCTCCCCTATCATTTTCATACTTGCTTTTGATTATCTCTCAAGGATGTTGAAACTGTATCAGTCACAACACACTCACACAAGATACTCTCATAGAGCTCACTGTACTGTTTCACACCTTGCTTATGCTGATGATATAATTGTTTTCTCCAATGCCTCTAAACCTGCTATTAAGAAACTCATGCATGTGTTGGCTGAATTTGAAACCTTATCAGGGCTTACCTTTAATAAAGATAAATGTCAACTTTATTTTAGCAAACACTTGTCTCACATCCATACCAGCTGGGCCACCAGTTACACTGGTTTCAAATTAGCTCACCTGCCTCTTAAATATCTTGGTGTTAACTTAATGAGGGGTAGATGCAAGCAAATTCAGATGGATGAGGTTATTGAAAAAATTCAAGGAAGGATAAAGGATTGAAAAAATAATTTCCTATCCACTAGTGGTCGTTTAACCCTTTTAGCTGTTGTGCTTCAGAGTATACCTTTATATGCTTTACAAGTTTTTAATGCTAAAAAAAGCTCTCTTAAGCTATTAGAAGGTATTTTCAATCGTTTTCTTTGGGAAGGTGGAGGTGCCAAGAGACACCGCTCTCTTGGAAGAAACTTTGCAAACCTAAATTTGCTGGGGGTTTAGGTTTCAAAGCTTTCTCTCACATTGTGGAAATAAACATGTGTAAACTCTGGTTTAAATTCAGGCTTGGTGAGTCATTGTGGGCTAATTTCATGCACTCTAAATACTACTCATCTGCCCACCCCTCCTTCGTTAATTGGAAGAGCGGGGACTCTAAGATCTGGAAGGCCATTCTAGGTGCAAGAACTTTAGCTACTGATCTTTTATTTTGGGAGTTAGGTGATGGCAGAATTTCTTTTTGGAAGGACTGCTGGGGGGTGCCTCTGATGGATCACCTACCCCAACATCCTGACCAAGAGAACATCTTAGTTGTTGACTGTTGGTTAGAGGGCCACTGGGATTTACTGAAACTTCGTCAGCTGGTGGGCAATGATGTTGCCATGCTAATTAACCAAATCCCTATACAACAAACCCAAAGAGATAAACCTGTATGGAGGAAACCTTCCTCCATGTCAGTGAGTAAGTATATATATAACTCTATCACCTCTCATTCTAGATGGCATTGGAGAAATATTTTATGGCAACCACTGTTCACACCATCAATGTCCTTCTTCCTTTGGCGTTTATTTTCTTCCTTACTCTCCATTGGATGACATTTTAAAACTTAAAGGTTTACGTTTGGCTTCTATATGTCCTCTATGCGAGATGAAGAGTCTTATCAAGGCATATTTTTTCAAATGCATTTACACTAAGGTTATTTGGAACATGCTGGCCACTGTTTTTAATTTGAATTGGCCTAACTGCACTTCTATTGGAATTTATTTGAAAGTCTAGAAGATTGCCACGAATGCTGATAAAACTTTATTTCATTTTCCCTTGGTGGTTCTCTGGTTTGTGTGGATGGCCAGGAACAGTTTTAAACATTCTGATCAAAACCCCACACCGAGTGTTACTTTCTCTAATATTTGGGCTTACTATTGAAAAGCCATAAAATTATGCCCTCATAAATCTGGATTTCCCAGTACTCGCATGCCTGTACTGGTTAGATGGTTGCCCCCTATACCTGGATGGATCAAAGCCAACATTGATGGCTGCTATAACACCAATTGTTCGGGTGCTAGTGGCCTATTTAGAGATCATTCTGGAAAAGTTTTATTTTTTTTCTCTTCACCTATAGAGGCTGATACACCTTTGTGTCTTGAAGTCTCAGGCACTTTTGCTTGCTCTCGAAAGCAGTTGTATGCTTTAATTTATCTCATCCGCACATTGAAACGGACTCGGAGATGCTTTTTAAACTATTTCATAAATCTACCCCTCTCCCTTGGTCACTTATTTACCTGTTTAGACGTATATGGAGCATCATCACCACCTCTTCTATGCAGGTGAATCTAACCTTTATCTACAGAGAAGGCAACTCCCCTACCGAATGGCTTGCCAAGCATGCTTTCGATACACCAGTTGTGGGCACAAAACCCTCCAGGCAGCTTGCACGTTTGCTTCACAGTGATCTTTTAAATTTACCTTACATTAGATGCTGATTCATTATGTTGATTTATGTTTTCACGGTTTCTTTATCCTCTATGCTTTCTAGCTTTAGCATCTTCTCTCACTACTATAGGCTACAGATTCACTTGATGGCTTTACAACATTTCATTTTTGAAGTTTTGTTTTCCACACATTCGGTTACTGAGACATGAGGGTGTTGACCTCATTTTTGATGAGGTTTTCTCTTCTTCTCTTTAGTACTTAGGATCTAGCCTTAGGCTTTTCCTTTGACTGTCCTAGAGGATTAGAATTAGGACTCCACCACTTAGAAATTCAAACCACTTCTTAACTCCCTGCAAACTCCACTAACTTGATTGTAGACCCCTAATCACCTAGAGGGTTGAAATCAAATGTGGAAGTTTAAAGGATGAGTTCCCATAGGACTCTTTGGCCTGTAGGATCGCCTCAGGTGGCCTCAGTGCAGTGAGGGCTGACTTACACACACACTAAACTTATACACTACAGTTTCGCACACCTCCTAAAACCACACCCAAACCTAACTTGACCTCCTGACTCATGAAGGTGATTCACATGGATGGTCCTTAACCCCTAAGCCCTTGGCTAAGAGGGTTAGGAACAACATAGTGAATGCCTCAAATGAGTCCCTTCATGGCTCATGTGGGCTTGATATGGCTTCATGGCTCAACCAAAATGATTTCATTTCACTTACATTTACCCAATCTTCAATTTTCTAAATTTTCAATTTTCTAAATTTTCAATTTTTGACCCCCGGGACCCCGGACCCGCCTAGCCTACCCAAAACCCTTGAAATTACCCAAATTTTCCAAAATTCTCCAAAATCACCCAAATTCCTCAAAATCAATACTAAACATTCTCCCACCACTCAAATTGACCATTTTTACCCAAAATACCCAAAATTCCAAAAATACCCCCAATACCCTCCAAATTACCAAAATGCCCCTCTTGACCCAAAAATCCAAAAATTTCCAAAAATTCCCATAAAATTCCAGAAAATCCCAAATATTCCCAATTTCATTTTGTTGAACTACACCATGGGCCAATTTTGTCAATTTACCCCACTTTTGTCAAAAACCCCAATTTGACCCATTTTAACCCAAAGTGAACCCAATGTCAAACCAAACCAACCCAATTGACCAAAATTCTGGTCCAATTCAATTCTAAACTTCAATTCAACATCCCCAACACCAATCTAGACCAAATACAAGCCCAATTTGATTGACATTTGAATCCAATTTCACTTTTGACCTTAAAGCCCAATTTGGACCCATGACCCAAACCTAGCCCAAACCAAACCAATTTAACTCCAATTAATCCCAAATCTTTTCTAAACCTTCCCTAACATCCCCAAAAACAAAACACTAACATTATTTGCCCAAAATTTGGATCCAAACCCCACTCAAATTCAACCTAAAACCAAAAGGCCCAATTTTGACCTAAATCCAACCCTAACCCAAATGAGCCCAAATCCCAAAGTCAAAATCCAACCAAAGTTGGAACCTCTTTCAAACACTCCCATAAACATTTCCCAACATCAATTTCACATCAATTTCAACCTTAGCCCAACATTGGCCCAAATTAGCCCAATTTGACCTACATAGGCCCATTTATCAAATCAACCCAAATTCAACCCAATTCAAGCCCAAACCACCTCAAATTTATTCCAAATCACTCATGAAACATCCCTAAACCAAACCAAACAATTATTTGGCCCAAGCCTTTACCAAATTTTCATCCTAAATTCCATTTTAAAATCCAAAAGCCCACTTCCCTAAACCATTTTAAAAGCCCATCTTCACTAAATTTTAAAGGCCCAAAATTCATACAAAGCCCATATGACACTCTTCTTCATCATGACTTCAATTAAAACCATCCCTAAAGTTCCAATCAAATATAAATTTATTCTAAAGCAAGCTTCATGTTAACCTCTCATACATTTATCAAAAATGTCAAAATCCATTTTCATATAAGTAAGCCAAGCTATGTGCAAGCCATAGGCAAGCCATGAAGCCATGCATGAGCCCCATAGGAGCCATGAGAGCCATGGAATCCACTTTCCACCTCACCAAACCATTAATGGCAAGAGAGGGGATCTCTTTCTTAAACCTTTTTAAGCCCTTTTTACCTTAAACATGATACACTCTAAACCATACTTTGCCACCTAATCCTTGATGTGGACTTCACTACCTTTGGTAGGTTGACTCACATGATCCTCCCAGCCCAAAAACCAGAGCTTGGAAGGGTGCACCAAACCAAAAATGGTGGGTTGACCAATTTGGACCCAAAATGAGCCTCTCCCCATACCATTTTAATCCAAGCCCTTTACACATGTCCATGGCCGATTGCCTACACTAAACCCCGCCACGACCCACTCGAACAAGATGGTGACCGGTGCTGGCCAGCCAGCCACCGGGCCGCCGGAAAACACCATGGCCGAGACATGGGCGGGAGCCAAACATTGAAATTCCACCTTGCTCGAGCCGCCCCATGCCCAATGGCCACCATGGCTGTTCTTCCCTTGACCTAGCAGCTGATCCCAAGCCTCGAACCCCCGCAGGAGGCCCCTCCGCCCTCTCTCTATTTAAACACCCCCTCTCTTGGCCATGGAGAGGTGCTTGAACCAACCTTAAGGAAACTCGCCAAAATCATTCCGGACCACTCTCTACACATAGAGCATTTGATTCCCACTGGATTCCATCCAATTCCCTCCAAGTCGAGCTCAATTTTGAGTTCGAATTTCGACACAAAACCGGGACACTTCTTCACAGTGGACCAATCCCCAAATTGATTGATCCTATACCTTCACCAGACCAAGGGAAGAAGTCCACTAGCAAAAGCCCCCTCTCCAGGCCACCCATCTGTTCCAGACTCCAAGCTTTGTGAGCGGGCTTGGTCGAAATCATACCTAGACAATTCACCAGGCCAAGGGACTTCATCTGGAGCTTGCTTGGACGCAATCGAAGGTGACAGAACCCTCAGATTGAAGCCACACTTCTCTGAGCAAAGGTATGAGCTAACTCTTTATCCCGAACTTCTGGAGATTCTTCATTTCAAATGCCTTAATTTCAATGCATGATCACCGTATAGATGTATTCGTCTCTTCGAGACGAATCCATAGAGCACGAGAACACGAAAATCCGTTAAGTATTGAGTGAGATATTAGGGATTTAGTGTGGACAGTTCTCGGGTTAGGAGGCTTGGGGATGATGAACGGATGCCGTTCATTTAATACACGCGCGGACGGACGGCCGGGATCGCGCCGGATGAGGAGACGGAACGATACAGCGGGCCCCGGAGCGCTGAGTTGGACGGCGGCGCCGAACTAGAAGACGACACGCGGCGTTTCGGAGATGCTCAGGTTGAGTTGGCGCCGCGTGGATAAGTAGAAAAATAGGTTATTTTTCTATTTATTTAATTCCTAAACTTCAAAAATGCATAACTTTGTGTAGAAAAATTAGAAAAATAAAATAAAAATACCCTCTTGCTCGATGAACGAGAGGAGAATAATGTGGAAAAGAAATCATTCAATTTCATTGAGTATTTGATTTTTAATAATTTATTTACTCTCTGCACATTTTCAATTCTCCATGCATGTATACAATTCACCATGGCATGAGACCATAGGGCTTTTGAAGCCTCTGAATTTGGGAACATTCCCTGAATTTTCCAAAGTTAGAGGCCATACCTATGAAGAGTTATTGATTTTTCAACTCTAGGTTGCTAGTTTGAGTATTTTAATTCCAATAATTAGCATATTGTGAAATAAATTCTAGAAAAATTTGGTGATGTTTATTATGACTAGAGGACCCTAGAAAAAATAGCTTTTGAGTTAACTCACTTGGAATAACCCTAATTGGCTTAAACACCCAAAATGGAGTTTTAATTAATTAGAGCTAATAATACATCAAATTACTTGAAATCAAATCTCCACTAACCTTTAGGATCAGAGGAACCCACTATAAAAGTTTGAAGTCAATTGGACTTGGTTAGCCTTATCAAATGGGTTGATTAAGCCATTTAGCCAAAATTAAACTTAAAAAATTCATAACTTTCAAAATACTTTTCAAAAATTCACCAAATTGGTTTTGGAGCCTCTCTGATATCAGGGAATTTAAGAAAATTAAAATTGTAATTTTCTAAAAAAGTTGATTTTTTGCATTATTTTAATATTTTTAATAATTAAAAAATAATAAAAATCACAAAAATAATGAAATTCACCAAAATGTCACATTTTGAATTTTAATCACTTAGGAACAAACCCCATATTTTTCTTAAGTCTATATGATGAGATATTAAATTTTAAAGCCTTAAGGTAATTTTAAAATTAAAAAAAATGTATTTTTTAGCATTTCCACTAAAATAATTCTAATAAATCAAAGAAAAATCAGAAAATTGCAAAACTTGGTTCTCTGATTTCCTTGATATTAGAGAGATTTTTGAAAAATATAAAATTTATTTTTCAACCTTTATTTTATTTTTAAATTAATTAATACTCCAAAACTCAAAATAGTTATAATAAAAAGAATATAATTCAAAAAATCACCAAAATTGGTCCAAGTGGTCCTCTGGTCATTAGTTATGTCCCATAATTTTCTTAAGGACAGAAACTTTCTATTGGTCATATTATTAAATTTTCCTTGGAAATCCCTATTTTCCACCAAAAATAATTACATAAATAAATTAAATACAGAAAAATCACATTTTCTCCTCTAATGTCTTTATTGACATATGAGTGAAGTCACATAAAAATTTCAAATTCATTTAAGCTCAATTTAGTGAGTTATGAAATTATTAAGCTTGAAGGGCAAAATGGTAATTAAAATTTTAACCCCTAATTAAAACTTTAGGCTTAATAAAATGAAAAAGTAAAATATTTGATCTTAATCTGATTTGGATGATTGAAATTTAAATAATTAAAGGGTAGAAACCTACTAAACAATTTAAAAATAATTAAAATAAACCTTAATCAAATAATTAATTAAACTTGGAAGAATAATAAATTTGGAATTATTAAAATAGGGATGTCATTAGAAAGAGATTTATTCTTTAATTTAAGAATCCCTAAATTAATCATCTCAATAATATTTAATTCCTAATTAAAATGATAATCCAAATTTAAAATTTAAAATGCTAAAAGACTTAATCATTAAATTAAATTAAAGTTAAATTATTTAAATTAAATCCTTTTAAAATTTCAATTAAATTAATACTTTAACAATTAAAATTAAATCATCTTTAAAACATAAAAAATAAAATATTAAATTAAAATTAAAAATAAAATTAAATTAAAATTTAAATTAAATTAAATTAAATTAAATTAAATTAAAACATATTAAATTAAATCAAATTAAATCAAATTAAATTAAATTAAATTAAATTAAATTAAATTAAATTAAATCAAATTAAATTAAATAAAATTAAATTAAATTAAATTAAATCATATTATATTAAATTAACTTAACTTAAATTAAATTAAATTAAACCACATTAAATTAAATGAAATTAAATTAAATTAAATTAAATTAAATTAAAAATAACATCACCTAAGACATAAAGAATTCAAAAATAAATCTAAAATAACTTGAACACTATTCCAAACTTAAACCCATTAATTGAAATTAAGTTAAATCATAAATCATTTGAACATCCATTTGCCCTCGAAAGCTCTTGTTGTCATAACTCACTAAATGGAGTGTTAAGTGAAGTGTTACTTCATTCATAAGATATTCAAATGTCCCAGTTCACTGAGCGAGATAACAAACTTGAACTCCTGGACGATTAATTCATTTGTATAATTAAATTCTCTTGGACTTAAAATAATCCTAGAAATATTGAAAAGATGTTTAAGACTCGTCTTAAGCACTTCCTCGATATGATAGGATATTTATAAGAACAATCGAACTTAATTGTTCTTCGATGAAGAAAATCGTCCTCAAACCAAAATACAAGAACCTAGACGTCATAGGAGATGACTAGCTATAGGATTAGGAACTTGGTAGAAAACCATAACCCTTCCCTTAGCTTTACTCTGGAACTTGCTTTAAAACCTTAAATATTCTAATTGTGTTTTAAGTGCAGCTTGGGATGACGGGAAGACCCTCCAGGTACGCTTTTATTTTATTATAATTTACCTTATTGCAATTTATTTAATCGCATCGCACTTAGTTTTCTTGCATGATAAACAATTGTTGCATGAAAACTCACACCTTTAGGATAGTCCCTAAAACTGAAACCAAAACTAAATTAAAAGTCATTACAAGATAAAATTCACCGCCACAACATTTCAAAATATAAAACAACTCAAAATTTAATCACAAACAAAACAACAAAACTACAACTACAACTAAATTAAAACGTCTTGTTGGATGATCGAGAATACCTCGGATGATGTAACCTACGTGTTGCTAACGGGATTTCCCATGAGTCTAAATGAAAGTGTGGAACTCATTCGATTGAGTTTAAGCAAATTCATCCGGACTAAGTGAATCCGATAAAAATAATGATGCCGGAAGGATGGAACCGTGGGATCTTAACCGGTGTTGTTATAATCAATTTTAAGATTTGTTTTAATTAAAACATAAAAAACACTTGGGAATTAAGACCTTCTCTAAACCAGAACACTTCTCTCATCTCCCGATTTATGACTTCTAAAACTAAACCTCTGCAACAACAAGGAGCTCGGAGCATGGTGGGCGGCACGGCCATCGTCATCGAGCAAAACCCGAGTCTACTTCAACGAAAACTTTCTTAGAATTAAATAATCAAGCCATAGGAATTCGAGCGTAGTTCGCTTAGTGCAACATAAATCCTCAACTCTTCGTTAGGCGCTTGCATTGCAAATTAAGCCCTAACCAGTCTTAGGATTCCGAGGTAGTCGTCCGATACGACATAAACCCTCACATCTTCGAGTGCTATTTGTGTGATCGCATCATACGAATATAAGTCCTAATTAATTAAAATTGGCAAGATCAAAATATTAAATAAACATTATGGCATTCTTAAATTCAAGCCAAACAATAGGATAGTCAGGAAATTACCGAAGTTCGCTTCGAATCTGTGATTTCTCCTACCTTTCCTCCTTTGAATTCCCAAGATAAAATGTTCCAAATTTGATCCATTCCCTATTGAAATTCCAAAATTCAATCCATTTGAAAACTTAAACTTTGAAATTTCGAGAGCGTAACTACCGATTATTATCGAGAGTTTTCTTGGGTGATTCACATCACTTAAGATGTAATTAACTATAGGGGCTTGCCCTTATAGGAATTTTAAGAACCTGAGTAATATAAACCATGTTTAATGTTTTCATATTAAGTGAGGAACTTGTCGGCTTATAAAATTGGTTCGCGAGACCAAACGGATGTCACAAATCTCCTGGCTTATTTAATCGAGCCCCATCATCGAGCAGGTGTGTCTATTCTTCGGGATAGATACACGGTTTGTGGTGTGGCGCTCGTTTATATAAACTATTCGGGATGTGAGATCGGTTTGATTTCATATCTTAAAACTTTTAAACTTAAAATTACTTTCAAAATCAAATGTTATCTTCTAAACTATATATATATTTAAATTAAATTTGAAATATGAAAATTCGCCGACAATTTCTGTAGGCGACCCCTTTTCAAAACACCTAACCTAAAAATATGCCGACAGAGGGCACATCTGCTTTGAACAACACTGCGCAATGGATTGCTATTTCTCTCTGGGTCACAGCTGCTGGGGACTTTTCTGGATGCCGCACCTCTATACTTCTGGATCAGCCCATTATGCAAACCTTTATCTTCGGATTGGAGGATCATGCTACAAATGCATATCATTTTATTGATCTCCTATGTTCAATTTGATTTCCTTTGTTCTTTTAATGACGTTTTGGTTTATACTTTGTTTTGGTTACTCCCTCACTGGAGCCTTTTTTTGGAGTTATTTTTCAGAGTGAGTTGTAACGTGGGAGGCTGAACCTTTATGGGTGCGTGGAATTTGTATTTTTTTGGGTTTTCTTAGTTGGGGATCGGCCTCCCCCGCCCCCTCTTTGTATCGAACATTTTTATATTAACACGTAAGGAGCCACAAGTGCTTTCTTTCCCCAAATATATATATATATATATATATATATATATATATATATATATATATATATATATATATATATATATATATATATATATATATATATCAGAGCAGAGCCGGACATTAAAAAATTTACTGCTAGTGGAGAAAGAAAATGAAAAAAGGGTTGTCTAAATGCATGCAGCAAGATTTTACTTTTTTATCCATTTAAATATTTAACATCGAAATTTTAATATTTAGTTACTTGATATCAAAAACATCACTAATATTATTATTTTTTTACATAAAATCCAAATATTATTATTTGATTGCAATACTAAAATATTATATAAATATATATTAAAATTTAGATATTAATTATAATTATATAAAAATTGTGAGTTATTATGTAAATATAAAATAAATAAATAAATAAGGGTCATCGCACCCTTTGGAAAGTATGTAAAAGCATGAACCTCATCCAATTAAGAGGGTTGGAAATCATGGACCTTATCCAATTAATATTTCATTATGTTATTCGGTAACACTTTCTTAATTTTATCTTCATAAAGTGAAATAAGAAAAAAAAAACTATATTTTCTTTAATGCTTTCTTTTATTTGATATAATATGTCATCAATAAATTTTCATCTTATGACATAAATATAAGAGCATCACACAAATATCAAAATATTTCTTAGACTAGAAATCTTCAAATTTAAGTTAAAATTTATCAAGATAGGACTCCAATTTCAACAAACTTAAGTCAAACTGATCAGCTCGACGAAATGAACATGATGACACTCAAAATGGTCCATCTGAGCCTAATAAAATCACACTTGGAAGCTTTGGGTGGCTAATTAGAAGGTCAAATGGATTTCAAATCTAATAAACTTATGGCAAAATTGAGCTTCTCGATGAGACAAATTCAATAAGCTCAAGATCACTCATTTATGATATTATTAAGGCAATCCAATCCCCAAAAACCACCATCCAGTCAAGGGAAAGACAATGACCGAGTGTCAGATTAGGAAGAAAAGTGACAAACACTTCATTTCTCTGTAGCTGTCGACCACCGTCATATGACTAAAACTTGAAGGATTGACGGAAATGCACTCCAAGGATTGTAACCTACAGCTTTACTCAGCACGGAAAATTTACAAGGTCCAAACATAGTAAAAATTGACAGACTAAGTGCTCTTTCTTGATTGTAAGGGTGGTGGTTCATGGTCATTCTGTGTTGGTGGAGGGATTTGTCTGGTTAATTTCGTTAACGAATAAGACCTCAGCCTTCTAGCTAGCTATACAGAGTTAAATCTATGTGGTATGTTTCTTAAAGGGACTATGGTTATTCAGTCTCCGGAAGCTTGAGCAATATGAGATTCATGATGCACATAAATATTTTGGGCCACACATAGTCAATGCAATGTATTCAACATGTGTATATAGCATTGGCCAACAGACCAAGATAATCCTGAAAAAAATTCATCGTGATGGGGATAAATCATGGTAATTGTTGGTCTTCAACGAGGAATTCTTAGTAAGCGTGAGTCATCAACTCGCGTTGATAACATCTCTGCCCTTTGTACACACCGCTCATCGCTTCTATCAATTGAATGGTCAGATCACAACGATGTGGGAAGTTCGCCGCCTACGACACTATGTGATGTCCATTAAACATTATCATTTTGTGGAAAAAGAACCCGTAACAAAGTTTTGGTAAATGAACTGTGAAAGGATCATTGTCGAGACCAAAATATATCGAGCATTTTGAGAATCTGTAAAATAAACGGCGGCAGTCACTGCTGTAAAACGCTATTAACCAACATTCTAATCATTGTCAATGAAGCACCTTGTGAAATAATGGCGTGTTTTAGGAAGTAATAAAATATCTTACAAACAATCACATCATTCTATACATTGTGATCATTGCCACAGTGCATCCAACAACGAACTCTAACCTCTGTGGCATATAGATGTTATTGTAGCCACTAATACGAACTATTTGTTTCATAGCTCGCAAATCTACCAAGTTCAGCCTCTATGGCCGATGGTAGTTATTGCAACTCACTACTCTGATCTATGTGACTAACTATGGCCTGCATGATCTACAACTCATACATCTCCTAACTTCGATCACTGCGACCTAAAGATATTATCGTATCTCACCGCTATGACATATATGACAGATTATAGCATGCGTGGTTCACACATAATGTAGTTTCCATCCCTAACCCTTGTGGCATAGGGAAGTTATCACAATTCACTACTATGACATATGTGACCAGCTATGATCTACGTGACTTCCAACTCATGTAGCTCCATACTACAACCACTATGGCCAACTGACAGCCCTAAAGCAGTCATCTATGATATATATGACTAACTACTACCACAACTTTCAACTATGACCCCTACAAAAAGATGGCACTACAACCATTGCCTATATTCGTGACGAGCTATTGCCTTCAAAGCAATCAACTATGTCCTTTACCGCACATTGCAACTATTATTGATAAACTATCATTGTAAATCAACATTATAATTTCATATTCTCGAATTTACGTATCTATATATATATATATATATATATATATATATATATATATATATATATATATATATATATATATATATATATATAATTTAATTATAGATGATACAATGGGCATACTTCGTGACCCAAGGGATCGGTAGGATGAGTCTTTGATTCTGCTATTATTTTAACCTTAGGTCCTTAACGTGATAAAATATTGTCGGGCATTTGTATTTTTTATTGCCAGAATAAAGGGCTAACCCATAGAATCCTTTGCCCATCACTGACCAAAGCCGGACTTTGAAGAATTTACTGCTGGTGGAAAAAAAAAAAAATATATATATATATATATATATATATATATATATATATATATATATATATATATATATATATATAAAAATGGTGTTATGCCATTATGTAAATTTTAAATAAATAAATAAATAAGTGTCATCGCACCCTTTGGAAAGTATATAGAGCAGAAGTAAGGGGGAAGGAAATCATGAACCTTATCCAATTAATATTTCATTATTTTATTCTGTATCTTTTTCATTATTTTATCTTCATAAAGTGAAATAAGAAAAATATATATATATATATATATATATATATATATTTCTTAGTGCTTTCATTTATTAGGATAAATTCTCATAATATGCAACAAATATAAGAGCATCACACAAATATCAAAATATTTCTTAGATCAGAAATCTTCAAATTTAAATTAAAAATTATCTAGATAGAAATTCAACTTCAACAAACTTATAGTCAAACTAACGAGTTCGATGACAAGAACATGTTAACACCCAAAATATTCCTATATGATGGGGATAGAACTACAAAATGTATTCAACAAGTACATAGCATTGGCTAACATACCAAGGTGATCCTAAAAAAAAATTCATCGTATGAGGATATATCATGACAATTATTGGTCTTCAAAGAGGACTTCTTAGTAAGCTTGAGTCATCAACTCGCATTGACAACGTCTCTGCCCTTTGTATACACCGTCCGTCTCTTCTTTCAACTGAATTGTCCAATGATGTTTTTAGATCACTACGACGTGGGCGGCTCGTTGCCTGCGTCGCCCGCGACACTTGGGAAGTCTATTGAACTTATCATTAAGTGGAAAGAGAAGTCGTAAAAAGGTTTCCGTAGGTGAAGTATGAAAAGATAATTGTCAAGAACAAAATATATCGAGCAATTCAGAGAACCTATAAAACTAAGCAGTGACAATCACTGCCATAAAACAGTACTGACCACTCTCAGATCTTTGCCAATGAAGCACCATGTAAAATAATGATGTATTTTATGAAGTAACAAAGCAACTTACAAAGCAACACATCATCCTAAACATTGTGATCATTGTCATAGTGCATCAAGC
This sequence comes from Papilionanthe hookeriana x Papilionanthe teres, assembly GCA_022702705.1. NCBI lineage: Eukaryota > Viridiplantae > Streptophyta > Magnoliopsida > Asparagales > Orchidaceae > Papilionanthe > Papilionanthe hookeriana x Papilionanthe teres. The sequence goes on along the minus strand of CM040428.1, from coordinate 65,167,350 downwards.
TCCCAAGTTCGACCTCTATGACATATAGATGCTATTGTAGCCACTACGATGACCTATATGTTTCATAGCGCACAAGTCTCCCAAGTTTAGCCTCTAATGTTTGTTATTACATCTCGCCAATATGACATATATGAACAACTACGGCTTGCAATGTCTACAACTCATACGGATCCAGACTCCGATCTCTATGGCCTACACATGTTATTGTAACTCACGGCTACGGCCTATGTGACCAATTATAGCATATAAGGCTCACAAATCATGTAGCTATCAACTCTAACTTCTGTGGCATAGGGAAGTTTTCACAATTCCCCACCATGACATATGTGCCCAATAATGACCTACGTGGCTTACAGCTCATGCAGCTCCTTATTATGACCTCCATGGCCAACTAACAGTCCTAAAGCAACCATCTATAAACTAAATGGCTAATCACTGTCATGCCATTCAACTACAACCCCTACAAGAGGCTGGCACAACAACCATTGCCTACAACATTCAAGACGGGCTATTATCTTCACAACAATCAATTATGACCTTTGCGGCTTATTACAACTATTATTGATGAACTATCATTGCACATCAACATTATAATTTCATATTCTCTAATTCAATAGGAGAGTGGGCTCATGTACTTACAATTATATTGTGGATTATTTCAACCAGGCTTAGCCTTTGTTTTTTTTTTTTCCTTCAAGTTTTCCACATAAAAATTGTCTCCTTCTTCTTACTACTCTTTTTTCTGTGTGACTTCTAGATCTTCATCTAATGGTAAGACATTAAATTATTAGTATACTACCATGAATTTTCTGCCACGTAACTACTTAGCTCCGTCACTGAGAAAAAAACTCTCATTCGACAAAGTCTTCATGTCTAACTTGTGAGCCTTTGTTTCATATTCAAATGATACACATCACCATGCTGACAAAAGATTATTGAAGACACCGCTCACCCTTCTGGATTTTTTAAATAGAGTGAAAGTAGCTAAAAACAACCTTAAAAATATTTTCAAGTTGGAGGACAACCTCCAATACTACCTTGAAGGTTCATTCATGGTAAAGTTTTATTCATGATTGCAATGAAATAGTCATCCCACATCTTAATCATACATCAAGTTCATGAGAGGTATTTTCATGTTGGGTGCAACCTTCACTGGAGTCTCGAAATGACAATCATGTTAACATCCTGAGCATGATTGTGGTGGGTTATTGTTCTCAAATCATATTTTGACGTCAAGTGAAATCAACATGAACCACAACAAATAAAAAAGAAAATATAAAAATTATAAAATGTAATGACAATCATATTTTCAAGAAAAAGTATGGTTCATCTTGATCTATGCTCCTATTTTGTGAAATACAAAACATGTTTGACACCTCAATTTAGGCTTAATCGATCTCAGAGGGAGTCGATTCAATCTCTTCCATAACAAGCTATGGTCGTAAAGCATAAGCTTCGACTAACAGCCTCAGCTAGGTCAAATATCTAGCATAATTTATTCAACTTAGTTCATAATAAGTGAACGATGTCAAGCATCTCTGGCTATAATATCGAAGATGGGTCTTACATAGTTGATTATAATTGGCTCCATCTACTGTAGGTTATGATTATCGAGAAGGTGCTCTGATTAATAACCTTGAATATCTTGTGCATCCCTAAATAGGGAGTTTTTCTTCTCTAATAGTGCAACCTAGGATGGTTTGACATTGTTTGAGTAACTCCTGAAAACTTTGCTCTTAACTGGTCATACAATTTTCAAATCCATGATAACACTGTAGTGTAAAGGGTGAAATGATATTCAACAAGTACAATATGAGGTTCAAGATATGCAGTACCACAAGGTGTAAAGAGTTATATCAAATTAAAAAAGGAAGTACCGACAAACACACTATCAATGTATGTAAATCCTACATAAATCAACTGAAAGCTACAAAGACCAATACACACTGGCATAAACAGTTTCAATAACTCAAAAAACACTAATTCACTACAATATCCTCCTCATACTTAGAAGGTCACTCTTACAAGCAACTTTCATTTAGACCACCATTCTAAGCCAAAGGAGGGATCATTACATATCTGGATGAAGGATATGTCCCCAAAATCAGCTATAATACGACGGTACGATCGATTAAATTATTGCAAGAAACGACAATAAAATTCTCTTCCTATGCTTTTTTATCACAATATTATTTTTTTCTCTTTAAGTGCTAGCAACCTTTCTTGAAAAGCCTGCTTCTCTAAGGTATAATCGACGATAGCTTGCATTTCTCTCAATTATTTTTCAATTTTTTGACTATCCATCAGTTCTCAATAATGATGCGAAAAGAAATTGCTATAGATGTTATTTCATTCACACACTTTCCTAACTAATTTACCAATAAAATTATTTGCACTACACAAGAGTTATTCGCCTTCTTTTGTTGGCCAAACATGTGGTTGATCATTCCAAGCTTGGTATTCCATGTTCTCAAAGAGAGGTTCAACCCATATTGAAAGGGTAACGACATCACCTCCTCATATAATTGGTACTTCTTCTGATTTTTAGAGGAACAAGAATCCTCATATGTCGACATTTCAAAGAAGCATGGAAATGTTTCTCCAAAAAGTAAAATAATAGCATGTAAAATCTCTTCCAATAGTTCAACAACAACACAAAATGTCCTCTAGAAATCATAACAGCAAACCAAAGAAATTTTGGGGGTGTGCAACAGATGCATAAAAAGTGGCACAATAATAGACCATAAAAGCTTTATGGGTGGCATAATAGCAGGCCAAAGAAATTCTAGGAATGACACGAAGGGCCAAGAGAACTCCATGAGGGGAATAACAACTTGACAAATTAAAATCCAGGTTGGCACAATAATAGGTAAAATGGAACTTAGGGTGGCATAATAACTTGCAAAAGGTAAACCTGAGGCGACACAAAGCCTTGGCCTCATTGAATGGCGCATCAGTTGGACAAGGCTCTAGATTATTTTACTAAAAATAGCTAAAATTCAAGTTTTTCCATATCACCTGCCAAGCCATCAACATTCACATGATCGAATTGCCCTTACAGCTCAATCCACTTGAAATCACGTCGTTTGCACATTCAAGCACATACCTCCTATGCAAATTTATTGTCCTCCAAATATTACATCATCTTAAACAATTTTTTACGGTGCACTATTAATCAAGTGTAACAACTTTTTTATTATAACCCTTCAATCTAGTCTTGGTGGCCAACCAAAGCTTGCCCTCTGTTACGGTAATTTGAGGTCAACTGACGCCATTGCAGCTCACCAATAAAGCCTAAACAAACAAACATGACCTACATGGATGGCCAAGAAATATTGCAGTTCACAAATACGACATATGTGACCAACTATGACCTAATTTTTTCTTAGCTCATGCAGCTTCCAACTCCGGCCTCTGTGGTCAACAAATATTATTGTGACTCATTACTACAACCTATGTGACCAACTATGGTTTAAGTGATCCACAACTCATGCAACTCCTAACTACTGCCTTTATGGCCTAGAAACATTATCAAAACTCACTACTGTAGCATATTACCTATGTGACCAACTACATCCTAGGTGGCTCACAGCTCATGTAACTCCCAACTCTGACCACTGTGGCACATAGCTCATTCAGCTTCTAATTTCAGCCTCTATGGTCTGCAAATGATATTGCGACTCGCCACTAAGGCTTATGTGGTCCATAGCTTATGCAACTTCCAACACCAACCTCCATGGCCTACATACATTATCATAACTCACCATTATGACATATGTCGCCAAGTACTGCTTGCATGGCTCAGAACTCATACAACTCTAACTCCGACCTCTGTGGCCTACGAATTTTATCGCAGCTAGCCACTAGGCCTATGTGGCCAACTACAACCCACTTGGCTCACAGCACATGCAGCTCCCTACTATGGCCACCAAGATTAAATGATGCTTCTGAAGAAACCATCAACCTACCTAGCCAACCACTATCACATCTTTCAGCTACAAACTATACGACAAGCTGGAGCTACATCCCTCATCAACAACATTCATGGTAGGGTACTGCCTTCATAGCAATCATCTACGACTTTTGCGGCTTGTTACAACTATTATTGTTGAACTTCAATGTGCATTAATATTATAATTCCATCTTCTCTAATTCAAGTTGAGATTAAGCCATGTACTTACAATTACATAGTGAAATATTTCAGCTGGCCTGAGCCCCGAGATTTTTTTTTCCATTTCAAGGTTTTCCAAATAAAAAATTAAGTTGTCTTCTCCTGCTTGTTTCTTTTTATTTGTGCTTGGTGGATTTTCATCCAATGCTAAGATATTAAATTATTACTCTACTGTCATAAATCTTCAGCTACCCAACATGCCATTATTTGACATTTTTTTGGCCAAATTTATATCAGGAAGAATTATGTAAGATAACAAGTTAATATGAAAGTCGGCATCCATAATTGATGCATTATTATAAAAGAAAAATATTAAATCAAATATGTATCTTAACATTAAATATGAGTTAATAATATTAAAAAATAAATTCATGACTATATATTCTCAAAATTTATTGAACTTATTGGCAAATTGTAAATTTTAATGAGACAAATTCAAGGGTATTAAAAGTAATATAATCTGAATTCAGTTGAATCAAAATTAACCGCACAAAACTTTTGTTATAAAGTTTGGGGTAACGATTGAAGGACTAAATGTTCTCTAAATCTAATATGGTTGGAGTCAAATTAAGCTTCTCAATAATGAAAATTTAATAAGCTAACAATCATTTTTGTGGTCATTAAAGTACTTGATAGATTAAAGAAAGGTCTATACTCAAAAAATTTCATAAAAATTATTTGATGGAGTGTCTTGAATATCGGGTTTGAAATACTAAAATTATACTCTTTTATTATTTGTAGGGACCTAAACTCGTTTGAAGAGAGTTTACAGAGGTTAAAAACTTTAGAGCTTTAATTAACATTCAACAATCATGACTAATTGCAAGAATTATCATTAGGGGATTCTGTCGTCACCCTTATTGCTTGACTATCATTGCTCGATCATCGTCATCCCTCAATCACTTTCGCCTGTTTTTATCGTCTGAGCAACTAGATTTTATTTAAATCCTAATGGGACAAAACATGGTCCAGTTCACACAAAAAAAAATGGTCACATATTTGAGTCTTTATTTATATAAATTTTTATTGCTAGAATTAAGAATAAGCCAAAAGTATCATTTGAGCCAAAAATTAATCAAAGCCAGAAATGAAACCATTTCCTTGCATACGAAAATAAAAAAAATTTAAAAAATGTCACCACATCAATTGGAATATATGAAAAGCAGAAGTTAAGAGAGATGGGAATCATAGGCAAGTATATGGTTAATTCATTTTGAAATTTAGTATATTTACCTTATAAATTTCTATCTTCATCAATTAAAAATTTAAATTTCTTTAGTGATTTCTTGTATTAGTCTTATTTTGCCATATTATTGGTCCTGCATGCTCAACATTATTGTTGGCGGAAACAACAAGGACAAAAAGATACAAAATTTAATGTTGATAAACTCTTCTCTAACAATTGAAGAAGAATATCATGAGACTTACAAAAAAATAATTTCATTTGCTTTTTTTCAATCCAAAATTGTCGGGGAGACGGCTAATACAAGAGAGAGGGTGAGAGAGAGGAAGAGAACAGAGAGCTCGATAATGACTAATAAAATCACATAATCTTTACTGATAAAATGAGCCCATATTTATAGAAAAGAGGGAGGTACAATTGCACCCCTAGAAAAATAGATACGATTGGGGTATTTTGGTCAATAAATAATTATAGAGTTCGGAGCCTGAAATGATGTCCGGTCGGATCAAGTCGGGAGCCTGAGATGGCACCTGGTAAAATTTTGGACCGGATGGCCATGTACAGAAGCCTGAGGAAGCAACCGGCTTGGTTATTTCCTCGGCAGCCATAGCAGAAGGGTGGACCGGGAGGCCCCGACCGACTGCTTTAATTCAGGTGATTTTCATCGTTCGCCCAACCTCGTTAAAGAATGCCAATGGATTCGTTCACGTGAGTTTTGTGCCAGTAGAGAATAGGGGAGGCGACTGAATTTTGTCTGCTTTGGATTATTTCCTTCCGGCAAGCAAAAGACGGTCAGATAGACATGGGCCCTTGAGCTATTCTTGGTGGATCCCGAACTGCCACATCATCATTTATATCAGTCGTCAATATCACTTTAAGATTCATGCCGATACATTTTTTATGGACAAATTTAATATTATATAATCTCTGAAAAGGATTCAATTGGGGTAAATCTTGCCCCTTAAATTTAAGTAAATATTTGATCAGCCATAGAAAAAATATAAAAGCTGTATCTTCTCCCCCAAACAAAGGGAAAAAAGTTTATCTTCTTTCTTTCTTTGACTTCCTAATTCACTCATAATTCTAGAGTTTCATTCTTTCAGAAGTGTTCTATTTTTCTTATTTTATAAAAATTGATAATTTATAATCTCATTTAATAGATTAAAACTGATAAATTAGTAAATGATTATGATAATCTGATTTTTTTACTTAGTTCACCGTTTTTAAAATTTAAATATGATTCTTTAGATTAAATCAGTAAAGGTTACTTAAAATAATCTTATAAGAATTAATTTGTATATAAGTAAATTGCTGTCAGAGCAAGAGAAGATATTAACAGGTCTAATAGGCATAAAAATTTATGATTTTTTTTTTCTTTTCTTTTTTTTTTTCCCAGAACACGGGCATAGCGTAATAACAACTAGGTTAACCACCCATGTTAACCTATCGAACTCACCTATCGAATACGAGTTATCATGTACCAATTATCGTCTTGACTTGCTAGGTTGACTAGCCTAACTCTCCTACCGAATACAAGCGAATGTTTGTGGCCCAATTTTCTATTGCCTAAAAACAACAAAAGAATTAGCAGCTTCTTCTGAAAATCTTCAAACAACCTTAAAAAAATAAGAAAAGCTTTAAAACTAGATTCGAATGGGAGATTCTAGATGTAAGAGCTTATATCTAGGAGTTACTATGCATCACTAGCCCAGAGCCTGGCATAACGGGCATTCATGTATGCTCTTGGTCAACAAAAACTGAAGACATCGGTCTAACTCTTGCAGCTGACCAACAATCATATACTTGCAGAATAATACAACTCCCTACCAACTTCTTTCAAAAGTCTCGAGTAGCAGTATCAATTCATGAGATATCACCAAGGAGATGATATGGATAAGAGAAATAGTATGTAGTGAAGGAACCAACTTACTCATAGGAACTCACAAAATTTACTCGACTAGTGAGCTTGCAAGCCCGAAGTCACACTACTTCAATCTTAGATTGATCAAGAGAAAACTAGAACCCTTTCATCTTCATTCCATACAGATCATTTTGTTCGAGGTATCCATGGCTAAAAACATTAAAGCAATTCAAAATCAGGGATTCTTTCTGAAGCCCATGCTAATATAAGCAAGAGGTCAACTTCACGTGTCTATCACAATGAACATAAGCGTGATATACAAGAGTGTCAAAATTTCTGAAGTTTAATCAAAGAGCAGAAAATTTGAAAGCATTTGTAGTATCGATGCCTGCAATGTTGTGAAGCACAAAAATAACAACGCAAGTATATGTATTGATTAAGTAATATACATTTTACAAGTCTACATGTATATCCCATGGGAATGAGTTAACTTGCTCAAAAAAGAAAAGTTCTATTATATTAGTTTAAGTTTAGCCTAAAGTATTTAAATTTTTTAGTTTTTAAAATTCCTGATCTTAAGTTTGGTAAATAGTTGAAACCTAACAGCTAAGTTTTAGGGTTTTAGTCAAGTGAGAAAATGACCCTTGAATTAGACCTAGTAATTTAGTCATATCCATGTCACACCAATGTTGTCGACAACCAGGGACACCATTATTTCTTAGCCCCTTTTGGTGATCATAAGAAAAAGTGGGGTTTCATTCTATAGTTAATCCCCTAACAATGCAAAAACATCAATATTTATAAATTTTTCCACACGATTGCACCGTTTTAATAACAATATTCTATTCTCATAGAGTAGTGTTTAGAAACCTAAGTGCCAATTTTAGAAGTATTTTACAAGCAGGAGGTTAAACTATCAACTTATAAATAGATTACATGAAATCAGAATACAAAAGCTTCACTAATTTTGATAGAATAAATTCCAGGGAGAGAAAATTTTAACCCATACTCATTATAGTTGAACGCAACACAATTGTTTCATACAAAATCAATATTTATTAATTTTAGAGCAATATAACCAATTTCTCCATTGATTTACAAGAGTTTAAAAAAAATCTACTATGATTATTTCTCTCTGACTATACAATACGATCATGTTTCACATGCAATGGTTAGCCTATGCGATATTGGGTTGGAGATTAGTGGTTTCAAGCTAGTGAAAAATATGTGTCTCAAAACCATCATTTGGAATTATGGTATGATCACCAGCATCCTAGGAAGGACATAAATGAGATTAATCATATTTGACTCGATCCAACTCTAGCCTTGTGACACCAGTACAGAGCGTAGAGGCGCCACATTAACTCCATGTGATTGTTTTCTAATGATGAAAATCAGACAATTAGCTTATGTGTTCTGACTCAGTTAAGCCTTAGCACTGTGGCACTGGCTACCAGATGCCACGGCCCCAAAATGTTTATAAATAGAGATTAGTGGTCAATGAATTTTCTTTTTGTTCCCTAAGATAAATTCCCTAACCTCTCTTCTTATCAATTGAATTTAACCTCGTAAAGGATTGAAGATATGACACCATAATCACCGAATGACAAGAGGACGTCAAGGAAATTTGATGACTAAGGCATACCAATTTTTTTAGTACCGCAGCCCAAAAAGTTATGTGGAATTCATCTCATGCATAAAAATTATCTTATAGTGATTTTTTTCTTAAAATAGGTGATTGCATAACACAAAATCCAACAAAGGGCATGTGAGTCCTTTACTTCAAAACTCGATATCACTGTGGTGTCGGTTGTTTGAGTGCTTAGAAAATAGAAAGGAATCCTCAATTGATCGAGTCTACTTCTAGAAGAAGGTCATGCACTGTGATAGTTTAATGTTTAACAATGTATACATCCTAGTTGAATACACTGTTGATCATTACACCAAGTATCTGTAAGAAGGACCAAATTTTTGACATCGTATCGCAATATTTAATGCAATATTATTCTAAGGCTTACTGAAAGGAGCACGATGAGAAAATCTTTAATTTTCCCACCAAGGCCATAACCTGTTGGTCTATGTCCTAACAAATATTTTTTTTGCTAGGTTGTTACAGAGCTTGCATGTGAGCCAAGCAACTTGGGATCTTGCGGTGTTAAACTATGCCATATAGAAAAAAAATACATGAGCGTTAGTCGTTTTATCGTAACTTCCATTTGATATATGGTTATAGGTAATATGACTTTTAAGGGCTAGCCAACTAGTGTAAATTAATGTGCTCAGTGTTAAGGAAAATGTATCCATGGATAAGGGTGGGGGGAAGCAAGTTATCCTAAAGCGCGCCATTACGAATAACAATATCTACTCCTGTAATGTTCCTAACCTACTGGTCCCATTCTCCCCTTCTACCTCTTCTCCTAGGCTCCACTCCCAGCCAAATAACTTTAGGAATAAGGAATGACTTTACATCACTCAACCAGAGAGCATACTTACTTGGTTCTCGGTTAGGGAAAATTGAGCAATAACATAACAAATAGTTGGCCTAGCTAGCCTAGATGTTTTATTGAGAAGTTTGCATTAACATTGCATCGAAAAACCAGCACTAATACCTCGAAATAGTACAACATTAATCAACATTTCAAGTAGAAAAGATGGATATAAATGTCAATGTATGTTTGCATTTGCAATTGAAAAATGTAATTTTGTAGTTAAAGATTACAATGTGTATGAGTAGCATCGAAACTGGATAACATCGAAACTGGATAACATCAATAAAGTTGAACGCTAATGTCTATGTAATTTGTTTGCATCAGAAATTGCTGATGCTAATTGCATTTGTTCCACTCATTTTTGTGTGAATAAGATATCTGACATAAATACGAAGAGAATATTATTTTGAATCAAGTTATGAACATATTAGCTTCAAAATTGACTGATGCTACTTCTACAACTTAACATACTTTGGGTTGTAATAGTGTATGATGATGGACTCATGGAATCCTTAATAGGCTATCTCTACCATCTAGGATTTTCCTTCCCTACGTGTTGAGATCCACTTTTGGGCTCTATGTGATACTTTGTTGAGTCTTTGTAGGCATTTCATAGGCTATCTTTTGTTGAGAGGTAGGTTGTTTGTCAGCTCATTGTAATTTACCCTATTTGAAGGTCAAATTGAGGCTTAATAGCAAAAGGTTTCCTCTGCTGGAATTTTCAAATATCTCCTTAGCATCTTTTTGTTAATGGGTCATAAAAGCAAGCTTAACACATTTTATCAAGTCATTATGGGCATCTCCCAAGATTAGGGGTGTCAAATATTGACCCAACACACCAATACAACTCGAACTCAACTCAAGAAATCAGTGTTATGGTTGACCTGAAATCTTAATGTCTTAAGAATTTGACACATAAAAATTTTGGGTTGGGTTCGGGTTGAACCCGAAAACCCAAACATGACCTGAATAAACAAAAAAAAAAAAATGGTTGTGCTTATAAATCTCATACCATTACTTGTCATATATAAAAAAAATTAATTTTTCTATTGTTACTTGTTAAATGTTAGAAGTATAATTTTAAATAAAAAATGGAACTGACAGGTTAAACGTGTTAACTTCAGGTTATTCGAGTCTGGCTCGAGTCGAGTTTGGGTTAAGTTTTTCCACTCATCTATTATTTGCGTCGAGTTTGAGTTAACCTGATTCGGGTCAGGTCATTTTTGGTTCAAACCTGAACCTGACCCGTTGACCCGAATGGACATCCCTACCCAGGATATAATTGACCATGAGGATGCATCGTCGTGGTAAGTCTCATTGAATTTATAACATAATAATTTTTTTTTTGTCCTCTAGTTTGGATATGATGGCCTTTATAATACCATTCTCATATATTTACTTAGGCTGACAATGTCTAATTTGTTGAACACTGCTCTTCTCTGGTTCATGTTACGAGGATTGACTTGTAGGATATCTTTGTATTTGTCTTTTTTATTTTCTTTATATTTTCCCAATCTCATCCTTATCATTCGTGCCTTTATTTCTTTATATCTAAAAGGGACAAATATAGAGAAGGTTTCCACAAAACAAAATGGGGTGCAAACACTTGTATTGAAATGATAGTTTTGTGAATAGTTAATGAAGACCATATTTAGAGTATGAAATTTATAAGAAGGATGTTATTTTGTCTGCTTATAATGCTAATAGAACTTCTAATATGTAAACTCATAGCATACTTTTTTTTCTTCTAAATTGGAATTTTACATATTTTTTCGATTATGTTACACACAACTATAAAACTTGAATGTGTAGTTGAAGGTTACATTTATGATGTTACAACTAAAATTTTAAATATGATGGTTTGGAAGTTATTAGAGAAGTAACTGGGGGAAACAACTATTTTGTTAAGTAGATTTTACGAAGTCATTTTTTGGAAATGAAGTTTGAATATCTTTTACCTTTAAACTATCCTATTATTGTTTTGTACTTTTTGTATCATTAACTATTAGGATTACTAAATGTTGCATAAATATTGATGTGTTTGGAACTTTGAAGATTGTGTATTTAATATGAATCATGGCTCATAAATGTAATAAATGTTCACCTTTTAGTAGAAAAACAAATGTAAAACGAACATGCATATTAAATCATGAAAGTTTTCGCTTTTGACTTCATATTAAATTGTTCTCATTTTCATTCAAATTTATATTATCAATTATTTAAAAAAAAAGAAATATAAATTTCAAAAGATCATATGCATTTACTTATGACCACAAAAAGATGATTGGTAATAAATATTGATGTTATTAAAAATTTCAATAATTGAATATATTTCTTGTAGTTGTATTTTTATTTTATTATAAATTTGTATTATGGAATCATTGTTGCATCATTTTGATTATATTTAAATAATTTTATAGTTATTGTCGTTCAATTTGAATCAATATTTGACTCCTGTTGAACTAATAAATTTTGAACATCTCTTTCTTATGTTCAATATTTGGTTTGATATTCACAACTTCATCATGAAAATAGACGACGCCATATTGTAGTAGCAATAATTTAATTTAGAAACCTCTAATCATAAAGAAAAAAAGCATATAACAAATATTTTATCAACCAAAATTTTCAGCAACTATATATCTCTATTGAAATTTACAAAGTAGGCATTTTCTTCATTTGTAAATAGTTTTTATTGTCCTTTTTTTCTACATATAAGAAAAATTACACATGGTTTATTCTTCATGATCCAAATTCATACATCTAGTATGATTAAATACAACAACAACAAGCCTTTATCCCCTTAAGTGTGGTTGGCTACATGAATCCTTCTACTCCATTGGGTCCTATTAAGAGTTATATTTTCGTTTACTTGTAATAGATTATGATAATTTTTTATACAATATGCCCAAGTCTTATTAGGTCTACCTTTGCCTTTCTTAATATAAGCTGAATCTAAAACCGCTACGCTCCTAACCAAACCGTCAAATGGTCGACGTTTAACATGAGCAAATGGTCTAAGACGACTCTTTCTAATTTTGTCTGCCACTTGAGCTACACCAGCCCTTTCACGAATAGATTCATTTTGCATTTTGTCTCTAAGTTTCAAGCGACTCATTTACCTAAGCATTCTATCATCTTAACAACATTTAACTTTGTTTTATGCTTCTCTTTAAAGGCCAACATTCTGCACCATAAAGCATGTAGGTCACCCCGCCATCTTATAAAATTTCCATTTAAGTCTTAGTGGTACTTTTCTATCACACAATAAGCCTGATGCATTCCTCTACTTTAACCAACCAACCTAAATTCTACTAATAACATCCTCATCTATGTCACCATCATTTTGAACAATAAACCAAACATATCTAAAATATTGACACCCTTGAATGATTTGATCACTCGTAGTTACAACTCTGCCACAAAACCTACTACTAATAAAATTAAGTTTTATGTATTTAGTTTTAGATCTACTCAAACGAAGGCCATTAGACTCCAATGTAGACCTTTATAACTCAAGCTTTTCCTAAACTCTTTCTAATCTAGTTTTATCCTTAAGAAGGAAATCATTAACAAAAAGCATACACCATGGTACATTCTCCATTAAATGTCTAGTAAGAGTGTTCATAACTAAAACCAAAAGATATGGGCTTAAAGCTGATCCCTATTGTAAACCAACTAAGATAAAAAATATTTGGTGAATCCTCCTTCTTTTCAAACACAAGTAACCACTCTAGTATACATCTTTAATCACTTGAAAATAAGTCATATCAACGTCTTTCTTCTTTGAAACTCTCTAATGAACTTTTCTAGAAACCTTTTTGCAAGCTTTTTCTAAATCAATAAAAATTATATGTATATCCTATTTACTCTCTTTGTATTTCTCAATCAAACCTCTCAATCGATGTATAACTTCCATAGTAAATTTGCCCAACATAAATCCAAATTAATTATGAGAAATCTTTGTATCATGTCTTAACCTATGTTCAATTACCTTCTACCATAATTTTAAAGTATAACATATTAACTTAATTCCTCTATAATTTTCACACTGTTATGCGTCCCTTTTATTCTTAATAATGGGGACCAAAATACCCTTCCTCCACTCTTCGACCATCTTTTTAGTTTTAAAATATTATAAAAGTGTTTAATAAGCTAGGAAACTCCAATGTCTCTAAGTTATTATCACACTTCAATTAGGACATCATCAAGTCCTTCTAATTTTTTACTCATGATTTTATTTTTTACTAATGTGATGGTAAAAATTCAAAGTTTTATAATTATTAATGACATTATGATCATTATGTTCGATTGTATTCATAGAAACTTCATTGAAAAGTTTATCAAAATAGCTTGCCCACCTATGTTGAATATCTTTCTCTAAGAAAATTGTTTTTTTACTTTCTTCTTTAATACACTATATTTGAATTGAATCTTTTCTTTTATTTTCACTTTGTTTGATTAGTTTATATATATATATATATATATATATATATATATATATATATATATATATATATATATATATATATATCACCATCTTAAATATTCAATCTATTATAAACGTCACTAAAAGTAGAATACTTAAGCACAAATTGTTCTTTTAGACTCCCTACGACCCACCTTATATTTTTCTTATTTCTCTAAGCTTTTAAATTTAATCTACTTTTCATAACATAAATTCTTATATTTTATCTTTCTTTCACATTAGTGTCCACTACCAACTATTTTTATTTAGAAAAGATTTCTTTTTGATTCTTTAAGCACAATTTTTTTTTTTTTTACTTTTTTAATAATGTTTTTAAATTTATTTCGCATAGAATTAACTTCTTTATGAATATCCAAGTTCTTGAAAACTTGAAGTTTACTCATAAAGAAATATGTTTTTTAATTTTATTTTTTATTTTTTTTATCTTTTAGGTGCTCCCTTCTAATTCTATGACAATGTTTCAATGTATATGTTATCTTAAAATCTAGAACTAATAATCAATATATGATACTTAAAATTTCATTTGGAATGACCTTACAATCTTTACAGTCTCGACAGTCTCTTTTTATCATAAGAAAATAATCAATGTGTTTTATTAAATCCATTTTTATAAGTAATAAATGCTTATCTTTTTTCTTAAATAAAGTTTAGCAATAATAAAATAATACGTTAGAGCAAAATTTAAAATTGTTCTATATTCTTCATTAATCACTCCAAGACCATAGCCACCATGAATATTTCTAAAATCTTCTACCACTCTACCAAAATGTCATTTATATCTCTCCCAATAAAAATTATTTATTCAAGATGTATCGTTTGTATTAATTCTTGTAGGTCTCTCCAAAAATTTTCTTTTAAACCTAAATCTAAACCTATTTGAGCATCATAAGCACTTATAACATTATACATCTTAGTATCAATAACAATCTTCAGGGCCTCTATCTCCAATTCTATTAATTTTTACAACATTATCTTCAAATTCTTATACATTTGTACTCCTACATCATTTCTAGTGTGACTCCTACCTGAATACCAAAGTTTAAAACCTAAGCTATCAATATCCTTAGCATTTTCTTCAAACCATTTAGTTTATTAAAAGCATAATATATTTATCTTACTACGAATCATACTCTCTATTAATTTACCTATCAGTGTGCCTTTCAAGCTCATATCCTAATATTAGTTTCATCAAAAAACTTCTTTGCCTGTATCTATCAATAATGTGGGAACTCTTGCTTATTTGACACTATATTCAAGACATATAACATGTCGCTTCCAGGGGACACCCTAGCATTTACACAATGATTTAAAAGACTCCTGTCATGGTTTTGACAAAAATTTTATGTTGGTTGTAGACTACCAAACACAACCCTTCATTTTTCGCATCCAGGGCTTGGAACGTGGCAATGATAGTATTATCTAGTGTGATTAAATGATGGATTATAAAAAAAATACATTATTGCTAATGACTATAAGAAAGGATAAAAATATAGAGAATCAAAAAGTGCGATAAAAACTTGAATAAGCAGCATATGACAACAGATCATCAATTGCACTTCCCATAATTACTTTAGGTGGAACAATAAAAAAAAATAAGTACAAGGCTTGAGACTCATCACATGCAAATATTATGTGCGGCAACCGCACGTCAGGATGATAAGTCTGGATAACCCCCATGTAACCGACGACGTGGTTGCATATGGACCATCGTCCAGACAAACATTCCCCTACCCCCTAATATTTTATCTATAAGAACAGATTTTCAAATTATTTAATAACTTCCTAATTTAAAATGAAAATGAAACAAAAATACATAAGTAAAAAAAGAAAATGAAACAAGAAAACGTATGGCTTCATTTGAATCAGAAATTAACATCCTTACATATGTCCCTAGTAATGTAAATTTTATCTAACTAACTGTGAATGATCTTTCATCCCACAATCTATACTCAAATTACTTTTATATTATAGTGATTGTTGTACACGGGTGGACGATTGGTTGCCACATGTGGCAGAGAATTAATCCTCACCATTACATTCATATTCATCCAATTATGTGAGGAGAATGTTATTTGACTTTATCTGTGCAAGCCTAATAAAAGCATAGCATCTAACTCATTTTTTAATTTGGATTAAAAAAAGCTTGAACATATTCGAATCTGATTATTCAATTCAGGTCACTCAGTGCCGAATAATTAACAAAATTTATCTTATATTAATATCATAATCAGTTCACAACGGCAGCTTGAGCACTGGGAGCCCACCAAAGAACTTCACCAACTAGAGATTGCACTAAAGAAGAACACGCAAGGGTCTGATGAAGCGCTGGGAAGGTCTTATTCTTCCATCTGTATAGAATTTTTTATAACGTAACCTGTCCAAATCTTACACTTTAGCATTTGGTCTGACACGCGTATGCCATCTGGAATAGGACGCACGGCAATTCAACAATATACTTTCAGCTGTCAGATGACCACTTTACGTATAATATAATAATGATGAGTGTTTCTTACTACATGCATAAGTTTATTTTTATTAGGATAGTCATATGATCCGGAATAAAAAAGTTAAATGATGATATGAAATAGACATAACAGATATAGTAGGTCTAAAACATCACAATATTAACTCTGCTTTAAAGGAAATACATGTGAATTGGCCTCAATAACGTAATAAAATGCCACCATACGCCGCACTGATAAAAGATGAATATAGAGAAAAAGAACAAAGAAGGCATCCCACGATTTAGTTAGGAGCTTCTCTCATTGTAACCTTAAAAGACCAATATTTTCATCCCCCAACGTAAAAATGATACTCTACAAAAGGAAAAAATATTACATCCGGATTCGGAGTCCAATGGTGGGACTCCACGTGTTAAGTGGGCTCTATCATTTTAACACTGGCCAATGTCAATGTATTGCGGTGGGGACCACTTGATACATGACACCTCGCCATTAGACTCTGAACGCAAATTGCATCGGGAGTCCGGATGTAATATTTTTTCCAACAAAAGCCTCTCTCTCTCTCTCCCTCCCTCCCTCCCTCCCTTTTTTCCATTGTGGTGGGGATTTCAAACTCCTTTTAAGGCTTATTTATATTGATAATCAGACGTACTTAAAAAAGAAATACATAAAATATCTACAAAAAATTATGAATCTCTTAACCAATAGAAGATTTCTTCTCACAGAATATTGATTCAATTATTTTTTTATAAATTTCGAACCAATATTTTTAATAAATATGATATCTTAGTCAAATCCATCAAGAGTAACAAGAGAACAATTGTCTTCATAACTTTAATTATATTACGTTTGGATGAAAAAAATTGTGTCCATGTTGAATTGTCATTGACATTGTAACATTTCTGTATAGCACTCTATGTCATCATTTACGGAGTTAGATTGCTAACAAATACACTCAACGTTTTGTTAGTACCAACTTATTAAGCATAAGAGGAATTTCTGACCACTTGATCTTCACATGCTACTTGAAACCTAATTCTACAAAAGAACATGTGTAAGAATACTTAAATTGTATGTGCCTTCTTCAAAGATGGGAAGCAACAATCTTTTGCAAGTGAATGAAGCATTTTCTATCAAAGGGAGCATTACAATTTATTATGGCTTACATAGATCTATCAAAATTCCTTTGAATTAAGTAATTTCATTTGTGGTTTTAGTCATAATCTTGTATTCAACTTCTAGGGTTGATGGTAAGAAAATCTTTTATTAGAAAATTTTGACACATAGTTATTTGTGGTTGATAACTGATGCAAAGTAATAATGTGATATTTTTCATTAGTAATTCCATATTTTATTTAACTTTTATTATAGACTTATGTTTGTGGAAGGTGTAATTTATGTTCATTGCACATTGCATGTGATTAGGAACTTGGAAAGCTAAAGAGATGTGACTCTAAAATTCTGATGCCACTATATACAGTTATTGAAACAGTGAGGGCGTGCCACGTATCAAGGGGGTGTCGGGCTGGTGCTTTTTATTACTGGTAGTCGAAGAACCCGTCGAGGAGGCTCATTATCGAGTGTTCTACTGCTCCATCTACAAGATTGTCTTATTGAGGCAGGGGCCAATTGTCCTTCAGGCTAGCGGTGTTCAAATTGGTGAAGTTCATGCACATCCTCCACTTGCAATTTGACTTCTATACTATGACCATAATGGACACCGATGTCAAATACTGGACCTCTTGAATTGGCTCGATTAGAGTGATAGCTAGAAACCTCATCTTCTGCTTTAATGGTCGAGCAACTTGATTATTATTCAAGTGATGGCAAGCAATATCGATTGGAAATTCTGGCATCTTAGTTGCAGACCAATCAAAAAATTATATTTGCTCTCAGAGGGTTTTTATCAAAAGCTTCACTAATTAGAAAAAAGTTATCTGGCTCGCCTTCGATCGTCTGAATTTGTGAGTGGTCTCGCTGGACTTGAGACCCACAAATGTGGGTTTTTGAGCTTTAGCAGCTCTTGCTTTACACTTCTGATCACACTGACTTAACAGTGTGACTCGGGTTAACCTAAATCAACCTAAACAAACTTGGGTCAACCCGACCTAACTCGGGTTAACTCAAATCAAATTAAATCAAACGTAGGTCAACCCAACCTAACTCGGGTTAACCTAAATCTACTAAAACAAACCTGGGTCAACTCGACCTAACTGGGGTTAACCTAAATAAATTTAAATCAAACCTAGGTCAACCCGACCTAACTCGGGTTAACTCAAATCAACCAAAACAAACTTGGGTCAACTCGACCCAACTCGGGTTAACCCAAACCAACTAAACCAAGCCTGGGTCAACTCGGCCTAACTTGGGTTAACCCAAATTAACTTAAATCAAACCTGAGTCAACCGACCTAACTCAACTTGAACTCAAGTAACCTATGTTAAAGAGTGTTTGACTTCCCATAAGAGAATAAAAGCACACTTAACACACTCGAGAGATGACACGGGCTGAAATGCAAAATAGACATAAAAGATAACATAAAACAAACTCTAAAAATCATTAAGACTTATTACTTCAACCATAGAATGCAACTTAGAATTAGAAGGAACTTCAGAGGAGGCAACCCATGGCTATTAACGAAGTGCCTTCTGTCACTCATGACTAATCAAACCACAAACCCAATGACCCTCAAAGAATGGAACTATGGGATCTTGATCAGGTCATCTCAATATCAAAAATAAAAATCACAAAATTTAATCGGCTAAGAAGTCTTAAGCAACCTAAAATTTTCAATTTCCTAAAATCTAAAGAAGACATTAAAACCTAAATGAAGACCCTAATGAACAAAGATCATCGAACACAACTTTAACTGTACTACTCGATCTCTTAGAAGACGTAACCCATGGTTGTTGATAAGAATCTTACAGTCGAAGTTGCTTTGATCGTCTCTCTGGACTAAATAGATTAGGGTACCTGATAACCCTAGGATGAAGAAAAACCATGAGCATCTTGAGCATGTTGTTCTAAATAAAAGAATAATTATCAACTCGTGGTTTTGAATTCCCCTCTGGTTAGTTTGTCTGTAGAGAGGGAGATCCTCGAATACTTAGGCACATGAGGGTAGCTAGGGTCTCGTATAATAGCCTATGACCATTTTTTTAATATATATATATATATATATATATATATATATTAAAAATCTTTATTAAAAAAGAATGGTTAGAAATTATTATATGAGCCCCCAACCAACCTCATGTGCCTAATATATATATATATATATGTATATGTGTATATATATATATATATATATATATATATATATATATATATATATATATATATATATATATATATATTCAGCTTTTATTTTTTCAATGCCTGCAAATAAATACAGATGCAGCAATAATAATAAAAAAACACAAAACTAAAACAAGGAAATAAAAGTGCTAAACTTAGATTCTAAGTTTTTCAACTAAAGTTTTGCTAAAAGCAGAAATAATTATTAACGACTTTTCAAATCAAAGGCATCAAAAACTTGACATGCCAAAACCTATTGTGAGACAATTCAGTCATACAACACAAGTGCATGTATCAAGTAGTAATGCAGTTAAAGAGTGTCACGTATCGCTCCCACATGAAAAGTGAAACAGTTGTTTCCATAGAAGAGTCTTCAGTTCATTAATTTAACTATCCTAGCCTAGCGTGATCATAAAAGAGAGTTTTAAATCCTAAGATCCTGACAAAACAAAGGAAAGAGAAGATAGCAGAAACAAAGGCGGTGGAAAAGATTATGTGAGACCTTCAAGATTTATGAGGTTCATACCACTGTGATTCTGGAATTGTGGCAATCGTGGTTACTGTTAATTTGGGAGATAGTACTCCATATGCCTATGTCCAGGTCAAAAGAAGCCTACGATGAATAAAGTTGAGGATTCCTCAATCCCCATGACATTCTGCTTGACTTTTTCCATCCCTTGAAATGATTGCAGAATTCAACTGAAATATGTCTATCCTCTCAGAATGTTGTGGTCAACCTTTCATTTTCACTATGCAGCGGTTAGAGTTTGTAGCTTCATGAAATATGTTAACATCTTAGTTGGCTAGACTAAGAGTAGATTAAGTTCAAAGGTTAACCAAAAACAAAATCATGAAAGCTTGGAGAAAATGCTTAACAGAAAAACATTATGAAAAAATTATGATAAATCCACTATCCCATACATCACAGCGATATGAAGAAGAATTTAGCCACACATCGCAGAGCAAACCTTAGAGATAAAAACTATGCAAGGATATATTGCAAGCAACAAGTACATAGCAGACTTACAATTACTTGTTCTCTCTTGATGACAACAACTGTCCCTCTCATACACAGCTTTCACAACTTAAAAAACAAAAGAAAAATCTCCCTTTTAGTATCTCAGCAAAGGACAAAAAGAAACCTCATGAGAGCACTCAAATTCTCTCCACAACTCCGCCCCTAACAACCTTCAAGTCTTCTTTGGTGTAGATTTCTTTTCCCAAACTTCCATGAGGCCAAGAGGACCAAGAAGAACTTCTCTCATAACAAAAAAAAAATTTTATAGTTAGATTTTACATTAGGGATCCAAAATAGGCATCCAAACTCTCCAAATCCGTCCATAAGTTTAAAATCAGCAAGAAATCACATAAAATTTGAGTTCTAGTTGTCAGACGATGTGGTCACTCCAGACCTCAGCATGGCCACACCTGAAACTAGCGTGGTTTCACCAGATCTGGCAAGGTCACTCCCATGCGTGATCAAGACAAGATCAGGAGTGACTATGTCAAACTATACTTTCACGTGTTTTGACCTCATTACATGTTCGACATCTATAACCTTCAAAAGTACATAAAGAACCATCTACAAGCATAAAATTATGATAATTAAGTAGAATAGTATGTAAAATGTATGATAAAAAGCAGTTGAAATCATATAAAATTGACGTATTTCAATAAACAAAACTATATCTTTTGTTTCATGTAATATAGAATAAATATGATATTAGTCTTGTACGATCACAAGAAACTAACACAAAAAATGTTAATTATTAATACAATATAACCCTAAATTTTATCTAGCCAATTTAATTCACAATTCTTTATTTATTTAAACCTCTACACTTGAGATTTTTTATTTTCTTCCCTAATTTTATAAATTAATAGGAGTTACTAGTTACTACTAAGATGCATTACACAAACTTTGCTTCTAGTCTCCATCCAAAGCTTGGAAAATCTAATCCTTTAACCAAACTCACTATATGCATAGAGGATATATATATATATATATATATATATATATATATATATATATATATATATATATATATATATATATATATATATATATATATATATATATATATAAGGGCCACACACAAATGCACTACCCAGAACTGGAATCATCGTTACACAAGGAAGAACCAGTGCTTAGCCACCTATTTGTGCCGTGGCAGCATTAAAATGAGTTATAGGCAATTACTTTGCTCGAGCCTTGTGCAATAAGGATAATATCTAGACCTTGATTAGAAACCTCATGAGATACTGTCCTCTTGAGGAAAACAAAAATGGGGAAGGAAAAGATACTATTAACTTCTACTAGTGAGCAATGCAATTACCATGCTTATCACCATCACTCCTGACCTCTTCTCTATCTGTCTCTCTATTTTTGCTTCTTTCTTTTTTTGTCTACCACAACATTTATGTTATAAGAAGAATAATCTTCAACATAAAAGTGTACAAGTGGCATTTACATACACACCACTCAATTCTTATGTATTTATATATCTACAACAAAACCACTCAGCACAAATTTTTTATATTTGTTTATAAAAAATGTATTAGCACTGATCTCAAAAAGATCCAATGGTTGAGCCTATATCAAGAGATTGTGTGGTCCACTTGACCAACCAAGCGAAGCTACGCAAGTAAAGCCAACAATGCCAAAACCGACCAAACCACAAGGAAGACAAAAAGAAGACTCGTGAATTAAGCATGGGTCATTAAGCCAAAAACGAGATAAAAGAGCATACGAGCTAATCACTATAAGAAAGCCCACCTGATACGATAAAATGTCATCAAGTAGATCAGATCAAGGGGAAGATCTTGTTCCACAGTATCTCCAAACTTATCATGGACGCCACAAAGGCTCCTAACCAGGGATCAAGGATTAACAATTAAGCTAGATCAGTTGATCAACCCATACCGACCAAGCTCAATCAGCCGAGCTGTTCATGTTGACTAGTGGCAGACCAATGACAAGCCTTTACCTGTAAAAAGACCATAAATACCACAGTACGGGTCCCTTCCAAATAGGGGCAAAAATATAATATCATCATTTTACAATCTCTATAATTGGAGAAAAATTACAATGCACCTGATTAATGTTCGTTCCTCTCTCTCTCTCTCTCTCTCTCTCTCTCTCTCTCTCTCACACACACACACACACACAATCACACTTTCTCTTAATTCAATCTTCATATCTTGGGTGTGATTCACATACAAATCTGAATTCAGATTTCTAAGTGTTGTTATAAGCATGGACCATGCTACAAACAAAATTATGAGTAGCCCAAGGTGAAGAACCTCATATACAGAGGCACCAACCAAATGGAGTGCATCAGATAATTATTGGTCCAAAAAAGCCAAGAGTTGAAGATTCAGATGTTTGAGGTCATCCGAGGTGTCCTTACCCGAGAAATATTATCAGACCCGAGTTGAAGGATGATAGACACTCAGGGAACAATTAAAGTTCATGTAAGAGATCATTGAGTTTGACTAATACTCGGGAAACTCAAACTAAATTGATAACGGTGGTTTCAACTGAGCAGCAAAATCGAAAGTAAATCTCATTGTCTGATCAAAATATTGCACAAGATCTGACCCAAAATGCTCATGCATCATATAAACTCATATCAAATGTTTCGGAAAGGGTCAAGCTTTAGCAGCAAAATTCCTTGCCCATTAGTGGAAATACCGACGGTCGATAGAGTATGAATCCCCAGCAGTGAGTTTAGAATATTACCCCCAGACTACTACAAGATTTGTTTAAAACTTTTGGTGTAAGGTGCAGCTCGTTCAAGGCAACAACCTAATTTAGATACTAAGACATGGGTGGTTTAATACTAAATTTGGGCAATAACACAGTGGATTGACCAATAATCAAAAATTTTCTTAGCTGGCTGACTCATCAATCCTCATAGTCTGACATTTATCACAACACATATCATTCAATATGATAATATAAAATAAAAATATTATGCTAATAGATGTAAACTGCAAAAGCAAAGGTGCGATTAATCAAAAAATCATAAACAAAAAGTAGCTTACAAGTATTCAAATATATTTTTTAGAATAATGCTAGATAAAACGTTACTCAAATCAAAATTGTAGAAAAAAATAAAAGCAACTATATATTCAATGACACTCCATCGTTTTAATCTCTCTCATCCTCCCCTCCTCTGATTCATATATCAGTGTGAAAAACAACCCCATATCAGTCCATGCAAGAGAACCAATTTGAGCCTTTGCTAGATGGCCAAGGCCAAAGGAGATCCCATCTTTGAACTTCTTTGTAAGAAGAGCCACCTAAGCCGAATGGGAGGGCAGCTTAGCAAAAAACTCATTACACATAATCATCACTTCAATTCGGCCTTCTATGATTTAGTTTTCCTCTTAAGTAGCAAAAAACATCTTCGACAACCTGAGCACCTCTATCTCAGCTATCTTCAGTCTTTCCTCAGTCCCAGCCAACTTTTGCTCAATCTCCAGTCATTTTTAGTGCTTCTGAAGAAGGATGATCAACTGGATATGTGACCCGATATAAATATATGCGTACTAAAATCTTCTTCCCCAGCAACGGTGCCAAAAACTTGACCCGAAGTCCTCTGAAGATCAACGTACTAATTAATGCTTTCAAAAATATATGTTATAAATAATAATAGCGACTAGTGTATATAAATATAATTTTATGGAAAATATTTTATACACTACGGGTTCTACGCAAGTATACGTATCGTTTCAAGTAATATAAGGCTTTGAAACAAAGACCCCAGTATCGTTCCCACGAGGAGAGAGTTATAGATCTTTAAATATTTTTATTTTAAAGTATTTCTTTTATAATTAAAAATAAAATATCTTTAATTTACTAGATGCAATAATAAAGCATAAATAAAATAATTGATGTAAATAGCAATAAGAAAGCAACTTTTTCCCTTTCAATTAATCCAAGATTTTCTAAGATAATGATAATATTCGTGGAGAATATACATTTATGGTATTGTGCCAAATAGAAGCATTCATATTCTTTACCATTTGATCCAGGTGCAAAGAACATTGGCTAGCCTATAGATCGTGTCTGGATGTATTGTTAGTAGAATGGGTTAATCTAGGCTCACACTACTAGATGTCCAAGGGTGGTTGTGGTCGGCCCTACTAGTGACCATTTCCTTTTCTATAAAGCAAATCACAAGAATTTAGTCTGTCACTCTAAAAATTTATCAATTCTATGCCCATTATATAATAACTTCCTATTTATTTACACTTCACCTTGAATAACCCACACAAGGCCTTCGACTACCCAATGATTCATGTGATATCTACAAGTTAAGAATTCATCTCCTTCTAGGTCTCAAAACTCTTTAACAGGTTTTAACAATTTAAACGACCAATTTAAATAAGTAAATTAAGAACCGATATTAATATCATCACAATGTTTTGAAAATATATGATTTTTAATTCTCCGATGAATATTGTATTATCTTATTTATCTTTTCATAATTGAAAGAAGAAAGTAAAGTAACTACTCAGAACACATTGAAATTAAATAACAAAAAATAATAAATAAACTTTGAATCAAAATAAAAATACTTATCATAGATGCTTCTCCTACTGAACTTCTGATTCCTACTGACTCCACAGCGTAATGAACTACAGATGCACCAACTCTTTCAAACTCTAAAATAAACTAACTAATTTATGAAAGAAAGTAAAAAGGTGGCCCTAATATGATCTCTCTAATTCTCTCTCTAGATAGGACTCTAGATAGGGGGTAGATGGGGCCTTTTTCTCTGAAGGAATACCCTTCTATTTATAGGGTTCAAGGGTTGCCTCAAGGTACTTCTTCAAAATGTGTCAACATTCAATGAATATTCTAGAAGGTGTGTCTGGCGCCTAGGCGCCGGACACCGCGTCCAGTTCTTTGCACCTCTTCACTTTGGACTACACCTCTTCGCAATTAAAACCGTTTTGAAGCGTCCAAATACATTGTATCACATGTCCTATAAACCAGGAACAACTGCCAGTCTTCTAGAAGGTCCAATAACCGCTCATACCTTCAAAATAACCGCCCAAAAGTCGTCAAAAACTTAATAGTTTTACGTATCGAGTCGGCGCTTAGGCGCCGAACTCGGCGCCTGGCGCCGAGCCGCATATTTCGACAATTTTGCATTTTGGCTCCATTTTTGCTCATTTTTCATATTTTTTTCCTTATTGAACATTTTTGTATGACCTACATCCAAAAACACAAAAATATCTTTCATTAAAGCATAATATCCTTAAAATTTAATAAACATCAAGGCATAAAAATAAGTATTTTTTTTCTTGGATCAAAATCTCCCAAACTTAAACGTTACTTGTCCTCAAGTAACCCCTTTTACTATATAAAATGTATAACATTTGAAATAAAAAGGTAAATATTTAAGACTCCTTATGATTTTTGATTTTATAAAGGCTTTAGTAAATCATTAACCAAATTTCACTAACTAAGTTTAATTTTAAGAATTTAAAGAATATTCTAACTAACAAATCATAAGACTTCAAAAAATTTTCATTCACTTCGAAAATAATTGTAGTTTATTATATTAAGATTACATTAATTATTCACAAGAAAAAGATCTTCATGAAATTCTTTTCTAATAAAAATACATGCATAAAAATTAAGTAATCTATGTAATCAGTTTTCTTTTTATAAGTTAATTCAAGTGAAGCCAATTTTTTATTAGACATTTCCTCAAGCTTCTCCTATCTTTTTCTCTATCTTTTTTTTTATTATTTTAAAGAGAGGATTACTGTATCTGGATAGCCTGTTAATGGTTTTGAACTTCACCATTCTTAACTTATATTTTCAAACTTATACATTTTCACTTAATTATTATAACATAAATAGATTTCAAAAAGAATTTCAATCTATTCTTTTTCGAGCTATAATTTTTAATTTCTTAATACTTCTAAAATTCAATTATCTCTACTATGAATAGAAAAATTTCTTAATCTTATTCTTCTTTAAGTTGAATAATTTTATTCTTAAAATCAATCAAAGTTATTAAAATTTTTGATTAAGTCCACTAAATTATTTATAATTTCAAAAATTTAAGTGATCTTAAATAGATTTTTCATTCCTCATGTTATGTTAAAAAACTTTTATTTTAAGAAAATATTAGTTCTTAAAGGACAAATAAATTTTAAATTTGAATGTATTTTCCCTTTCCCCCAAACTTAAGTTTTAGTCTATCATAAAAAAAAAAAAATTTAAAGTATGAGAGAAAGAAAAACATAATTTTAAAGAGGAATTTTTATAAGTATGAAAAAAAATTCTAGAAAGAAAAGTTTATTTCTACACATGCTTTTATGAATAATACTAAAATAATGAAGCAGGTATAAAAGTAAGCAAGCTCATTAGTAATTAAATTAAATGACTATACTACTTATAATAACAGAAATAGAACAACAATACTAACTACTAAACAGTAGGTTGAAACAAAAATAAACATAAATTTATCCAAATTTCAATCTTAAACACAATACATTAAAAATACTCTAACAACAGTCTCAACACCCAACAATCCATGCAAAGTAAATAAACAAATCTAAACTAGCAAACAACAAACAACAATCAATACTAGCAAACAAACTAAACTAACAATAGACTTAGCACAATTCAGAGGTAAATCAGGCCACTAATCACTGTCTGTAGCCTCAGCATCGTCATCATCACCAAAAGAAAACTCAACATCCTTACGATCAACATATGATGAGAAACTAGGAAAGGTAGAAAACTGAACATCGTTCTCTCCCTTCAGGAATCTAACGAGAGCTTCATCATACTCATCATCATAACTACTCTTCCTCTAGGTATACTCAGATAAATGATCAATTTTCTTATCAATAGAATCAACTCTGTAGTGAGTTTGAAATAACTCATGCCGTCGCTCCGTAAATCGATCATGCATCGATTCCCAAAAACTAGATGGTGGCTCAGCAGTAGAAGAAGAAGGTCTGGAAGTGGAAGGTCTACCTGAAGTGTGTGCAGAAGTAGAAGGAGCGATCGATCTCTTCCCTCGAAGAAGATCATATATACTAACACTCTCCTGCCCAATTAGCTTGGTAGACTTCAGCTTCTCCTCAGAAATATCAACAGTGACTCCCTTGCTAACACATAAAGAATAGATCAAAGATGGGAATCCCAGTCCCACAGAAGTGTTGGATCTAGCAGTAGACTCCACAGAATCATAAATGATTTTGCCGACATCTATCGGCTTCCTCTCCTGAATGCAGTAGTTTAAGATAGCTCGATCTCTGGTGACTTCACTAAGGTGGTTGGAAGGTAGAAGTCTGGCAGAAATAAAATAATGCCAAGCCTTTGAAATACCATTTAACTTAGAAGATTTGAAGTTTACCCGTTTTTCATTCCGGATCTTCCAGGCTCCAGTGTCGTCAGTTAAATAAGCAATAATCATCTCAAGATCTCCCTTAGATGGAGATAATCCATAATAGTGGCACTCGATGGTAGGTAGCAGTCCATAAAACACATTGATCCTCTCCGGAGTAAATCCTACTCCAATACCTCTGACGAAGACTTCGTAGTCTTCCGCATCTAAAAAGTTAGCATAAAATTCATGAACGACTAGAATAATCAAAGAATAAAGAAGTGAAATAACGAGATCGTTGTCGACTGTGCACAACGATTGTGTTCTTGATCATTCACCCGGATTGTAAAAGCTTCGCTCCGAGATAAACTTTCTCGACGTCGCAAATTCGTGATATCGAAAATGCGCTGCCGCAGTCGCGAATATGCTATTGTCAAAATTTTCTCGTCCCTTCCCTCGCTTAGATTTTGGTGTCATCTAAACGTGAAAGAAAACAAGAACAAATTTAGGAATCAAATATTTAAACTCTTTTTAAGTTTAAGAAACTTAAAATAAGTTAAAAAATTCAAATAGAATACCTAAAAATCAAAATTTTTCTCAAAATTTCAGTTTTTAGCAAAACATAGGAAAAACTATGGTAAAAATCAAAAATAAATGGATTAGAGTGTAGATCTGACCTCGAGACGAAGAAATCAAGTGATTTCGCGCCCAAATACTTGATGTTTTGACCTCAAAATGGATCTAAGAGGTGTATTTTTGCGAAAATGGGGAAGGAGATGAAGCTTAGGCGTCATCCATGACTAATGAGGTATATATGGTGTTTTTCGGGTAAGCAGGCCGAACCAACGCTTAGGCGCTGAATTCTGGCGCCTAGGCGCCAGACTCGCCTTTCATAAAAATCACTCTAAAAATTTTATTTTCCACCAAAATTCATAAACTCAACTTCCAATTACTCATATTAGAGTAGGGCTTCAGTTTCTAACTTCCAAAACATTTTCCAAAAATTTTAAAAATTAAATATTAAATCCGCCAATCAAACACAAGGTTTAAATCAAACTCCTCTAATTTCCATTTATAATCTTCAATATTGGCTCAATACACTTCAGATAAGTATAATATAATGATTCAAGTCCTAACACACAATCAAACAACACAATTTGAAAACAAATACAACACACATTGAACATGAAAGCAAATACACAAACAACACAATCAATTCACTAAATCGATACAACGACTCACTAGATAAATCACGATCTCACCAAATCACTATCTAATTTCCATTATCTTGGCAATGAAAACTATTCAGCCCACTTGGGAAGAACACTAATGCTCTTGGAAAATCCGTAGCCGTTTTCTCGTCGATCCAATTGTTCTTCGCATACATCTCCATTTGAGCATCTTGATAAGCCGCTAGATGATCAAATTAGAGTTTCGCTTGCCATTCCAGATGTTCAATTTGATGATAAATCTCATGGAGGCGATCTCCAATACTCTTGAAATCCGCTTCAAATTTATCAAGACGACTATAAATTTTCTCCAAACTTACAGCGATGAAACCATTAAAGTAGGGTTGAGGATCTTTTGGACCTTTGTCTCTCGCCTCTTCTTCAAGATTTGTCCTCTCCATTTCTTCAAAAATCCTCTCTAGTCTCTCAAGAATGGAGTGTATGGGTCGAAATATTGATTGCTTAGGGATTGGGGACGAAGATGGGTTAATTTAAAGGTGAAAATCGTGTGAAAAACTGAAAGTTTTTGGTTTTTACATGACCCAGTAATCGTTGCGCTTAGGCGCTAAATCTGGCGCCTAGGCGCCGGGCCCATCGACACACAGCTTATTCTGGCGCATAGGCGCCGAATTTTGGCGCATAGGCGCCGGAACCATGTTCGACTTCATTTTGCCTAACGTCAAATTTCAAGGTTTCGTTCTCCAAAAATAGGTCAATTATACTGATAAGATCGGAACAATCTCAATAACACAATTATACATAATTTCAATGAAGGTTAACTTGATCTCCTTTTTACTCACATATGAAATGGAGTGATCAAAAGTCCAAACTTTATATACTTCAAGATAATTTTTAATTTTATGAAGTTATATAAAATTAGTCAAGACCGAGGCATAACCATACATTAAAAATGTAAAAACACACTAAAAATAAAATCTATGGGTTGCTTCCCATTAAGCGCTTGGTTTAACGTCGTTAGCTCGACCTAAGTAATGCTTTAATCATGTTGACTTAATTCATAAGCCTCTTTATAAATCTTTTTAATGTCTCCCAAATAAGGCTTTAATCTTAATCCATTAACTTTAAAAATTTTTTCCGTTTTGGGGTCTTTAATATCCACAGCTCCATATTGCTATACTTTTTCAATTATATATGGTCCTATCCATTTTGATCTCAATTTTCTAGGAAAAAGTCTTAAACGAGTATTAAATAGTAATACTTCTTGTCTAGGCTCAAATATTTTTCCTGAAATCTTTTTATCATGTAATACCTTCATTTTCTATTTATAAATTTTTGCATTATCATATGATTCATTTCTTATTTCATCCATCTCATTTAATTGCAATAATCGTTTTTCTCCTTCAGTATTCAAATTAGAATTAAACTCCTTTATTGCCCAATAAGCTTTATGTTCAAGTTTAACAGGTAAGTGACAGTGTTTTCCAAAAACTAACCGGTAAGGTGACATTTCAATTAGTGTCTTATAAGCTGTTCTATAAGCCAATAATGCAGAATCAAGTCTATCAACCCAATCAGTTCTTTTAGGATTAACAGTCTTCTCTAAAATTCTTTTAATTTATCTGTTTGATACTTCAGCCTATTCCACTTGTTTGTGGATGATATGCAATTGCAATTTTATGTTTGATTCTAAATTTTTGTAGTAATGATCGAATTCTTATATTTCTAAAATGACTTCCACCATCCGTGATAATTACCTTAGTGCATTCCAAATCTTGAAAAAATCATCTTCTTTAAAAATTTAGATACACTTTTGGAGTCACAGCTTAGGCAAAACTACGCCTTCAATCCACTTTGAAACATAATCAACTGCTAATAAAATATAAATTTTTCCAGATGATGGTACAAATGGTCCCATAAAGTCTAAACCCCATATATAAAAAATTTCAACTTCCAATATATAGTTTAAAGGAATTTCATCTTTCTTGGATATATTTCCCATTCTTTGACATCGATCACATGTTTTAACATAATGTCTCACATCTCTGAATAAAGTAGGCCAATAAAATCCAAAGTGTCATCCAAAATCGGAATCATGACATTTTTGAATAATAGCATAAGTTTCTTCATAAGGTACACATCTTCGAATTATAGAATCTCTTCCTAATTTAAATAAATGAGGATCTTCCCAAATATAATATTTAGCATCATTTTTAAATTTCTTAATAAATTTTTCATCTGATCCATAAGGTAGAATATTGCTAACTAAAAAGTTAACTATATCCGCATACCAAAGTGTTTGGTATCCTTGAATAACATATAAAAGTTTATCAGGAAATTTCTCATTTATGTTTTCTTCGAAGAATAACATCATTCTTAATTCTAGATAAATGATAAACAATTTGGTCATGTCGTTCCTTTTCTATCCACTATTTGAAAATCAAATTTCGTAGAAGTAAAACCCATCTTATCGCCCAGTTTAAGCATCCTTTTCGACATAGATATTTAATAGATAGAATGATCAGTATGAACTATGCATTTAGTACCAAGAAGATAAGGTCTAAATTTATCAAAGGCATTACTATAGCTAGAAGCTCTTTCTCAGTAGTAGTATAATTTCTTTGAGTTTCAGTAAAAGTTTTACTAGCATAATATATAACTTTGAAAATTTTCTCATATTTTTGTCCCAATACAGCTCCAATTGCAAAATCGCTTGCATCGCACATTAATTCGAAAGGTTTATTCCAATTAGGTGCAACAATGATAAAGTGCGTTATTAATTTTTCTTTTAAAATATTAAAAGTATTAACACAATCTTTGTTAAATTCAAATTTAGCATCTTTTTCCAATAAATGACAAAGAGATTTAGCAATTTTAGAAAAATCCTTTATATATCTTCTATAAAATCCAAGCATGTACCTAGAAAACTTCTCACATCAAGTAATGTAGTAGGTGGTTGTAATTCAAGTAATAATTTTCACTTTTGCTCGATCTACTTCCATCCCTTTTCGTGAAATCTTGTGACCAAGTACAATGCCTTCGTGACTATGAATCGACATTTTTCCCGCTAAGAACTAAATTTGTTTCTTCACATCTTTTCGTAATTTTGGAAATATTTTCCAAATAAGATTCAAAAGAAGTTCCAAAAACTGAAAAATCATCCATGAATATTTCAATTCCTTGGTCAATCAAATCACAAAATATTGACATCATACATCTTTGAAAAGTTGCAGGTGCATTACATAAGCCAAAAGACATTCTTCTAAAGGCAAATGTTCCATAAGGACTTGTAAATTTTGTTTTCTCTTGGTCCTCAGGAGCGACAGGGAATCGATGATAACCGTAATATCCATCCGTAAAACGTAAATATGAGTGTCCAAACTAATTTATCAAGCATTTGATCCAATAAAGGTAAAGGAAAATGATCCTTTCTAGCTGGCGTCATTTAATTTCCTATAATCAATGAAAATTCACCATCCAAGAACTTGTCTTGTAGAATTAGTTCATTTTTATCATCGAAAATGACAGCTTACTCCTCCTTTCTTCGGAACACAATGAATAGGACTTACCCATCGGCTATCCGAAATAGGATAAATAATAACAAGCATCTAACCATTTAACAATTTATTTTTCGACAACCTCTTTCATGATAGGATTTAATCTTCTTTGCGGTTCAATAAGTAGGTTTAAAATTTTCTTCCATTAAAATTCTATGCATACAAATGGACTGGCTTATTCCTTTTATGTCAAGAATTGTCTAACCAAATGCTTTCTTATAATTCTTTAACACTCCTATCAATTTTTCTTCTTGATCTTTACTTAGCTCGAAGAAATAATAACATGTAAAGTTAATGAATTTCCCGTAAATGCATACTTTAAATGTGAAGGTAACATTTTTAATTCCAGCTTCAAGGGCTTTTTAATTGAGGGTAAAAGTATATCATTTTGAGTTATTTCCAAAGTTTCCCAATTATCTTTAATATAATGAGTTTCTTCTTCTTTTAGTTCTTCATCTTCATTGGTTAATAATTCAAATTTTTCTTCAGAAATTAATTTACATTTTTCTTGATAATGTTTCTCAATTAAATAATCAATTATTTCCATTCGATAACATTTTTCTTTGTCAGGATACTTCATTGATTTAAGAACATTAAATTTAATCTCATGATCATTAACTCTCATGGTTAATTCTCCTTTTTGCACATCAATCATAGCTCGTCTGGTCGCTAGAAAACGTCTCCCTAAAATAATAGGTATTTCTTTATCTTCTTCCATATCAAGTACAATAAAATCTACAGAGAAGATAAATTTATCTACTTTAACAAGAACATCCTCTATAACTCCTTTAGGGTAAGTGATAGATCTATCGCCTAATCGAAGGGTTACAAGTGGTGGAGTAATCTCTCCTAAATTCAACCTTCGAGAAATAGAAAATGGCATGAGATTAATACTTGCTCCTAAATCGCATAAAGCTTTTCCACAAAACTTTTCTCCAATAACACAAGGTATAGTAAAACTTCCAGATCTTTAAGTTTTCGAGGTAATTTCTTTTAAATTATTGCACTACATTCTTCACTTAATGCAACAATTTCAAAAGCTTCAAATCTTCGTTTCTTACTTAAAATATCTTTCATAAATTTTACATAAGTTGGCATCTGTTCCAAAGCTTCAGCAAAAGGTATGTTTATAGTACGTTTCTTAAAAATTTCAAAGAACTTAGAAAATTGATTATCAAGCTTCGTCGTTTAAGTCTTCGAGGAAAAGGTGGTGGTGGTTTTTCAACTTCCATATTAATAGAAATATCAGTTTGATCTTTATTAAGAGAAGGAGTTTCTTTAGATTTTTCAATCTCTTCAACCTCAATCTCATTTTCAATTTCATTCTGCATTCTTTATTTTAATTCCTTTTCACTTCTAAGTTGTACATGCCTTTAACATGTTCATGTTCTTTTCCAGCTTCTTTTGGATTGATTTCAACATTACTAGGAAGTGTTCCTAGGGGTCTATAATTAATTAAATTAGCGATTTGTCCCATTTGATTCTCAATATTACGAATAGTAGTATTTTGATTTTGTAATTGATTACTTAGTTGTAAAATTAATTCTTCTTTAGATAACTTTTTCTGTTGATTGTTAAATCCGTGTGGTTTATAATTAATTAACTTCGATTATTTCAATTTCAGATGGGATGAGATTGATTATTACTCCATTGTTGTGAATTATTCCAGCTAAAATTAGGATGATTTTTCATCCAGTGATTATAATAATTTGAATAAGGATTATTTTTACTAAGCAATAACTTGTAAAGTTTCAATAGTTTGAGAATCTTCAATATTAGCAGAGTTATTATGTGATATATTAATAAAGAAACTATCTAATTTCTTAGATATCGTCGCTACTTGTGAAGCTAAAATAGAAAAGGCTTCATTATCATGAATAATTGTTATTCTTTTAGGATTAATCCTTTCAGAAGGCCATTTAAAATTATTGTTAGTCATTTCTTCAATTAAAGTGTAAGCTTCTTCAAATGATTTAGACATTAAAGAACCTCCAAAGAAGAAGATCAATAATCGATTTTAAAGATCCAATTAATCCATTATAAAATGTTTGAATAATTAACCAATCAGGTAAAGCATGATGAGGACATTTTCTTAATAGTTCTTTAAATCTTTCTCAAGTTTCATAAATTATCTCCCCGTCAAATTGACTAAATGAAGTAATATCATTTCTTAATTTAGTAGTTTTAGAAGGAGGAAAATATTTAGCAAGGAATTTTTGTGCCATTTTAGCCCATGTTTTAATAGAACCTGTTGCTAATGAGTTCAACCACATCTTTGCTTTATCTCTTAAAGAAAAAGGAAAGAGTCTAAGCCTAATAGCATTATCGAAACATTGTTATATTTAAAGGTAGCACAAAGTTCTAAAAACTAGCAAGGTGTAAATTTGGATCCTCATTCTGTGTTCCACTAAATTGATTGTTTTAAACCATTCGAATAATAGACAGTTTAAGCTCAAAAGAATTAGCATCTACAAGTGGGTATTTGAATACTACTACGAAGTTCATCAACTGTAGGGTTAGCATAATCCCTTAATGGTTTATAAACATTTTGATCATTCATTTCAATTGGATTTTGTAAATTGTTATGTAAATTAGTCATTTCTTGAAATTTTTGAATTTGTTTTCCTTTTTTAATTCTTCTAACAGTTCTTTCTAATTCAGAATCTAAAGGTAATAATCCTTCAGATCCAGAACTATGCATAAAAAGTCAATTAGCAAGAATTAAAATAAATATTATTATTATATATATGTTTTTTAATAAAGAAAAATGAATAAAATAAAAATACTTAATATCTAAAAGTTTGCCTCTGCTCTCCCCGGCAATGGCACCAAAAACTTGACCCGATATAAATATATGCGTACTAAAATCTTCTTCCCCGGCAACGGTGCCAAAAACTCGACTCGAAGTCCTCCGAAGATCAACGTACTAATTAATGCTTTCAAAAATATATGTTATAAATAATAATAGTGACTAGTGTATATAAATATAATTTTATGGAAAATATTTTATACACTAGGGGTTCTACGCAAGTATACGTATCGTTTCAAGTAATATAGGGTTTTGAAACAAAGACCTCGGTATCGTTCCCACGAGGAGAGAGTTATAGATCTTTAAATATTTTTATTTTAAAGTATTTCTTTTATAATTAAAAGTAAAATATCTTTAATTTACTAGATGCAATAATAAAGCAGAAATAAAATAATTGATGTAAATAGCAATAAGAAAGCAACTTCCTCTCTTTCAATTAATCCATAATTTTCTAAGATAATGATAATATTCGTGGAGAATATACATTGATGGTATTGTGCCAAATAGAAGCATTCATATTCTTCACCCTTTGATCCAAGTGCAAAGAACATTGGCTAGCCTATAGATCAGGTCCAGATGTATTGTTAGTAGAATGGGTTAATCTAAGCTCACACTACTAGATGTCCAAGGGTGGCTCTGTCGGCCCTACTAGTGACCCTTTCCTTTTCTATAAACCAAATCACAAGAATTTAGTCTGTCACTCTAAAAACTTATCAATTCTACGCCCATTATATAATAACTTCCTATTTATTTCGCACTTCACCTTGAATAACCCGCACAAGGCCTTCGACTACCCAAGAATTCATGTGATATCTACAAGTTAAGAATTCATCTCCTTCTAGGTCTCAAAACTCTTCAACAGGTTTTAACAATTTAAATGGC
This sequence comes from Papilionanthe hookeriana x Papilionanthe teres, assembly GCA_022702705.1. Lineage (NCBI taxonomy): Eukaryota > Viridiplantae > Streptophyta > Magnoliopsida > Asparagales > Orchidaceae > Papilionanthe > Papilionanthe hookeriana x Papilionanthe teres. Next base: position 65,130,600 of record CM040428.1, on the reverse strand, counting down.
CAATTTAAATAGTAAATTAAGAACCGGTATTAATATCATCACAATGTTTTGAAAATATATGTTTTTAATTCTCCGCCGAATATTGTATTATCTTATTTATCTTTTCATAATTAAAAGGAGAAAATAAAGTAACTACTCAGAACACATTGAAATTAAATAACAAAAAATAATAAATAAACTTTGAATCAAAATAAAAATACTTAACTTAGAGGCTTCTCCTACTGAACTTCTTATTCCTACTGACTCTACAGCGTAATGAACTACAGATGCACCAACTCTTTCAAACTCTAAATACAAACTCTAAAATAAACTCACTAATTTATGAAGGAAAGTAAAAAGGTGGCCCTAATATGATCTCTCTAATTCTCTCTCTAGATTGGACTCTAGATAGGGGGGTAGATGAGACATTTTTCTCTGAAGGAACACCCTCCTATTTATAGGCTTCAAAATGTGTCCACATTCAATGAATCTTCTAGAAGGTGTGTCTGGCGCCTAGGCGCCGGACACCGCGTCCACTTCTTCGTACCTCTTCACTTTGGATCGCACCTCTTCGCGATTAAAATCATTTTGAAGCGTCCAAATACATTGTATCACATGTCCTATAAACCAGGAACAACTGCGCTCTTCTAGAAGGTCCAATAACCGCTCACACCGTTAAAATAACCACCCAAAAGTCATCAAAAACTTAATAGTTTTCTGTATCGAGCTGGCGCTTAGGCGAAGGACTCTGGCGCCTAGGCGCGAGGCCAGTAATTTCGACAATTTTGCATTTTGGCTCCATTTTTGCTCTTTTTTCATATTTTTCTCCTTCTTGAACATTTTTGTATCACCTACATCAAAAAACACAAAAATGTCTTTCATTAAAGCATGATATCCTAAAATTTAATAAAAATCAAGGCATAAAAATAGGTATTTTTTTCTTAGATCAATATGAGAAGCTTTCTAGAACATTAATTATTATATATCTGTAGTTCAGCACAATGCTAACAAGCTCTACTCTAAATAGGCTTCATTGAAGACAGAAGACCATCTCACATTAGCTATCAAGACGGGACAGCAAGGTGCCACATGGGAGTTAGTGTACCAATCCATTTAGAGGTTTTTTAGTCCAAAAATACCATCCGAGCTCACGCTCAGCTTTGGCTCCTCAGCTCGGTCAATATACAGTTGAATACTAGTCCCTTGAATTTCATTCGAGAGAACAGAGGAGGCAATTTGCTTGACAACATTAGCCTTTCAATGAGTATTATCTTATCTATCATAATTCTTTGAAAAATAATAGTTGAGATATAAACAGAAAATACGAGATCCGCAACTTCCAAGTTTTATAACCATATAGCCAGAGCAACCTTAAGCTCCAATTTTTTCACAACTCTAATAGTTTTAAGGCGAGCTACCAAGTCGGCCATCTTTATGGCCAAACACGTAGCCACCATGGCCACATTCTCAGCCTTGTGGGCATCAAAGGTCTTCCAATCTTCTTCGATCATCTCACTAAAGGTGTTTGGTTGTAGCACCCTATTGCTAGACTAATTGCTTATGTCCCATGACTTTGTTGACCTCCAATAGCACTCTAGCAAACTTTTTCCTCTTCACTTTTGGTCGTGCATCCTAGGCAAACTGTTCGAATAAACCACCCAATGTGGAGGAACCCATATACAAGTAAGGCTTCAGTCCTTCTCTTTGTTTTTCAGTCCCAATAGCTAAAACTTAATTACCGAAGATAATTGAACAAACATGTTGAAGACGACTCAAAATGAGAACACATGAATTAAGACGTCGTGGATCACATGATTCTTAACCACCATCAAAAGATGATGTAGCTCTTAATGTGTGCGATCAATTTTTGGTTATCTTGGCGGGGATGTCTTTGTAGCTAGTGAAGATGGAACACAACTCATGAAAGAGAGACATTTAGGGACCAAATCAAACTGATCTTCATAGAACAGGGGTTGACACCATATAAATATATAGCTCGATCTGACTCATAGGTGACCTAGAACTTGATGGTAAGTCGAAGGCGCAACTCACCTACAACAACTCAACTTCGCATTGTGTCATTCATGACTAATCAATCAATGCAATCAAATATGAAATTTTATTGAAAGAATTGAAGAGCCATCGAGCTGAGCAAAGAACTAGAAGACTGGGAGAATGAAAGGGAAAAAGGCAGAGGAAGCGCGATCTCAAAATGCTATGCTCTTTATATATATTGGAAAATAAATAAAGTTCAATCATCACATAAGGGTAAAAGCAAAACTCAACAACCTTTTCCGTAATGAGATGCGAGAGAAATCATATAAACATATAAAAAAAGATGATAAAATAATTTTATTCCATAAACAACATTAAAATTTTAAAAAAAATCACTTGGAACTTAGTCTATGATAAAATATTTTACAATTGGATTCATCGCCACTCTGGTCGAGACATACTCCAGCAAAGTAGCCTCCTATACAAGAACTCCCCTCTAGGCTTAAACTAACTGAGTCAATCTACTTGGTTTGGGCCTTAAACATTAGAGATCTCTCTCAGAAATTTGACAACTCTTGATGAAGAGCTGCAACCACCTCTTCAATCCTCTCCACCTTCACCACATGAGCCACAACTTGTACTACTCCTCACCTTGCTAGATCCCTACCGACCAAGAAAAGCAGCTCTCAATTTCATCTAAACAATAGGCAAGCGACCCATGGGATATTTTGAGTCAATAAGATGATTCGCTACATCTTTCAAGGAAGTCTCCAGTGTAATTAACCCCACCATCCTCGCTCGAGAGTCGGTCGCCCTCTCCCAGTGCCTGATCTACTACGATTTCTCACTTATGTTAATTAGAGTCGGATCATCACCTAAGAATACGAAAGCCAGGCATCTGCACCATAAAGCATCGTAAAGCAAAAAAGACTTCAGAAAAAAAGATCAACCAAAAAGATTGAAACCACTTACTCAAGAGTTGATTCCACCGAGATATCATAATCAACGTAACACCCTCATCGTGACGGCCACCAATTAAAGTGGTGTGAGGTCATTAGAAGCCATTTGAGCTTTCAGGAACACCTAAGGGTCATATGTCATAGTAGAATGTAGGACAGTCCAATTGAATGTCGGATCGGTCGATCGAAGGCTTTTCCTTTTAATGTCAAGGATCAAATCAGATGATCACATGTAATATGATAGTGGGAATGCAACAATCTTATTCTTCTTTAGAACGACTTTCTTCATGCTTCAACCCTTTGGTACATCCCATCCCTATGGTTTCTAGAATGCAAAGAAAATCAGATTCTTGTTGGGAACATCACAATAGGGCTTTGACAAGGTTTCCATTGCAACACCCAGAAGCCAACCAACTCCAATGAAGAAAGAAGCTGATCAAATTATGAGTGGGAAAGAGTTCTATCGTGTCTTATTTATAAAAATTAATGGTGCCTAAATTAAGAGAGTTCAATTAGTAAAACAGTAATTAAAATTGAATACAATTTACTTTTTCATTAAATTTGGTTATTCTTCTTGTAACGTCGCTTTCGAAAAGCAAGAGGATCTAGGAACTAAAATATGTACATAAAAAATTTATCAGCATTGATCTCAAAGATATTTAACGGTCTAGAAAAAAAGAGTATAGTGAAGGCTGGCCCATTGCTAGGAGATCGTAAAGCCCACTTTACTAACAGAACAAAGCCATACAATCTAAGCCAAGGCTAAACCGACCAAACCACTAGGTGGACAGAAAGATGATTTGATAATTCTAGCTTGGGCCATTCAACCATAAACAAGACAAAAGAGCAACATAGGCAACCACAACAAGATAGTCAACCTGATACGAAAGTCTACCCACCAATAGAGCCAACCAAGAGAAGATCCAGTTCCACAGTATTTTCATCCATCACATGGATGCCCAAAGGCTTCTCAACATGAATCTAGGATTGACAGCAGGCTAGATTCGTTGACGGTCCCGTGCCGATTAAGCTTAGCTGAACTAACAAATCACATCGAACTAAAACCAACTAAGCTTAGACAACCCCGCCAGAAAATAACTGGATGACAGTCCTATACATGTAAAAAGACCAGAAATATCCTAATACAGACTCCTTTCAAACAGGGGGGAAAAACTTAATATTATTATAGTAATGTCTCCTCTATAGAAAAATATTTTATAAATAAGACTATAGATGAATATTCATTTTTTTCTCTCTCTTTCGTCTTACTTTGGTGTGATTCATGAAAAAATCTGGTTTCATAATATCACTATTAAAATATCATTATTTTAACTTAAGAAAATGTAATACACCTTTTCATGCAGGTTGCATATGTGTAAAAATTGAGCTCTTAGATATACAAATACATAAGAATTGTGTGGTATGTATGTAATCTTCCTAAAAGAATGAACTACGTTTGAACAGTTTTAATTTCCTGTAAAACACCTGAACTTAAGAATGATAGCGCCATAAAGTTCCATAGTCTCATCTTCCAGAAATAAAACTACAAAAAGATGAAAGTGGTTTTAAGAAATCTAGTTGCTTCGATTTCTCCTTAATTTCTCATTAAGGCTATTTTTTTAATGCAAAGTTGAAGCAAAGCTGAAAATACAGAATACCTGAACAGATCAAAGTTCTTCACCTCTCCTAAATTTTCAAAATTAAATCCTTTCATGCACTAAGATATTTAAAATGACTTCATGGGTCTGAAATTAAGACTGCATAAACTATGTGTAGGATTTAAGAACCCACATAAACATAACGTTATACATAAACTTAATTCACAAACAACAAACCATTTGCAGAGTCTTCATGTTAATAATTTGAAGATCCGCAGCTCATTTCAACAGGCATGAAACTAAGAATTCAGCAAATAATGCAAGAATTTGGGTTCTCCTCTGCACTTTGGACGTAGTAATGATTGGTCAGCTCAGGATTATAAGCCCTGTAAGAATTTATAAGCTCCCTTGTCAATATCTGCTCATTAGTACTATTCTCTTCTTTCTTGGACTCCTTCTTCGGTTCTTCTTTCTTTGCTTCCGCTTTTTTGGGTTCCTCTTTCTTTGGTTCTTCCTTCTTCTCAGGTTCTTTATCTGGTCCAACAGAGAGGAGTTCAGCGTGCCAATACTTCCTGAGTTTGCTCACCACATCAACTGGATCAACTGTTCCTATCACTGTTAGCTTGCTCTCCTTCATGTCCACAGAGATCATATCGATTCCTGTAAAAACCAAAATATGAGTAGGATTTATGAGAAGAATCTGTAAATCTGTAATAGACGCTGCTCTCAAGTCTCAATACAGTAGAGTTAAAACCCCTGATATGGCATAACAGGTTTGAATCAGCATTGAAAGCAGAACGTAATCCATAAATGGATATGATACCTGGAAGAGTGGAGACTGCCTTCAAAGCCTTCTGCTTGGCTTTATCGTCATGTAAGTCTAATTTCAAAACAAGTTTCTGCGATAAAATACTTACAAAATCAAGTAAAATATAGATTCACCGGACAAAAACCAGCTCAATTTTCTAAACAGAACTAAAATCAAAGAATAAGCAAGAAAAAAAAAAAAACTTTAATCCCAGAAGATGAAATAAGCATGGGATTGAAGAATCTGAATGATTATTTCAAAAAAGGCAGTTCCTTTACGCCTTTTGAAAAGTAAAATGATTGACGGAACAGCAAACCAGAAACCGCAGCTCAGATTACAACAGGCATAGAAGGAAAAAAATGCGATTTTTACCATTATTTCCCAAAGGAAGTCAAGACGATGAAGAGGGCTACGAGTAGGTAGGGGAGGAAGGGGTTGCGAAAAGCAGTAGAGCTAAAAGGTGCGGGGCGATTCGACGCGTTGGCCTTCTATAGAATTTAGATAGATTTACATATGGGCCACTCAATTCTAATATATTTACATACAAACCCCTAAACTACATTTTTTAATTGCATAAAACTTAAAATTAAAGAGTTTGGAAATTTAAATAATTATAATGTTTTGTCTAATAATCAATGCTAACGACCACCATTATAAATCACAATTTCATATCTCTTGATCATTATTCAGGAATATTGTTATCAATCAACGATCATCGTCCGAGTATCATCATCCGACTATAAATTAACTACTTTTAATCGTTATTGTTTGAACGTCATAACTAAGTATTCGTTTTGAATCTAGTAGATTATCGAATAAACTCAGCTATAGTCTGTGAGTCTTATTTAGAATAAGCTTATCGATAACTGTAAATTTTGATAAACGCACCTTCACGCTCTTATTTCAGTAAAACTGTTTTCAACAGAATTAAATGTCATCACTTAGTCGTCATGTTTTGACAGCCATTTTTATATCATTATCGATCTACTTTATTATTTAGATTTTTTTGTTACTCATTTATATAATTTGTAAATCTTATAAACAACTAGTAAAGAATGCAGTGACATGAAAGTAAATCCCACCTTTTATCTTAAGTGAAAAGATATTACGTGAAATTTTTACAATTTTTAAATTTTTTTTTCTGATTTAAATGAATAATTTATTAACAGGACACATATGCTACAATGATAAGATAACGAAAGAAATAAAAAAAATGAATAAAACATAATATCGACAGCAGCAAAAGAATGGTGTCTGACAGAGTATTTTATGCCCACTTATTGAATGTGTTCTCTAAATGTGAGGTCGTGGCCCACATTTGCCGAATAGTTAATATATATATATATATATATATATATATATATATATATATATATATATATATATATATATATATATATATATATATAGGAAAATCGATATTTGATAGAGGCGCAAATATCGGTTTTTATGCTATAGCGCCCATGACTGAGAACCGTGTCATGTGCCTAAACAGATCGAATCCCCCGCGCCACCGTCGAGATCAACCCCCGACCTTCGTGCCTTATAAGCTCCCGCCCCATCGGGCCAAGCACGCGCGCGCGCGCACACACGCATATATATATATATATATATATATATATATATATATATATATATATATATATATATATATATATAAGTATTTAAATATATTTTAATATTTTATTGAGCTAAACGAATTAAATATAAACTCGTCTTTAAAATTTATTTAACATTATTTATTAATAAAAGTTAAATAACAAAGAAACAAACACATTACTAAAAATAAATATGACTTTTATCAGAATTAATATAATTCACTCATCATAAATTTTAATTTATTATGAACAAAAAAATTATTATTATGATATTAATGGGATCAATATTTTCCTATCAAAGTTTACAAAATAACATAATTTTTTTTTTAATCTATAAAATTATTATTTGAATATCTTTTATCACAAAATATATATTGAAAATAAATTATCCTCGTAGTTAATATAAGTATTATTCGAGATGAGTAAACCTTAGTTACACTAAAACTCTCAACATGTCAAGTCAGGCTAACTAATTCGTCAAAATGTGGAGATAATTTTTGATATTTCGAGTCATTCCTGCAACCCGTATGAGTGAGTTCAAATCAGATCCATGCAGGGGCCAACACAATGGATAAAAAATTTTAAACTCATCAATTCACGCAAGGCTCAGAGTAGCTCAGTGAAACCTCATAATAAATCACTATAAGAAAGTATTGAGAAATAACAAACCCAATAACATATTCATTCCTTATCCATAACTAATTTGGTGCCAATGAATTCATATCCTACTTTCTAGTTGACTATTCTGAAAATATATTACAAGATCATTTAAGCCACAATACCACAGACGCATTACAACATTGCATGTATCATAAGATATGTCTAAGTATCACACATCATCATATTTTTGTAATAGTTTTATTTATGCATTAAATCAAGATACTCCTTCATATATAAATCAGAACCACATGTGCAAATGAGATTATCATTAGATAAACAACTAGGGATAAAATAAGAAAAGAAAAATATGATCTCTGTCTCATTTCTCTCTAAAATCTGCACCCATCCATGTTCATCAGCTTTCTTTTCTTATATTTCTAGTGTTTTTGTTTTGTTGGTCTGTTTGCCAGAAAAGTTTAAAATCAACATCAATTTAGCTATCATAAATGTAGTCATACCACAACCAAGAGGAGGAGCAATTTGGGATACTCACCATATTGGCAAAAAAATGTTTTGTGAACATGGATGGCACTATAGAATTCATAACTCGACAACTAGCTGAGTAGAAAAAAAGGTGACCATAATGATTAAGCAATAGTGTATCTTCCATAGGTAACAACCGTCCAAGTGTAGTTATCTATCAAATTAGCTGATTCCTTATTAAGGAGAAGATAATTTGTACTCTATAGAATGTTACCTTTTACTCTGGTAGAGGGGAGAAGGAAGAAACATGAAAGTTAAGAAGAAGCCTCTGTTGAATAATAATTTTCCCTAAGATATTGTGGATAGATGGGCACCTAAAAAGTTCAAATTCCATCTTTGGATTTGTATCAGAGCAAAATGGATCCTTTTTTAGAGCTTATTTCCTTGTTTGAAGTAATTATATGCTCCTTCCAAAACATTCAAGATGTACAAAAGTGCCATAGATTTTTCATGACTCTGAAGGAGTATTCTCTAAGATGGTTGATTTGCCTTTGCTTTGAAGTGTTCATCTCCTTTGTTGAGTTAAAACATATATATTTGTGACTTAGTTCATAGAAACTATGAAATAGATGAAAAATTTAGAACAGCTTCTAAGGATGTGACAAGAAACAAATGAGTCCCTAAGGAACTTTATCACTTGCTCACAATGAGAGATATAGGATGCTAATGATCTGAAATAAAAAATTATTCAGATAGCCCTGGTTCATACCTTTCAAGAAGGTCTCTTTAAATAAGTTATTGGCCATTAATAGACAAAGACCCCGACAACACCTTTGTGCCATGTTATAGAAACTCAACAACACTTGTAGTAGTATGGAGTACCATATCCACAATGCTTATGCTTCCACTATCACATGAAATGAAAGACAACAAAATTCAAGGAGTTTCCCTTATCTATAAATGAAAGAAGAAGCTTTCCATATAAGGCTGCTTTCTCTGTTAAGTGGCATAACAATCATGAAGAGGGTTGATGTGATGAGCCTAAGTGAGCGAGATCATTATTTTTGACACTCGCTCTTACCTATGATTCTCTAAAGGACTCTGGGGAAAAATGAGTTGAGGCACTCAAAATAAAGATAATTAAAAAAATGGATTCTAATGAGAGCTACCATTCATTTGCATGATCCAATGAAGTAGTGTTCATATCACCTTGACCACAGTCACAATTCAAAGGAGTGTCAACAACTTTAGAACTTGTCAAAAGAAAATAAAATGTTCAAAGCTAAATGAGTAAATTCTCATTGAACTGGGTAGATGGGGACATTAAAAAAAATACTCCTAGAGTGTAATGACAAGAAACTCTGACTAGGTCATGTTATTCATAAATTTGGGTTGTCACTAACAATTCTTAGATAGACTCACTTAAAAGCATCCTATTAATTTAGCTTTAAGAAATATCTTTTAAGTTAGATATATTTGGTGAGTTGCTCCAAGATGTCAACCCCAATGTGGCTTCTAAGCACTTTAACCACTGATAACCTATTGGCTAAAGGTAATCCCTACATTGATGTCATAGTGGAGATGATAATTATCGTAAACTACTAAATCTATAGAGTCCTGGTTGGTAATGAATTTTTTATGAATATAATTTTTAAAAGCTTTTTTAATAAAATGAACCTAAGAGAATCATGACTTCCACCTGAATTCATCTTTTTGGTTTCTATAAGAAGTATAAAAATATTATCGACGTAATCACCTTATTAATTGTATATAGAGAGGGAGACCAATAGTACATAGCTATGGCTAACATTTTTATAGTCAATGTGTCAATATCCTACAATGCCATTTTTGGAATGTCTCTTTTGAACCCTTCTAAGTAGTGGAACTACCAAATCAACATCAAAATTTCAACGAGCAATCACATTGTGACTATGAATGTCTAGAGGTCATAATTCAAGAATAGAAGAACTCCTGGAACGAAGACATTAAAATAAATAAATAACAACGACCTAGTGACCATCAAAGACATTGAATGAGTGATTGGGTCCAAGTAGAGAAATAATAGAATCTTTGACCTAACTATTTATTTTGATGTTAAGCGCATTGGTGAATTGTTTATGTCCACAAGTGAGAATGTAAATGTATTTATATGCTCTATTATGCAAATGTCAAAACTTAATATTAATGTCACCTTCGACCGATTAACTATGAATCCAAATATATGATTGATCAAGTAGAGAATTTATCTTGTCGTGGTGATCTTAGCTGAGCCAATTCATCAGAAGGTGTAGAAGCAGCTCCTAGTTAATTTTATCAAAAAAAGTGCAATATCTATATGGATTGCCAATTTGGTAATGGTCTAGAATTCAAACAATAAAATAATGGATGTGGGTGGATTTCACAATAAGTTTAGATGTCAACTACTATAAATACTATCTTGGGCTACCACTTGCTGATATCCATTTTTGTCAACACTCTCTTAGCCAAAACATTTAACTTTCCTTCCTTGAGTGGGAGTTCCTGACAAAACAAAGTTACAAGGCTTAAAAAGAGCTATATAGTATATGGACACTCCAAAATCTTGATCAACATTGCTACATAACATTTTGATGTAGGTACACAATTATTGGCATAGCTACGCCAATAGTTCATAGTTATGTCATATTATTCTCTTTTCACACACCCTAATCAGAGAAGACGAGACCTTGACCCCTACCAATTGACACATCTGTGGCTCCCCAGACAGGGTAACTATACCTTGATATTAGTATAGCTGTGCCGGTGTGGTGTAGTTATGTCGCTCTATGCTAGTGTGACGTAGCTACGACACTACGCCACCTCTAAACAAAATCTTATCAAGATTCCAACATGTTTGCGCCTCCCAAGTGGCACATAGGCACCTCCCCAGCCAAGAGGCCATCACCTTGGCACCTCCCAAACCAAGAGTCAAGCACTTTGGCACTTCCATATATTGTACCTAGGTGCCTCTCAATTGAAAAGTCCCTCTTCCTGGCTTAGCTCAATACTTCACCAACTTCCGCTTCTGCATTGACTCCCATTTTTATATGATTTTGTAACTCCTCATCCCCTCACTATTAAAATGGAAGTCTCTCCATTTGGAATGAGCGTGCTTCTCCTCTCCCTCGATTCTCCATAACAACACCTCTTTCCTCCTCCTTTTCTCCACCAAAATCAAGGGCCTTTATCAAATCCTCTTGGAACATCATTGAAGAAATTGTGGTATGGTTGTTCCTTTCCTTTTTATTTGGTTTACTAAGTGTCGGTCATTAAAAATCGTTTGGATTGATTTACAACGTTTGAAGAATTTTTTTTTAAAAGTAGTTTTATAAAATAGGGTTTTGGTTTAATTTAATGTATATGGATATTTAGAAATAATATTTTAAATTTTAAGAAATGGGAATGGACGAATATCATTCATTTAGTAGTTTGAGTGAATGAGCACAATATCGCAAGCGATGCATCTGTCCTGAGGAATAGACACACTGCTTGATGATATGACTAGATCAAATAAACTACATAATTTAAGACATTCGCTCTGGTCTACGAACCTTTTGTTGACTGAAAATTTATTCTAAGTAATATAAAATAATTAGATAGAGTTTATATTAATCTGGGGTCTTTAAGTTTCCTATAAGGCAAGCCCCTATAGTTAATTACATCTTAGATAACCGAAATCACCTAAGAAAACTCTTGACATAGATCAAGAAATATTTATATTCATGACTTCCAAAAGGTAAGGTTCTTTAAGAAAAAGTGGTATAAGAGATCCAATAGGTGAGTGGCTAAAATTGCAGAACAATTTCTGTAGGAGTCCAACGGGAGGAGAGAGTTAGGGAAAGAACATAGATCCAAAAAGAATCTTGGTGCTCTCCCAAACTACCCTATGGTTTAGCTTTAATTTAAGATAATTATTTGATGTTTCATCCTGCCAATTTTATTATTTAGGGCTTACATTCACTTGATACCGATCATGTGAGTGGCCTGGAAGATAGGAGGGTTTATGTCATACCCGACGATGACCTTGGAATCCTAAGATGAGTTAGGGCTTATATTGCACAATATAATCATGCAAAGGCCTGAAGGGATAAAGTGAGGGTTTCTACTGCACTAGGCAAGCTATCTCAAAGTCCTATGGCTTGTTGTTTTAATTTCTAAGGAGTTTTGCTGTTGAAGATGGTTGTAGCAAGTTTAGTTTAAAGAAATGCCAATTGAAGAGAGAAGAGAAGTTTCATGTTTTTAAAATTTTCAATTTAAGGTGTCTTAATGTTTTATTATGAGATAATTTTTAAGCTGATTAAGCGGAACCTGTTAAGATCTCATTGTTCCATCATCCGGGCACCACTACTTTTTTTGAATTCACTTAATCCGGATGAATTTACTAAACTCAACTCAATGAGCTCCATATTTTCATTTAGACCATGGGAAATCCCATTAACAGCCATAGGTTACATTCTTCGAGGTATTCCCGATCATCCGATAGAGACATTTTAATTTAATTGCAGTTATGATTTTTGTTTGATTTGTGATTAAATTTTGAGTTATTTTATATTTTGACTGTTGCGGTGCTGAATTTTATCTTATTTGATTTAATTTAGTTTTGGTTTTGGTTTTACAGCTATCCTAAAAGTTATAGTTTTCATGCAGGGTGACATTATTGTTTAACATGCTAGCTTGTAAGCAAGAAAAAGTAAGAAAAGTGCAGGAAAATAAAGTGTTGTAAACTATAAAAGTGTACCTGGCGAGTCTTCTCGTTCCTCCACCTGAAACTTCAGTATCTTTTGCAATAAACATTTATAATTTACAGAAAATTAAAACCTATGGAAAAGTTTGTCGCAAGCCTACCAAATTCTATGTCATAACTTGATGGGTCCTATTCATTTATTTAAGAAATCTTTTCATTAATAAATATGATAGGCTTAGTTGCTCTACAAGGTGTCTAGAAGGCTTATGAGAAGGCCTAGGAAATACCCAGACATTTCACAATCCTTTTGACATACTTGAGTTCATTTAAACTTATCATAATTATTAAATGATTCATTTATTTTATACCCTTATGCTTAGTGGACTAATGTTTTAACCATCCCGATAAGTGGGGTAAACATCACTTGATATTTCACTTGGGCATTATGTAAGTGGGGGCCCTTAGGGGCAATCTTAATTTACGAAAGGATTTAACCAATTTTGATGGGCTTTTGGTATTTCAAAAGTGGTTTAAGATTAGTTGTGTTTTCTTTTCTAAACCTCATTGGGCAAGTTTTATTAAACTTAATCTCACTACCAAGCCCTTAGGACTTTAGTGGGTATGTTTGTAATTAATATTTTTTTTTATAGAAAAGTTAGTTATGCAATAATGATTCTCATCAAATTAATGAATTATCACTTGCAAAAGGGGCCTTTAATTAGTGAATTATCAACTTTCAAAATTGACCCCTAACCTTAAGGATCATTCTACTTAATTTTCATCCAAATTATGATGATTAATTAAAAAAAAATATAAAACTTATCTTTCAATATGAGAAAAATGAGATGAGTTTCTACCTTTTATCCCTTTTATGCTTCAATCATTCAAACATATTAATAAAAATCATTCATTGCCCATTTCCCACTTTGATTAAACCTAAATATTAATTAAGGCTAAATTATTCAAAATTGCACTTTTGCCCCTAAAGGTATTATCACTTCATAATTCCATAAATTTAATTCAATGACATCGAAATTTTTATGGCACCCCACTTGTGGGTCAATTAAAAAATTAGAGGAATAAATCTGATTTTTCCAATTTTAATTTAATTTATACAATTATTCTAATGCAAAAATAGGGATTTTCATAAATAATTCAATAAATTAGTCAAAACAAAGTTTCTGCCGTTAATAAAAATATTGGAGGTTCACATTGACCAATGGACCACTTGGACCAAATTTCATGATTTTTTTATTTTTAATTTAATTATTTTCAATTTTTGGACTATTAATTTAATATAAAATATTGTATTAGTTGAAAATTAAGTTTATATTTTTATTAAATCCCCTTAAGGTCAAAGAATTTAGCAAAATGAGTTTCATATTTTTCAAATTTTTATTTAGATTATGAAAATTATTTAGTGAAAAATTATGGAAATTTCATTTTTAGCTTTTAGAAATTGATTTTAACCCTTTAAAATTTAATATCTTTATTTATGGAGATAGGGAAATTACCCCAATTGTTCCTAAGTGATTAGGAGACAATTTTGGATATTTCCAACAATTTTATTAATTTTTTTATTATTTAAATATTAAAATAATATAAAATGAAAATTTTGTTTTTATTACAATTTATATTTTTTAGAGACTCCTCTCATCATACAAAACTACCAAAATTAATTTGGTAAATTTTTAGGTGCATTTTAATTATCATAATTATACAAATGCCAAAAGTGCTATTTAGCTTAGAAAATTAATTTAAATATTCAAATTAACTCCAATTGATTTAAAATTTTTATGGGGAGTTCTCCTGACGTTAAGTTATAGTGGGGAGTTATTCTTAGGTTATTTACATTTATATTTAATTCAATTTATTTTTATTTGAGTTTTGGGTCTTAATTACCATTAGGGTTATTTTTAAGGAGTTAAAAAGTTTTCATTTTTCCTAGGGTCCTCTGGTCACAAGTAACCTACCAAAATTTATCTTGCATTTTTCTGATCATCATTCTAATTATTATAATTTTTATACAAAAACAAGCATGATAACTTGAAAAATAGAAATCTCTTCATAAAGATCTCCATCCTGACATTGGAAAAATCAGGGAAGATCCCTCATGACAGAGGGAACAAGACCTCCAATGATCAAGCCATGGTGAAATTTTTATGCCAATGGAGAATTAAAAGACTCCACATAGTATTTAATTAATTAAAAATAAAATATTCATCAAATGAACTTAAAATCAATTCCACTTTATTTTTCTCTATTTACTGAGCAAGTGGGTATTTTTGTTTTATTTTTATGATTTTTCTACACCAAGTTATGGATTTTTAAATGTTCACTGATTTAAATAAATAAGAAAAATCCCTAATTTCCTACTTATCTAGTGCGGCGCCAACTCAAACTTGGTAGCTCCGAAGTTCTACGCGTCGCTATGCCATTTCTGACTCAGCTGCCAAGCGGTCGCGCTTTATGTTAAAATCTTATGTTCGACGCAATGCCAACCATCCAACTATTACACACTCGATCCAACGGAGCTCCTCCTTTGTCCCCAACTGGTCTGTCTCGTAAGCCGTTCACAATAAAACCATAAGATCTCGAGCTAGACTAAACCAAATCGCATGAGGTTTGTTTCTATGGACTCATTTGACGTAGTTGAACTTATCCATATGGTTTATATGATATGAAATACGGTATATGCATATATAGGATCAAATCAAGCTCTGGATGTAGATTGAGTTCAATACCTTGCTCTGAGAAGTGAAGTTTCAATCAGAGAGTTGTGGCAGCTTTGATTGGTCCCAAGGAACCTCCAGATGGAGCCTTGTGCTATGGTGAAATGTCTAGACCTGAATTCGACCAAAGTCGATTTCAAGTGTTGATCAAACTTTGGTACAGAGGCTCTTTGTGATGGAGCTTTGATGGGGGAACTTCTTCTCTTAGTACTGCGAAGGTGTGGGCACAGTTAATTGAACATTGGTGCATTGTGGAGTTGTAATGGAATTTGTCCTGGTTCCAACTGAGATTTTAGTGGAGAAATTGCTCTCAGGCAGGAGGAATTAGAGGGGGAAAATGGTTGGAATGAGCTTAAGAAGGTTGCAGCAAGCTCTGGTGAGATTTTAGCAGAGCTTTCTTAAGGATTTTTTAGCACTCCCCTTTGGCAGTGAAGGATGGCCTTTATAGCCATGGCCATTGGGCTGAGCTCAGAGGGCCAATGTGGGTGCATTTGGCTACTTAGGTGGAAGGTAGAACAACTCTAGTGAGTAATCAAAGCTAGACAAGCTGTGGGGTAAGTTTGGTTTTATTTTGGCTTGGGGTAGCTCTCAGTATAGACTCCTCTGACGACTAAGCCGGCCAACAAGGATAAGGGAGGGTGGTCAGATGTTAGGTGAGCTAGTGGTCAGGTGAGTCGGGCATTAAATTGGACGGAGGATGGGTTTGGACAAAGACCCTCCTTGGTTTAGCCATTTTAAGAGGGAAATCCCCTAAATTAGGGGAGTGTTGGTCCATGGACCATGTAGGTTGGGTTTGGTGAGTCTAAGGTAGTTCCTAGGGTCAATTTGGTGGTTGTGGATGGCTTGGTTTGATCAATTTGGCTAAGTTTAGTCAATTTGCCTCTTAGGTTTAATTTTGGGTCAAGTGGGTTCAAGTTAGGCTAGGTTAAGTTCAAGCTTGGGTTAGACTCAAATGATTGTTTAAAATGATATATATGATTGTTATAAAGTGTTTGGAAGGGGAATGGAGTGGTTTTGAATAGTTTTGGGGGTTCAATTTGGCCTAATTTGGGTTTTGGTCAATTTGAGGCAAGTTGGGTTAGCTTGGATTTAGGTTAGGCTAGGGTGGGATCAAAGGCAATTTGAAGTTTCAAAATGTTCTATGGGGATGTCATGAAGAGTTCCCAACATTAATTGGGTGGAAATTTTAGGGTCAGGGCACTCAATTTGGTGGATTTTGAGCATATGGCACATTTGGGTCAAAAAATTGGGAAATTTGACTCAAATGAGTTTGGGTGAGACTTGGGTCCAAATTGGGGGCAATTGATGGTTTAATTTTGTTTAGGATAATGTTATGAAGAGTTTACAACATTAATTGAGGGAGAATTCGTTGACATTGGGTTCAATTTGGGGGATTTTGGTCACATAGGCAAAATTGGGGGTTTTGAGTTTGGGTTGGAATTGGGTCAAAATGTGGGTCAAATTGGGTTTGAATTTGGTTATGTTGAATTAAAGTTTGGAATTGAAATTGGGCAAGATTGGGGTCAATTGGGTGGACATTGGCCTTAATTTGGGCATTTGGGGGTTAAATGAGTCAATTTGGGGCTTTTAGTTAAATTGAGCTAAATTGGTCAAATTGGGTCATGTGGTAGTTGAGAGAAATGAAATTAAGAATTTTTAGGAAGTTTTGGGAATTTTTGGAAGTTTTTGGAATTTTTTTATTTTTGGGCTAGGAGGGGTATTTTGGTAATTTTGCAAATTTTGGGGCTATTTTAGAAATTTTGGTAAATTTTGTTCAAATTGGTCAATTTGAGTGGTAGGGAATATTTTGGAATAATTTTTGGAGAAAAATGGGTAATTATGTAATTTTGAAAATTTTTGGGGATTTTAGGGTTTAGAGGTATTTTGGGTAGATTTAGGGGCAATGGGTCAAAAATTGAAATTTTGGAAAAATTGAGGTTGATTGGAGGTGAGTAATATGAGATTATTTAGGTTAAGCCATGGACCAAAGGCAATCCTCATTTGGTCCTCTATGTGTTGGTTCCAGCCTTTTTAGCCATAGGCTTAGGGTTTGACCACCCACATGAGTTTCTAAGGAATTAGGGGATCAAAGTGGGATGTGCTTTGTTTAGGTTTGTAAGTGTAAAGTGTGTGTATTGTGTATGCTCCAGACTTCCCAGTGTAAATCCTAAGGTCTGACCACCTATAAAAGACTTCCCCTGGGCTTCCTTATGCTTGGTCTTTTCCTCCAAAAAGATGAAGGTTAGGCCTTAAGCATATTAAAACTCTCATTGAAGTTGGAAAGACTTGAATTTCTATGGGGGAGGGTTCTAAGCTTAGTCTTCTAAGAAAGTCACCAGAAGAGTCCTATGGCTAGACCCTAGGCTATTTTAAAGAGAGACTAGACCTCAACGAAAAGTGAGATCAACACTAAGCTTGTTAATAATTTCATATATATATATATATATATATATATATATATATATATATATATATATATATATATATATATATATATATATTTGTGTGTGTGTGTGTGCACGCGCTCGTGTGCGCGCTTAACATTCAATTTATATGAATCTACGTGTTAAATTTGTTAACCTAAGTATACTTACATGCTTCAAAGTTCATATATCCTATGTATGATTCAATTACAAATCATTTCCTGAAAAAATTAAGTGAGAAATTCTTTTCGCAAGCATGATGTAAGATTTCCTTTGTAAAAGTATGATGTTGGATTTTCTTTTTGCAAGTATGATATGCAATTTATTTTCAAATGAATGTTGTAGAATTTCTTTTGTAAGCAGGTTGCATGAATCCTTTTAAAAGAGAAGAGGGGAGCATGCGAGGGTTTTGGTCAGATGGAGAGACCAAGAGAGAGTGTGGAGAAAGAAATGAAACATAGACACGATGAAGGAGTATGATAGGTTGTTTGAGTTGGATTTCTGTCTAATTTGCATCGAACTTAGTTTGACGCTAATAAGTAAAATTTTTTCATCACTTTGTTAGACACAAATTCAATGATAAATCTATCACAGCTCCAATAAAAGTTTCACCGTTCTAAGAGTAATTTTTCCGTCTAACTGTTGGATGAATATCAGATGTAAAATTTGCCACAAATATCAAAATTTATTATTCCCTACTTATCAACCACAAATCCGACAATAATTTTGCATCGGAAACATTTGACAAAAATATTGTATGCTAATAACAGCATGTCCTGTATTAGATGGCATAATTGTATGTTTTATCTCTCTTCCAATTAATGATTAGATCATATTGAATTAAAAGCATGTTGTACGTGTTATTTTGATTTAGACAAAAAAAACAAGAAACATATGTTGGCTATGTCAATCTTGAAAATATGTATATGTTATGTTGTGTAGGCTATCTTAATTTTGAAAATATACGCGTCATGTTAATTTTCAAAAATTATTTAGCCTATATAAATTTTGAAATATGTATTTGTTATGTTAATTTTTTAAAAAAAATTAAATGTTATGTTATTTTTATATCATGTGTGCTATGTTAATTTCAAAATCATCTCACATGTTTATGTTGTGCTTATGTCGTGTTTATGTTGTGCTTATAATTTTTTTGTATTGTGTTCATGTTGTTCTTGTCTTATACTCAAGTTGTGGTTATATTATGCTTATGTTGTGGTTTAAGCATATTGTACTAATGTTGTAGTTATATGAGTATTTGTGCAGATATGCTTAAGATTCAACTTACATGTTTGTTTTTTTCTTAAAGGAAATCTCCTTCTCATTCCCCCCAAAAAAAAACCCAAGTGCATGTACATAAGAAATACCAAGGTTGTCCCCAATTAAGTAAAAATTTTAGCTCACAAAAAGTAAAAAAATAATAATAAAAAAATTTTAAAAAAATAAATTACAAGATGTAGAGTGGGCTCCAAATTTAGCAAGCTAATCAGCAACTCGATTTCCTTCTCTGTATATATATATGTCCTAAAAACATGAGTTTCATTTAATAATGTTGTGATCCTTTCATGAAGAGTATAAGTTACCAAGAAATGTTGCTTTTATTATTGAGGACGTTGAGAAGCATGAGTGAATCAATCTCCATATGTAATGAGTTCCACTTCATTTGATATGTAATCTACAATGCCATGAGTACAACCATAGCTTTAGCAACATTCGCTACATTGCTGACACACAGTGAGCAGAAGACTAGGAGACAATTTCCCTTTAATTCTTGAAAGAAAACCACCAGCACGTATTTGATCCATGGTCTCCTAATGTCTAGCCATAATATCAATTGTATATTTGATCTTCTTCTCTTACTAGCATGAATACCTTTTTGATCCCAAACAAGACTCTAACCTAGAAAAAAAAATGTTAGGAGTGATGTCATGTACAACCACGTTATAAATAAAAGCTTGAATGTTAGCCAAGATCCTTGGATTTCCAAGTTGTTTCTCTTCATGTTTCCTTCCATTTCTGGACATCCACAAAAACTAGCAAACAATGTAAAAAAGGATTCCATTTATATTAGTCTAGCCCTTGTAGATATCCTTCCATCAACTCATACATTGCTCTGTGTTTTGAAATCTACCGGCTAGGAAAAAAATTTTGAATTTTTCACCAAATAAGAAACAAACCTACAAGCAAAAATTACAAGAAAAGAATAATTGGTTTTTGGATTCTTCTTCTTCATTGCATAGTAGGCATATTGAGGAAACTTCAATCCTTTCATATTGACAATGTCATCCATTAGTAATATCATGTGGTGTAGCCTCTAGGAGAAGGAAATTGAAGTTGTGAGATGGTTGTTTCATATTTGTTCCCCCATATTGTATGCTCACTATTCAAATTGTGCCACTCATGTAAACTTCTTTTGTAGCATAGGAGTGATGAGAACATTTTACAATTACTCGATCTCTCTTAGCTCAATTGATTGGGATAGTATGAAAATTTTTGGTGGCCATATCCTTCAAAATTAATTGTTTGAGCTTGTTCAAGTTCCAAGTTTGCAACATTGAACAACTTTAGTATTCACATCTGTAGGAATGAGAATGTCCTCAATTAGAGGACTCTCACCTATTCAACTGTCCAAACAAAAGTTTACCTCCCCAGATCCAGACTCTCATAAGATAAAATCCTTAGCTTTTTCTCTCTTGTTTATCATGTTTTTCCAAGTAGTTGGATTAGTACTTCTCTTGGTGACTTGTGTAAGATGGATGCCAACACAATACTTATCTTTCATAAGCATTGCCCAAAAGGAGTATTAAGCTCTGAATCTCACCCAAAGTGTATGCATATTAAGGTCTACCACAATTTTCAAAGGTTTGAACCCAAAAACACCACCAGCTATAGGTTTACAGGCCCTCTTCTAACTTCTCCAGTGAATACTCTTATTCCTTCCAAACTAAAGAAATTTTTTTAATATCATTTCCAGCTCCCCCTAAGTATTCTGCTCATCTTCATCACTTATAAAGTAAAAATAGGTAGAGAATTAAGAATATTTTGGAGAAGGATAAACACCCCTCCCCCTCCCATTAGAAAGGAAGACAACAACTAAATTCTCCTAATGAACATGTTAACAAAATCCTGAAATTGTGTCGTGTTCTCATTTTCCAATACCCAGTTTCATGTCAAGCAAGGAAATCAACATAGATCATGGATCCAAGTGATCATCATAAAAGAAGCACTCTTACCCATGTAATATTGAAACATGCTTTCATTGAATTCCATCGTTGAGACATTCTAAAAGTATTTGAAGAGTGTCGGCATATTTTTAGGTTGTGTGATATTTTAAAAAGGGGTCGCCTAACAGAAGTTGTCGGCGAATTTTAAATTTAAATATAGATATAATTTAGAAAGTAATATTTGATTTTGAAAATAATTTTAAATTTGAAGATTTTAAGATATGAAATCAAACCGATCTCACATCCCAAATAGTTTATATAAACGAGCACCGCACCGCAAACCGTGTATCTATCCCTAAGGATAGACACACCGCTTGACGAGTGGGGCTCGGTTAAATAAACTAGAAGATTTCGTGACATCCGTTTGGTCCGCGAACCAATTTTATAAGCTGATAAATTCCCCGCTTAATATGAAACTATTAAACAGGGTTTATATTACTCGGGTTCTTTAAAATTCCCTATAAGGGCAAGCCCCTATAGTTAATTACATCTTAAGTGACGGAATCACCTAAGAAAACTCTCGATAATAATCAATAATTCCGCTCTCAAGAATTTCAAAGTTTAAGTTCTCAAAGGATTGAATTTTTGAAATTTCAAAAGGGATTAGCTCAAATTTGGAACATTTTATTTTGGAAATTCAAAGGAAGAAAAGTAGGAGAAATTACGGATCCGGCTTTGACTTCGGTAATTTCCCGACTATCCTATTGTTTCGCTTGGATTTAGGAAAGTCCTAACGTTTATTTAATGTTTTAATCTTGCCAATTTTAGTTAATTAGGGCTTATATTTATATGATAGAATCATACAAATTGCCTGGAAGATATGAGGGTTTATGTCGTATCGGACGACTACCTCGGAATCCTAAGACCGGTTAGGGCTTAATTTGCAATGCAAATGCCTAATGAAGAGTCGAGGATTTATGTCGCACTAGGCAAACTACCTCGAAGTCCTATGGCTTTGTTGTTTAATTCTAGGAAAGTTTTGCTGAAGTAGATTCAAGTTTTGCTGACGACGATGGCCGTGCTGCCCACCATGCTCCGAGCTCCTTGTTGTTGCAGAGGTTTAGTTTTAGAAATCATAAATCAGGAGATGAGAAAAGTGTTTTGGTTTAGAGAAGTCTTAATTTCCAAGTGTTTTTTTTTGTGTTTTAATTAAAACAAATCTTAAAGTTGATTATAACAACACCGGTTAAGATCCCACGGCTCCATCCTTCCGCATCATTATTTTTATCGGATTCACTTAGTCCGGATGAATTTGCTAAACTCAATCGAATGAGTTCCACACTTTCATTTAGCACCGTGGAAATCCCGTTAGCAACACGTAGGTTACATCATCCGAGGTATTCCTGGTCATCCAACAAGACGTTTTAATTTAGTTGTAATTGTAGTTTTGTGTTCCGTTTGTGATTAAATTTTGAGTTGTCTTATATTTTGAAATGTCGTGGAGGTGAATTTTATCTTGTAGTGTCTTTTAATTTAGTTATGGGTTTCAGTTTTGGTTTCCGTCCTAAAGGTGTAGGTTTTCATGCAACCGTTGTTTATCATGTAAGAAAAATAAGTGCGATGCGATTAAATAAATTGCAATAAAATAAATCGCAATAAAATAAAAGCGTACCTGGAGGGTCTTCCCGTCATCCCAAGCCGCACTTAAAACACAATTTAGAGCATTTAAGCATTCATAGCAATTTCCTAGGTAAAGCTAAGGGAAAGGGTTATGGTTTTCTACCAAGTTCCTAATCCTATAGCTAGTCATTTCCTATGACGTCTAGTGTTCTTAGTGTTTGAGGACGATTTTCTTCATCAAAGAATAACTAAGTTCAATTGTTCTTATAAATATCCTATCATATTGAGGAAGTGCTTAGGAAGGGTCCTAAACATCTTTTCAATATTTCTAGGATTGTTTTAAGTCCAAATGAATTTAGTTATATAAATGAATCGATCGTCCGAGGTTTTCAATTTTTGTTAACTTGCTCAGCGAATCTAGGACATTCGAATATCCTATAAGTGAAGTAACATTTCATTTTATATTCCGTTTAGGAGTTATGATAGTAAAAGCTCCTAAGGGCAAAATGATACTTAATGATTCGTGATGCAATTTTAAGTTCAAATTAATGATTTAAGTTTGGAATAAGTGTTCAAGTTATTTTAGATTTATTTTCGAGTTCTTTATGTCTTAGGTGATGTTATTTAATTCAACTTAATTCAATTTAATTTAATTTAATTTAATTTAATTTAATTTAGTTTCGATTTGATTTAATTTAAATCAATTTAGTTTCGATTTGATTTAATTTTTAATTTAATTTAATTTAATTTAATTTAATTTAATTTAATTTAATTTAATTTAATTTAATTTAATTTATTTAATTTATTTAATTCATGTAATTTAATTTAATTCAACTTTTAATCTTAATTTAATTTAATTTAATTTTAATTTAATTTACTTAATTTAATTTAATTTTTAATTTGATTTAATTTAATTTTAATTGAAATTTTTGAAAGAGTTTAATGATTTAATTTTAGTTTAATGATTAAGTCTTTTAATATTTTAAATTTGAGTTATCATTTTAATTAAGAGTTGAATATTAATGAGATGATTAAATTTAGGGATTTTTTTAAATTAAAGAATAAATCTCTTCCTAATAATATCCCTATTTTAATAATTCCAATTTTATTATTCTTCCAAATTTAATCAATTATTTAATTAAGGTTTAATCATTTTAAATTGCTTAATGGGTTTCTACCCTTCAATTATTAAATTTCAATCATCCAAATCAGGTTAGGATCAAATATTTTACTTGTTAATTTTTTATTAAACCTAAAGTTTTAATTAAGGGTTAAAATTTTAATTACCATTTTGCCCTTTAAGCCTAATAATTTCATAACTCACTAAATTGAACCCAAATGAACTTGAAATTTTTATGTGACTTCACTCATATGTCAATAAAGACATGAGAGGAGAAAATATGATTTTTCTGTATTTAATTTATTTATATAATTATTTTTAGTAGAAAATAGAGATTTTCAAGGAAAATTTGATAACATGACCAAGGGAAAGTTACTGTCCTTAAGAAAATTAGGGGACATTTCTAATGACCAGAGGACCACTTGGACTAATTTTGGTGATTTTTTGAATTATATTATTTTTATTATAATTATTTTAAGTTTTAGAGTGTTAATTAATTTAAAAATAAAATAAATGTTGAAAAATGAATTTTATAATTTTTAAAATTCTCTCTGATATCAAGGATTCCAGAGAACCAAATTTTACAATTTTCTGATTTTTCTTTGATTTATTATAATTATTTTGGTGAAAATGCTAGAAAATACATTTTTTAATTTTAAAATTACCCTAGAGCTTTAAAAATTAATATTTCACCAAATAGGCCTAAGAAAAATATGGGGTTTGTTCCTAAGTGATTAAAATTCAAAATGTGACATTTTGGTGAATTTTATTATTTTTGTGATTTTTATTATTTTTTAATTATTAAAAATATTAAAATAATATTAAAAATCAACTTTTTAGAAAATTGAAATTTTAATTTTCTTAAATTCCCCGATATCAGAGAGACTCCAAAACCAATTTGGTGAATTTTTGAAAGATATTTTGAAAGTTATGAATTTTTAAAGTTTAAAATGACTAAGTGGCTTAATCAACCCAATTAGTGGGGCTAACCAAGTCCAATCGACCTCAAATTTTTATGGTGGGTTCCTCTGATCCTAAAGGTCAGTGGAGAATTGATTTCAAGTCAATTTGATGTATGGTTAGCTCTAATTAATTAGAGACCTATTTTGGGTGTTTAAGCCAATTAGGGTTATTTTAAGTGAATTAACTCAAGTCCTATTTTTCCTAGGGTTCTCTGGTCATAAGGAACATCACCAAATTTTCCTAGGATTTATTACACAACATGCTATTTATTGGAATTAAAATACTCTAAACATTGACATGAATTTGAAAAATCAATAACTCTTCATAGGATGGCCTCCGACTTTGGAAAATTCGTGGAATGTTCCCAAATTCGGAGGCTTCAAAAGCCCTATGGTCTCATGCTATGGTGAATTGTATGAATGCATGGAGAATTAAAACAATGCGAGGGAGTAAATAATTAATTAAAAATAAAATACTGGACAAATTAATTAATTTCTTTTCCACATTATTCTCCTCCGTTCACTCGAGCAAGAGGGTATTTTTATTTTATTTTTATGATTTTCCTACACAAAGTTATGAATTTTCGAAGTTTAGGAATTAAATAAATAGAAAATACCCCTAATTTTCTACTTATCCACGCGGCGCCGGCGAAACATCGGCAGCCTCCGAAGTGCCGCGTGGCGCGCTCCCATTCGACGCCGCCATCCGCGTCGGCGCTCCCGGACCCGCCGTATCGCTCCGTCCTCTGATCCGACGCGATCCTGGCCGTCCGTCCACGCGTGTATTAAATGGACGGCATCCGTTCATCGTCCCCAAGTGTCCTCACCCGAGAGCCGTCCACACTAAATCCTTAATATCTCACTCGATACTCAATGGATTTTCATGTTCTTATGCTCTATGGATTCGTCTCAAGAGACGAACACATCTATACGGTTATCATGCATCGAAATTAAGGCATTTGAAATGGAGAATCTCCGAAGCTCGGGATGAAGAATTAGTTCATACCTTTGCTCGCAGAAGTGCGGCTTCGATCCGAGAGTTGTCGCACCTTCGATTGGATCCCGGCAAGCTCCGCATGAAGTCTCCCGGTCTCGTGAATTGTCTAGATGTGATTTCGACCAAGCCCGATCACAAAGCTTGGAGGCCGGAGCAACCGGGTGGCTCCGGAGATGGGGCTTGTTGGCGGACACCTTCCTCGGTCCAGTGAAGGTGTAGATCCAATCAATTTGGGGATTGGCTCACCGTGGAGAAGTGTCCCGGTTTCGGGTGGAATTTCAACTCGAAATCGAGCTCACGAGAAGAAATGGCAGGGGGATCTCACCGGGATCAAGTGCTCTAAGTATGGAGAATGATCCGGAGCAATTTTGGCGCAGTTTCGCAAGGTTCGGTTCAAGCACCTCTTCATGGCCGAGAGGGTGAGGGGTTTAAATAGGAGAGGTCGGAGGGCCTCCTGTGGGGAGTCGAGGGCCGGGATCACCGTGCTCTGGCATGTGAAGAACGACCATGGTGACCATCGGGCATGGGGCGGCTCGGCAAGGGAGAATTCCAAAGTTCGGCTCCTCCCAAGGTCTCGACCATGGTGTTTTCCGGCGACCTGGGCGGGCCGGCCGGCAGGCATGGGTCACCCTCGGGTCCAGGTGGGTCGTGGTTAGAGGTTTGTGCAATCAATTAAGCATTGGCCATGTGTAAAGGATTCGATTTAGATGGAATGGGGGCATGGCTAAATTTGGACCTAAATGGGTCAACCCCCCCATTTGGGCTAGGTGCACCACCCAAGGCCTGGTTTTGGCCGAGGGAAAAGTGATTTGGCTCAAGCATAATCAGTAGGGTCAAGTCACCATCCAAGCACAATTAGGCATAAGCATGGTTAAGGGGAATCATGGGAGTGGTTAATCACCTTTAGGAATTAAGGAAAGAGTCTCCTCCTTTTGCCCAAAATGGCATGGTGACATGTAAAGAGGTTCTCATGGCTTGCATATGGCTTGTGCATGGCTCCATGGCTCCATTTGGCTTGGGAAAAGGTCGGGTCAATTTCATAAAAATGGGTTTTAAGAATTTTGGATATTTTGGTGAAAATTTGTATGAAGCTTGATTTGGAATGGTTTAATTGATGATTTTGAAACTTAGGGGTGATTTTGATTAAATGGATGATGAAAGGAAGTGTCATGTGGGCTTTGGATGAATTTGGGCTTTTGAATTTGAAGGAGTGGGCTTTTAGGAAAGTTTAAGGGAAATGGGCTTTTAGGTTTGAAAATGAATTTATGGATAGAAATTTTGTAAAGAGGTTGGGCCAAATAATTGTTGAGTTTGGTTTAGGGATGTGTCATGAGTGGTTTGGGGTCAATTTGGTGTGATTTGGACTTGAATTGGCTCGAATTTGGGTTTAATCGGTAAGTGGGCCTATGTAGGTCAAATTGGGCTAACTTGGGCCAATGTTGGGCTAGAGTTGAAATTGATGTAAAATTAATGTTGGGAAATGTTTATGGGAGTGTTTCAAAGAGGTTTTGGCTTTGATGGGTTTTGATTTTGGGATTTGGGCTCATTTGGGCTAGGTTTGGGTTTAGGTCAAAAATGGGCCTTTTAATTTTGGGTTGAATTTGAGTGGGGTTTGGATCAAAATCTTGGGCAAATCATGTTAGTGTTTTGTTTATGGGGATGTCAAGGAAGGTTTAGAAAAGATTTGGGTTTAATTGGAATTGAATTGGGTGAGTTTGGGCTAAGTTTGGGTCATGGGTCCAAATCGGGCTTTAAGGCCAAAAGTGAAATTGATCCAAATGTCGATCAAATTAAGCTTGGATTTGGTCTAGATTGGTGTTGGGAATGTTGAATTGAAATTTAGAATTGAATTGGACCAGAATTTAGGTCAAATGGGTAGGTTAGGTTTGACATTGGGTTTACTTTAGGTTAAAATGGGTCAAATTGGGGGTTTTGATAAAAGAGGGGTAAATTGACAAAATTGGCCCATGGTGTAGTTTAACAAAATGAAATTGGGAATATTTGGGATTTTCTGGAATTTTCTGGGAATTTTCTGAATTTTTGGATTTTTTGGCTAGAGAGGGGTATTTTGGGTATTTGGAGGGTATCGGGAGGTATTTTTGGAATTTTTGATATTTTTGGGTATGGATGATCAATTTGAGTGATGTGGAAATGTTTGGGATTGGTTTTGAGGAATTTTGGGTGATTTGGAGATTTTTGGAAAATTTGGGTAATTTCAGGCGTTTTAGTGGTTAGGCGTGTGTAGGGTCCCGGGTCAAAAATTGAAAATTTGGAAAATTGAAGATTGGGTGAATGTAAGTGGAGTAAAATCATTTTGGTTGAGCCATGAAGCCATATCAAGCCCACATGAGCCATAAAGTGGACTCATTTGAGGCATTCACTATGTTGTTCCTAACCCTCTTAGCCAAGGGCTTGGGGTTAAGCGACCATCCATGCGAACCACCCGCATGAGTCAGGAGGTCAAATTAGGTATGGGTGTGTTTTTAGGAGGTGTGTGAAAGTGTAGTGTATAGGTGTAGTGTGTGTGTAAGTCAGCCCTTCACTGCACTGTGCCACCTGTAAGGGCCCCAAGGCCAAAGAGTCCCATAGGAACTCATCCTTTAAACTTCCACATTCGATTTCAACCCTCTAGGTGATTAGGGGTCTACGATCAAGTTTGTGGAGTTTGCAGGGAGTTAAGAAGTGGTTTGAATTTCTAAGTGGTGGATCCCAATTCTAGTCCTCTAAGATAGTCAAAGGAAAAGCCTAAGGCTAGATCCTAAGTACTAAAGAGAAGAAGAGAAGACCTCATCAAAAATGAGGTCAACAAATGGACCCTCAATAGGTGTGGTGAGCCGACGGAGCACACCGCGCGTATCGGCGTTGACCGAAAAGATCAACAAAACCAATCACGTATGTCCAAGTGACAAACTTAGGACGAAGTAAGAGTTCCACCTGGGGAGTGTCAAGTATATCTCCGGAACCGGAGATTCTCGAACTCTCGCCTGGGAAAGGAAAAGGAGGTGAATCCCAAATCACATGATTTGGGAGAATTTCGATTTAGATTTTATTTTGTTTCATGTTCAAGTCATGATGTGTGAGTTTAGATTTCAATTGGAGTTTTAATTTAGATCGAAGTTCGTCAAGATTAATTCAAGGGATTCGATTTGAATCGAAAATTGGAATTTCGAGGTTTTAGATGCAACATCTTCAACCTCGAAAGAAAATTGAATCGACTCGGATCGAATTATCGCAATGAGGGGAGATCTCGTGGCAATGCGGTATTGGATGTAAAATCCTTAACCTCAAGAATTCGAATTTGATTTGATGTACTTCATTGCGATAGGGAAAAGATCCTAAAGCAATGCGATCTCGGATGTAAAATCCTAGACCCAAAAGTTTGAATTTGATGTATTTCATTGCGATAGGGAAAGAATCCTAAAGCAATGCAGTCTTGGATATAAAATCCTCAACCCCAAAAGTTTGAATTTGATGTATTTCAAGGCACATGGGAAAGAATCCTAAAGCAAGGTAGTCTTGATGTAAAATCCTCGACCCAAAAGTTTGAATTTGATGTATTTCAAAGGCAATAGGGAAAGAATCCTAAAGCAATGGTACTTGGATGTAAAATCCTCGACCCAAAAGTTTGAATTCGATGTATTTCAAGTGCAATAGGAAAGAATCCTAAGCGATAAGGTACTTGATGTAAAATCCTCGACCCAAAAGTTCGAATTTGATGTATTTCATTGCGATAGTGGAAAGAATCCTAAAGCAATGCAGTCTTGGATGTAAAATCCTCGACCCAAAAGTTTGAATTCGATGTATTTCAAAGGCAATAGGGAAAGAATCCTAAAGCAAAGGTACTGGATGTAAAATCCTCGACCCAAAAGTTCGAATTCGATGTATTTCAAAGGCAATAGGGAAAGAATCCTAAAGCAAAGGTACTTGGATGTAAAATCCTCGACCCAAAAGTTTGAATTTGATGTATTTCAAAGGCAATAGGAAAGAATCCTAGCAAGGGCACTTGGATGTAAAATCCTCGACCCAAAAGTTCGAATTTGATGTATTTCGTGGCAACAGGAAAGAATCCTAAAGCAAAGGTACTTGGATGTAAAATCCTCGACCCAAAAGTTTGAATTTGATGTATTTCATTGCGATAGGAAAGAATCCTAAAGCAATGCGCCTTGATGTAAAATCCTCGACCCAAAAGTTTGAATTTGATGTATTTCAAAGGCAATAGGGAAAGAATCCTAAAGCAATAGGTACTTGGATGTAAAATCCTCGACCCAAAAGTTCGAATTTGATGAATTTCAAAGGCAATAGGGAAAGAATCCTAAAGCAAAGGCAATTTCGATGTAAAATCCTCGACCCAAAAGTTCGAATTCGATGTATGTTCGATGCGAGATCCGGAAAGATCGCATTCGAGATTCGAAATTCGATCGAGATTTGATTTAAGATCCGGAAGATCGAATTTGAGATTTGATATTCGATCGAGATTCGATTTAAGATCCGGAAGATCGAATTCGAGATTTGATAGAGATTTGGAATCTGGAAAGATTGAATTTGAAATTTGGAAGGATGAGTTTGAACTCGGTTGAAATTTGATTTAAGATTTGATTTGAAATTTGGAAGATCACATTTGAAATTTAATTGAGAATTTGATTTAACTTTTATGTTGATTTTGTTTATCTTTTAATGATTCAAATTTTTATTTTATCGTTTATTTAATGTTCATGTGAATTTGGTGTTTGTTATTTTTCTTTTAGATTTTTTTTTTTTTGAAAGTTTTCTTTTATTCTTTTTTTTATTTCTTTTCTGTTCTTTGTTCGAAGTTCATTTAACTTTAATGGCGTTTCCCAATCAATTTGCACAAAAGAGGTGAAGGCCAAAAATGTGACATGGTCACTTTCATTCCAATCATGTAGAAGATACATCATACATCTCGATCCGGAATATATTTCATACAATCCATGTAAACTCAAAACGGACCGTGTATGATCTTTGTCGATCCATCCAAAAAGGTATCCGTCAAAAATCCATGTCCGAATAGTGGGGTACATGGTCAATAACATCACCTTCCAAGCCATCCTCGGCAAGGATGCCGTATGGATGTACATCGGAGGTGTGATATTTTCCATGTAACTCACAACTCGTAAGGTCGGAGGCTCTCTAGCTCCGGTCCGCCGGAAATGGTAAGGTGTCTTTCTCGTCATCCATCCTTCCGAAAGTAACCGAGATCCGCTTCACCGGTACTCCCGGTATGCAATGCTTAGCGATATCCGCTCCGTTGCCCTTCGCATCATGACGGAACCCACCGGTAAAGGTATCTTCACCGGCCCTCGAACTCACCCGGGCTCGCTATCCGGAGGTCGCATCCGAACATGATGTTACACTCGCTCAGTGAAAGAGACCGTGCGTAAAGGTCCGACAAAGTCGTGGTGATCTATGTGTGGGGGTATGCAGCACCCCGTTTCGTAGATGTTGATGATGCGACTATTGGGTATGCAATCCGCCGGCGAGCACCTCCATGTTATCAATCTCTTTACCATTCTCTCGATGACCGATGGCATCGGATCCACTCGCCCATGATCGGAGTATTCCCGTGGGTTTCCCTTCCCGTCCTCCGCAAAGTTGTAACGAGCATCCACATTGTATTGTGATTCTTCCTTTCCCCGGCATCCATCTCCGGGTTCCGAGTATGTGTTTCCCTTAGCGGCCTCGCTCGGCCCATTCTTTTCAAATCCCGGATGCAATCCACGATTGCCGCTCGTTCATACTCCGAGAATACGTCCGTATGTAGCTCGAGGCCCTCCAAGATATTGATTCTTCTCGCCTCTAATTCTCTCGAAGTATTCAAAGGTTTTCTTTTCAACATTTTGCATTCTCTCCAGCTTCGTATTCCGAATGATCCGAGATGGCGAGGCCTTGTGACATATTGTGGGATATATGGTTCAATCCCTTCACGTTCTCCTGCATACCTCGGCTCCTCAGGGATGATGCCTGTCGAGACATCCCCTGGGGTTGCTTCTGCAACAAGGTCATGCATCACCGGTGGTTCTATCCGGTGGCGTGGTAGCCTTCTTTCTTCGATTTTCCGAAGATTTCCCCGGTTCTTTCCGTCATCCTAGAGCCGGCCTCCTTTCTTCCGGTTCCCGGTGAACCGGTGTCCTTGAAGTGTATGCACCGACATTAGCAACCGCCTCGTCGTGCCGATCCGCAGCTAGTTTTGTCAACATCTTACTGGATACGGCGATTCTTATTTCTTCGTTGCGTCGTCGTGAGAGTAGCTCTCCGAACTTCTGAATCTCCGTGGGCGCGGCGCCGACAAGCTCGCCTTCCGCCGTAGCGACTACGTACTTCATTTTCTTATCTTCTTCAATGTTTGTCTTTCTTTTCTTGCTGCTGGATCGGTGGCTCGGGCCACCCACTTTCATCACCGTATGTCCGGCAGCTCTTCTCGGTCAACCGGGACCCGCTCACTTTCCTCGTATCGTAGGCTCCGCCGGTGCGAAATCCGAGTCAATCTTGATTATCGCTCCATCTTTCACCCTCTTTTCATCAAGTGCAAGGCTTACGCCATTCTTAAAGTTCGTGACCAACCGCCCGTTCGACATTTCCCCGCGAAAAGACAAGGGAAAGGATCGAGGGCCGTACTAAGAACAAGAACATTAAGAAAATGTTTATTAAAGACATTTTTATTTTATTATATTTTTAAACTTAAGCGAGAATGAAGTGGGATAAGATCAGGAAAGAGATTTTGATTAGGAAGAGAAAACAAGGAAAATTTTATTATCGGGATTTTATTTATTTTAAGCACATTTTATTATTATTATTATTATTTTTTTTTTTTTTTTTTGGGTTCGGACCTCAGCCATAAGTAATCACTTCACCCGTGCTTCTAGGGATGGAAAGTTCATTCCTTCGAAACATCGGTAGCGTAATACTTTTTCAAGTATCGTCCGTTGATCGAAGCATATGTCGTTCTCCCCGGCAATTCACTAGCCTGGTAGGAACCTCCCGAGTATACCGCTTCAACCACAAACGGTCCTTCCCAAGTGGGTTCAAATTTTCCCCTATCTCGCGGTGTGCAAGAATAGGTCTTTTGAGAACGAGAACTAAATCACCAACTTCAAGGTTCTCGGACTGGACCAGCTTTGTCACTGGGCTCGAACCATCTTAGCTTGGTATAGTTCTAAATTCCGTTGCGCCGCAAGTCTTTTCCCTTCCAGTGCTCCCTAATTCTTCGAGTCGTAGTTTGGCGTTTTCTTCGTTGTGATTTTATTTGCAACCGCAATTCGAGTGAAGGAAGCCGAACCTCTAAAGGTAACATCGCCTCGGACCCATACACCGGAGCGTAAGGTGTAGCTTGCGTAGGGGTTCGAAGGTTGTCCCGCAGGCCCATAAGGCTTCTAACAACTTCTCGTGCCAATTTCTCTTATCGTCGTCTAAAGTCTTCTTTAAAATTTGAACGAGAGTTTTATTAAAAGCCTCGCCTAGGCCGTTTCGCTTCTGGGTAGTAAATTGTTGAATATCGCCAGCCGATTCCGTGTCTCCCGACAAAATTGTTGATTTGCGTGCTTCCGAATGCCGATCCATTATCCGAGATGATCCTCGCGCGGCACCCCGAAACGGTAGACAACTCGGTTCTTAAAAACCGTAAGCACGTGGTGTGCTTTCACTTCTCCGAGTGGAACCGCCTCCGCCCACTCGGAAAAGTAATCCGTAGCCGCAAGAATGAAGCGATGTCCTTTCGACGACGGTGGTTCTATCGGACCCACTATATCCGTGCCCCAACATTCAAATGGCCACGATGCAATTGTCTGGATGTAGCACATTTGGAGGTCGGTGTAGAACCACTCCGCGCACTCGGCACCGATGACGCCTTCGGCGATTTTCATGCGCACTGGCCATCATCGAGGGCCGTAGCACCCTAGTCTTTTAATTTTCATTTTCATCTTTGGACCCGATCGGTGAGCGCCACGAGTCCCGAATGTACCTCTTTAAAAATTTCACGGCCTCGACCCGCTTAGGCACCTTAGCCACATTCGATTAAAAGACCTTCCGTATAACGTATTATTTACTAATGCGCAGATGACAGTTCTTTTCGATCCGATGGGCTAACGACCCATCATCCGGCAGTTTTCCCGTTTGCAGTAATCTATTAATGGTCGTCGCCAATCTTCCGTGTTTTCCGTCACCGTCGCAACCGATCCTTTTTCCTTTCTCGATTCGTGTATCGTGTCTATGTCAAGTCGTGATAGACCCGGCGTCCGTGAACCGACACTTCCACCGATTCATCTTGCAAACAGCAAATTCTTTTGCGAGACGAGCTAGCGCATCCGCTAAAGCGTTTTCTTCTCGGGAATTTCGTAGATCGTCACATTCGGAATCCGTTCCAACAACTGTACTAGCATACCGGAAGTATTGCTCGAGTCTTGGTTTTAAAATTCCGTATTGTCCGGCGATCCGTTGAATGATTAACCGTGAATCCCCGTAGATGTCGATGTCCGTTATCCCCATTCGAATGGTTAATTCCAAGTCCCGTTATGAGGGCTTCGTATTCCGCTTCGTTGTTCGTACATGGTTCCGTCAAGTGGCAGGAGTATCTTAACATCCCCGCTCCGTGTTATAAAGATTAGCCCGATTCCCGCCTTACCGGCACTATCACTTGCGATTCTTCGTCTTCGTGCGCCGAAGATGCTCCGTCGAAATATAATTCCCAACGTCGATCATCAAGGTCTTCTAGGTTCATTATTTGTTCATCCGGCAAGTCGTCATCGAGAGGCGATTCCCGCCGCAAAGGGTGTGCCGCGAGGAAGTCCGCTAAGACTTGTCCCTTTACGCGCACGGAGAGGCACGAAAGTTATATCGAATTGCAATA
The DNA here is from genome assembly GCA_022702705.1 of Papilionanthe hookeriana x Papilionanthe teres. Taxonomy (NCBI): domain Eukaryota; kingdom Viridiplantae; phylum Streptophyta; class Magnoliopsida; order Asparagales; family Orchidaceae; genus Papilionanthe; species Papilionanthe hookeriana x Papilionanthe teres. Next base: position 65,096,000 of record CM040428.1, on the reverse strand, counting down.
ATATCATCGACCATCCGGCAAGTCCGCCGAAAGCGTCGGACGAGTCATCAAGTATCGCAATGGATTAAACTTCGAGATTAGGTCGACCTTACGAGAAAGCATGTAATGCTCCGAGCTTTCGAGCGACGAAGATCGTGGCCAAACAATGCTTTTCAATTGCGGGATACCTTATTTCCGTCGACAGAGAACGACGCGCTTAAGTAGTAAAGAGCATTTTCTTTACCCTCATCATCGAATCCGGCTAACAGTGCTCCGAGAGAGTCGTCTAAAGCCGCGGTATAAAGTATTAGCGGTCTACCCGAGACCTGGGCCGCTAGGACATGAGGTGTCATTAAATATTGTTTAATGTCCTCGAAGGCCCTCCTCGGCATTTCTCTTCCCAAAAAATTTGGCGTCCTTTTTAACTAGTGCCGAGAAAGGCCGACACCTACTCGACAGCTTCGAGATAAAGCGTCGAAGATATGCCGCCTTCCTCGAAAAGATCGTAGTTGTTTTAAGGTTTTGGGCGGCGGCATTTCTAAGATAGCTTTAATCTTTTCCGGTCGATTTCAATTCCACGATGCTCGACAACGAATCCTAAGAATTTCCCGGAGGTGACACCGAAGGCGCATTTTAAGGGATTCATCTTAAGGTTAAATTGTCTTAATCGTTCGAAAACAATTCTCAAATCATACAAGTGGTTGTCCTTTATTTTGCTTTCGATGACCACATCGTCCACGTAAGCATTCGACTTGATTATGGATGAGATCATCAAAAATTCTCGTCATTGCTCTCCGGTAGGTCGCTCCCGCGTTCTTCAATCCGAATGGCATCACGGTGTAAGCAAAATACTCCGATCGGCGTTCGAATGCCGTAAGCTTTTCGTCTTCTCGGAGCCATTTTTATCCGGTTGTATCCCGAAGATCCATCCATGAACGAGAATATTTCATGTGTCGAAGCAATGTCGATCATTAATTCGGGATCGTAGCGGGAATTCATCTTTTCGGCATGCCTCGTTTAAATCTCTCGAAATCCACACAAATTCCGATCCGACCATTCTTCTTCCCGATCGGTACCACGTTGGCTAGCCAAGTCGGGTATTGTTCTTCACTGGACAAATTTAGCGTCTATTAGCTTTTTAACTTCAAGCTTTCGACTTGTTGTTCGATTTCTGGACGCATTCTTCCGGGACCTCGTCCGACCTGGACGGCAGTAGGATTCACTCCTAGCTTATGGATCGCGACCTCCGGAGCTAATCCCGGCATTTCATCGTAGCTCCAAGCAAAACAGTTTTTAAATTCCATTAATAACTCGATTATTTCTTCCGAGTCTTCTTTATCGAGTAAGGAGCTAATAAAGGTAGGTCTAGTGCTCTTCGCTAGTACCTAAGTTAACTTCCGTTAACTCATCTATCGTAGATTCGATTTCTTCTTCGAATTCCGTGACCGTCTCCAATTTGTAAATCTTCGAGTTCGTCCGTAGTTTCCATGCGCTTTCATTAGACTCGCAGTGACAACCAAGCAAAATTCGCATCGTCAACCGATCCTACCGTGCCAAATCCGAGACCATGTTTCGAGTCGGTGGATGACCGGAGTTATTCCATAAATTTTCAAAACGTTGTGATCGACCTTCGTCCATTGTCTAGGTAAGAAACCACGCCGAATTAAATTTCGAACACAGGGAGAGTACCACTCAAAAGGCAATTCCATTAATTCTCGATGAAGTAGCATCTTCAAATTGTACATTATTTTCGCTTTGGAGGAAGAAGCACCACGCGTAGAATTTCGATGGGCTTCGCACCGCCGCTACGTACCTCTTCGACCTCCATACCCTCGATCTTATTAGAATGGATCGTGTCGTGGTCATAGTATGTACATAGTGGTTAATCTTCTCGTACATTGATTTATATTCTTCGTTTCTTTCATCTCCGAGAGGATTCCGAATTGCGGCTTCTTCCGACTTATTGTCGCCGCTTCTTGTTTCGATTTCTTTTTCTTCTTCGAACTATCTTCCCAATCGACATTAATGGTTGGTTTCTCCGTCCAATCGTCCTAACGTCTCTACCACGACCTCGTCCCCGGCCTCGACCTCGGATGCGAGTTGTGGAGAAACCTTCACCATCTCGCCGTAAGGGAGTGGTGAGTGATCGTTGGACTAGAACTTCGGTGTTCTTCGCCGTCCCGAACTTTCTTGCTTCATTCGTTATGGTATCTCCGGAGAAGATCGTTTTCTTCGGTGGTGCATAATAAGCCGCATCCTCGTGGATTCCAATTTCATGTACGGAGAACGGTTGTAAGTCACCTCGTTGATCTCATTTTCGATGAGGTCTTCTCTTCTTCTCTTTAAGATTTCAGATCTAGCCTCAGCTTTTCCTTTCGACTATTTTAGAGGATTAGAATCGGGACCCACCTTTTAGAAATTCAAACCACTTCTAAACTCCCCGCAAACTCCACAAACTCGACTATAGACCCCTAATCACCTAGTAGGGTCGAAATCAAGTGCGGAAGTTTAGAGGATGAGTTCCCATAGACTCTTCGGGCCTTAGATCGACTCCGGTGGCCCGGTCCGGTGAAAGGGCCGACTTACACACACACTACACTTATGCACTACACTTTCACACACCTCCTAAACCACACCTATACCTAACTTGACTTCCTCGACTCATGTAGGTGATTCACATGGATGGTCCTTAACCCCTAAGCCCTCGCCACAGGTTGCGGAACAACATAAATAATACCTCAAATGAGTCCCTTCATGGCTCATATGAGCTTGATGTGGCTTCATGGCTCAACCAAAATGGTTGCATTCCACTTACATCCACCCAATCTTCAATTTTCCAAATTTTCAATTTTTGACCCCCGGACCCTACACCCCGCCTAACCTACCAAATGCCTTTCAAACTACCCAAATTTCTCAAAAATTTCCAAATTACCCAAAATTCTCCAAAATCAATCTCAAACATTTCCACATCACTTAAATTGATCATCCATAACCAAAAATGCCAAAAATTCCAAAATACCCCCCAATACCCTCCAAATACCCAAAATACCCCTCTTGACCCAAAAATCCAAAAATTCAGAAAATTCCCGGAAAATTCCAGAAAATCCCAAATATTCCCAATTTCATTTTGTTCAACTACACCATGGGCCAATTTTATCAATTTACCCCACTTTTATCAAAATCCCCAATTTGACCCATTTTAACCCAAAGTGAACCCAATGTCAAACCTAACCTACCCAATTGACCCAAATTCTGATCCAATTCAATTCTAAACTTCAATTCAACATTCCCAACACCAATCTAGACCAAATCTAAGCTTAATTTGATTGACATTTGGATCCAATTTCACTTTCGACCTTAAAGCCCAATTCGAACCTATGACCCAAACTTAACCCAAACTCACCCAATTCAACTCCAATTAACCCCAAATCTTTTCTAAACCTTCCTTAACATCCCCATAAACAAAACACTAACATGATTTGCCCAAGATTTTGATCCAAACCCCACTCAAATTCAACCCAAAATCAAAAAGCCCAATTTTGACCTAAACTTAAACCTAGCCCAAATGAGCCCAAATCCCAAAATCTAAACCTAACCAAAGCCAAAACCTCTTTGAAACACTCCCATAAATATTTCTCAACATTTATTTTACATCAATTTCAACCCTAGCCCAACATTGGCCCAAATTAGCCCAATTCGACCTACATTGGCCCACTTACCAATTAAACCCAAATTCAAACCAATTCAAGTCCAAATCACACCAAATTGACTCCAAACCACTCATGACACATCCCTAAACCAAACTCAACAATTATTTGGCCCAACCTCTTTACAAAATTTCTATCCATAAATTCATTTTCAAACCTAAAAGCCCACTTCCCTAAACCTTCCTAAAAGCCCATTTCCACCAAATACAAAAGTCCAAAATCGGCCCTAAAGCCCACATGACATTTCCATTTGCCATCCATTTAATCAAAGCCATTCCCTAAGTTATAATTCCATCATCAAACAATTCCACATTAAGCCCCATACAAATTCACATCAAAATACCAAAATTTCTCTTAAATCCATTTCCATGAAATCGACTTGACTTTTCCCAAGCCAAAGGTGAGCCATGAAGCCATGCATGAGCCACATGGAAGCCATGAGAGCCTCTTTACATGTCACCATGCCATTTTGGGCAAAAGGAGGAGACTCTTTCCTTAATTCCTAAAGGTGATTAACCACTCCCATGATTCCACTAAATCTTGCTTAAGCTTAATCGTACTTGGATGGTGACCATTCCCCACCGATTAAGCCGACCTAAATCACTTTCTATTCAGACCTAAACAAAGCCTTGGGTGGTGCACCTAGCCCAAATGGAGGGGTCGACCAATTTGAGCCAAAATAAGCCCTCTCCCATTCCATTCTAATCCAAGCCTTTTACACATGGCATTTGCCAATCGCTTGCACCAAGTCCCAGCCCCCGACCCACCCGACTCGAGGGTGACCCATGCTCGGCCGGCCGGCCACCCGACCGCCGAAAACACCATGCCCGAAACCTCGGGAGAAGCCAAGCTTTGAAATTCCATCCCGCCGAGCCGCCCCACTCCAAATGGTCACCACGGCCGTTCTTCACATGCCAAGAGCAGCTCGATCCCGCCCCTCAACTCCCCCGGGAGAGCCTCCGCCCCCGCCTATTTAAACCCCTCACCTTCTCGGCCATGAGAGGTGCCGAACCGCACCTTACCGAAACTCCGCCAAAATTGCTCCGCATCATTCTCCATACTTAGAGCACTTGATCCCCAAAGGAGATTCCCCCGCCATTTCTTCTCCGAGAGCTCAATTTCGTAGCCGAAATTCCACCCAAAACCAGACACTTCTCCACAAGCGAGCCAATCCCCAAATCGATTGGTCCTACACCCGCACTCGTACCGAGGGAAGGTGTCCACCAAGAAAAGCCCCATCTCCGTGTCACCTAGCTTGTTCCGTACTCCAAAGGTTGTGATCGCCTTGGTGGAAATCACACCTGCAGCAATTCACCACATCCCTGTGCTTCATCCCTAGCCTCCCGCATCTCCAACGAACGTGCCAAGCATCTCCGATCGAGGCTCCACCTCTCGCAGCTAAGGTATGAGTTAATTCTTCATCCCGAGCTTCCGGAGATTCTCCATTTCAAATGCTTTAATTTCAATGCATGATAACCGTATAGATGTGTTCGTCTCTTCGAGACGAATCCATAGAGCATAAGAACATGAAAATCCATCGAGTATCGAGCGAGATATTAAGGATTTAGTGTGGACTGGCTCTCGGCGAGGACACTGTGGGACGATGAACGGATGCCGTCCATTTAATACACGCGCGGACGGACGGCCATGATCGCGTCGGATCGAAGACGCGAGTGATACGGCCGGGTCCCGGAGCGCCGACGCGGATGGCGGCGTCGAACGGAGCGCGCCGCGCGTGCATTCGGAGTCGCCGAGGCCGACGCGGCGCCGCGTCACTTAAATAGAAAATTAGGGATTTTCTTAATTTATTTAATTCCCCGAACTTTGAAAATTCATATCTTCGTGTAGAAAAGTCCTAAAAATAAAATAAAAATACCCACTCGCTCGTGAATAGTAGGAGAATAATGTGGAAAAGAAATTAATAAATTTTGTCTAGATATTTTATTTTTAATTAATTATTTACTCCCCGCATTATTTCAATTCTCCATGCATTCACACAATTCACCATGGCATGAGACTATGTGGCTTTGAAGCCTCTCGAACTTAGTGGACATTCCCCGAATTTTCCAAGGTCGAGGCCATCTCTCGTGAAAAGTTGTTGATTTTTCAAATGCATGTTGCTATTTTAAGTATTTTAATTTCAAAAATTAGCATGTTATGAAATAAATTTTAGGAAAATTTGGTGATGTTCCCGATGACCGCAGAACCCTAGGAAAAATAGGATTCGAGTTAATTCACTTAGATTAACCCTAATCTGGCTTAAACACCCAAAATAGGTTTCTAATTAATTAGAGTTAACCATAGATCAAATTGACTTGAAATCAATTCTCCACTGACCTTTAGGATCAGAGGAACCCATCATAAAAATTTGAGGTCAATTGGACTTCGTTTAGCCCCACTAATCGGGTCGATTAAGCCACTTAGTCATTTTAAACTTTAAAAATTCATAACTTTCAAAATATCTTTCAAAAATTCACCAAATTGGTTTTGGAGTCTCTCTGATATCAGGGGAGTTTAAGAAAATTAAAATTTTAATTTTCTAAAAAGTTGATTTTTAATATTATTTTAATATTTTTAATAATTAAAAAATAATAAAAATCACAAAAATAATAAAATTCACCAAAATGTCATATTTTGAATTTTAATCACTTAGGAACAAGTCCCATATTTTTCCTAGGTCTATTTAGTGAGATATTAATTTTTAAAGCTCTAGGGTAATTTTAAAATTAAGAAATGTATTTTCTAGCATTTTCACCAAAATAATTATAATAAATCAAAGAAAAATCAGAAAATTGTAAAGTTTGGTTCTCTGGAATCCTTGATATCAGAGAGAATTTTAAAAATTATAAAATTTATTTTTCAACATTTATTTTATTTTTAAATTAATTAATACTCCAGAACTTAAAATAATTCTAATAAATAAAATATAATTCAAAAAATTACAAAATTTGGTCCAAGTGGTCCTCTGGACATTAGAAATGTCCCCTAATTTTCTTAAGGACAGAAACTTTCCCTTGGTCATGTTATTGAATTTTCCTTGGAAATTCCTATTTTCTACTAAAAAATAATTATATAAATAAATTAAATACAGAAAAATCACATTTTCTCCTCTCATGTCTTTATTGACACATAAATGAAGTCACATAAAAATTTCAAGTTCATTCGAGTTCAATTTAGTGAGTTATGAAATTATTAGAGCTTAAAGGGCAAAATGGTAATTAAAATTTTAACCCTTAATTAAAACTTTAGGTTTAATAAAAATTTTTAACAAGTAAAATATCTGATCCTAATCTGATTTGGATGATTGAAATTTAAATAATTAAAGGGTAGAAACCCGTTAAGCAATTTAAAATGATTAAACTTTAATTAAATAATTAATCAATTTGGAAGAATAATAAAATTGGAATTATTAAAATAGGGATATTATTAGGAAGAGATTTATTCTTTAATTTAAAAATCCCTAAATTAATCATCTCATTAATACTCAACTCTTAATTAAAATGATAACTCAAATTTAAAATATTAAAAGACTTAATCATTAAACTAAAATTAAATCATTAAACTCTTTCAAAAATTTCAATTAAATTAAATTAAATTAAATTAAAATTAAATTAAATTAAATAAACAAATTAAATTAAATTAAATGAATTAAATACATTAAATTAAATAAATTAAATTAAATTAAATTAAATTAAATAAAATTAAATAAATAAATTAAATTAAATTAAATTAATTAAATTAAGTTAAATTAAATTAAATTAAATTAAAATTAAATTAAATTAAATTAAGAAATTAAATCAAATAAATTAAATTGAATTAAATTAAATCAAATCAAACTAAATTAAACTCGAATTAAATTAAATTAAATTAAATTAAATTAAATTAAGTCAATTAAATAACCTCACTTAAGACATAAATCTAAAATAACTCGAACACTATTCCAAACTTAAATCATTAATTTGAACTTAAATTCAATCACAAATCATTAAATATCATTTTGCCCTTAGAGCTTTAGTTATCATAACTCCTAAATAGAACATTAAAATGAAATGTTACTTCACTTATATGACATTCAAACGTCCTAGTTCATCGAGCAAGTTAACAAAACTCAAAACCTCTGACGATCGATTCATTTACACAATCAAATTCATTCGACTTAAAACAATCCTAGAAATATCGAAAAGATGTTCGGGATCTCTCCTAAGCACTTCCTCAATATGATAGGATGTTGATAAGAACAATCGAACTTAATTGTTCTTCGATGAAGAAAATCGTCTTCAAACTAAAAACACAAAGAACCTAGACGTCATAGAAATGACTAGCCATATGATTAGGAATTCGCAGAAAACCATAAACCTTTCCCTTAGCTTTACCTAGAACTTGCTTAAATATTCTAACCGTGTTTTAAGTGCAACTCGAATGACTGGAAGACCCTCCAGTACGCTTTTATTTTATCGTAGCTTATTTTATCGCAAATGCACTTTATTTTTCTTGCATGATAAACAACAGCTTGCATGAAAACCGACACCTTTAGGACATAAACCAAAACCGAAACCCAAAACTAAAATAAAAGACACAACAAGATAAAATTCACCTCCACAACATTTCAAAATATAAGACAACTCAAAATTTAATCAAAAACAAAACACAAAACTACAATTACAACTAAATTAAAACGTCCCGTTGGATGATCTGGAATACCTCTGATGATGTAACCTACGTGTTACAACCGGATTTCCCACTCGTCTAAATGAAAGTGTGGAACTCATTCAACTGAGTTTAGCAAATTCATCCGGACTAAGTGAATCCGATAAAAATAATGATGCCGAAGGATGGAACCGTGGATCTTAACCGGTGTCGTTATAATCAACTTTAAGATTTGTTTTAATTAAAACACAAAAAACACTTGGAAATTAAGACTTCTCTAAACCGAACACTTCTCTCATCTCTTGATTTATGATTTCTAAAACTAAACCTCTGCAACGACAAGGAGCTCTGAGCATGGTGGGCAAAGACGGCCATCGTCGTCACAGAAACTCGTGCCGAGATCAAGAAAACTTTCCTAGAATTAAACAACAAAGCCATAGGACTTCGAGGTAGCTCGCCTAGTGCAACATAAATCCTCAACTCTTCGTTAGCATTTGCATCGCAAATTAAGCCCTAACCGGTCTTAGGATTCCGAGGTAGTCATCCGATACGACATAAACCCTCATATCTTCTGTGCAATTCGTATGATTCTATCATATAAATATAAGCCCTAATTAACTAAAATCGGCAAGATTAAAACATTAAATAAATATTAGGACTTTCCTAAATCCAAGCCAAATAATAGATAGTCTGGAAATTATCGAAGTCCGCTTCGGATCCGTAATTTCTCCTACTTTTCTTCCTTTCGAATTTCCAAAAATAAAATGTTCCAAATTTGAACTAATCCCTTTCGAAATTTCAAAATTCAATCCTTCGAAAACTTAAACTTTCAAATTCTCGAGAGCGTAATTATCGATTATTATCGAGAGTTTTCTTAGGTGATTCCCGTCACTTAAGATGTAATTAACTATAGGGCTTCGCCTTTATAGGGAACTTTAAGAACCTGGTAATATAAACCCCGTTTAATAAGTTTCATATTAAGCTGTGGAATTTGTTCTGCTTATAAAATTGGTTCGCGTACCAAACGGATGTCACAAATCTTCTAGTTTATTTAACCGAGCCCCACCGCCAAGCGCTGTGTCTATCCTTGTGGATAAATACACTGGCTCATGATGCGGTGCTCGTTTATATAAACTATTCTGGGATGCGAGATCGGCTTCGATTTCATATCTTAAAATCTTCAAATTTAAAATTATTTTCAAAATCAAATATTACTTTCTAAATTATATCTATATTTAAATTTAAAATTCGCCGACAACTTCGTTAGCGACCCCTTTTTAAAATACGACACTCAACCTAAAAATATGCCGACAAATTTCTGCGACTCCACTGGGACTAGTTCCTCTCTCCATCTTAATCAAATAATTCTCGCTTTCAAAAATCGTAGTGTATCCATATCCCTCGTGGGTCAAACTACCCTTCCTTCCGTCGGGATACTATGTTCATTTCTATCTCGAACAAGTATAACCAACATTCTCTCGGATTTAGAGCCACCGTTTAGACACCCATAAACAGAGAGGTTCCGAGATCCTTTTACCTCATTTCCGAGGTGGGGCGGACCCCCGATAGTGTTAGTTTAGGAGTGATCCTTCGGCCGAGAAGTCTCGCTTAAAACTCTCTTTTCCCTTCTAACTCCGATTCGGATTCCTTACCTTCTCTACACCTTCGAACACTCCGTTCTAAATAAACAAACCCTTTAATAAGTGATTCCTTTTTATAAATACATGAACATGAATGAGTTCGAACTCTTTTCAATTCCTTTCTTTTCGTCCTAAAGAAAAGAAGTATAATTGGGATCGACAAACCGTAATCTACCCCCGCAAATGGAAGCCCCAAAACTCGATTTTCTCCTTCACCAATGGATCGGACCTCGCCGTCTATAAGGATGAGTCGCCCGACAATGGAATCATCCGATTTGGACAAGGATTTGAAAACACGAACGTCAAGATCACCGACGTCTCCCTTTTCGCACCGATGAACAAGGTATCCGAAGCCGAAGAGCCGCCGCTCGAGTTCAACCTTAGGTCAACCCAAGAATTCCCTCCTCTCGCAGAGGACCTGCGTTCTTTCTACCCCCACCGGTCTAGTTGTTTCGCACTCGCCCCGACTTTTGCCAAATCAAAGGGGAAAGAAATCCAAGATTATGATGGACCCGTTACCGCGGAGGGTACATGATCTTCCCGTAAGACCTTCCGTTTTCGAGATCGGGTCCAGCTCAAGAATTTCGTCACTAACAAAGACCCGCAGAAGAAACAAATAGAAGGATCGCTAAAGAAGCTGTGGCCGCCGAAATTGCTTTCCTAGAAGAAATTCCGTAACCGCCGTAATATACACCGCCGCCCGAATACATACCACTTTGGGAGGAAGCAGGTTTCATCCCCTCTTCGCCGCAGAAGATGAAGAAAATATTCGCAAGATTGCCGCCACATTACCACGTACCCGCATATTACAACGATAGCCGCAAGAAAAGAACTAGAACTACGCCGTTCGCTCGACCGCAAACTTTGGTAGAAAAGTTAGCGAAGAAGGAAAACCGCCCCGTATCGAAATTCTACGGAGGATGTGGCGGGTGCCGCCAAATCCCGTCTCGGGCCCCGAGTAGAACCCGCCATCATGGCGTAAAAGCCAAGTAAAAGGATGAAGGCTAGTCCGCCCGTTGTCGTCTCGTGATTGCGCATTAGGGAGGATACCACCTTCCAAAGATTCGGCCGACTGCACCATCCGCCGACGTAAGGATGGTATGGCGTCCCACTACCGGGCAACTGAGATCGAAACAAAGAAACTCGAGAAAGAAAGTCTCGCCAGAGACTCGAATCCGAAGAAAGTGCTACCGCGATGAAGGGGACTCGCGAGAAGGGGACCCGGCAGCCTATCGCACGACAACCACGAAGACACACGTAAAGCCCCGCTAGAAGATGCCATGGAAAAGCCGAGAACCGATATCCGACGATCGGCAAAAGAAAGAGAGGAAAAGTTCGGAGACGAGATCGATTCATCGGAATTCATGGACGACGAATACGCGAAATCAACATGGTCGAGACACGAGCTTCATCGCCTTCGCAAGGTGCTCCCGCACTCGCAGAAAGAGAGGAGCCGTAACCGATGAGAAGGCAGCCTTCAGGAAAAAGACGACACGATCGCTCAAACTGGAGAAAAGGATGGAAGAGATGGCCGTAGCTCCGGCCACTCTCCGCAGTCAAGTACAACCACAAAGGGAAACACCCCCGCAGGTCATTCACATCGTAGACGGAGGAAAGGAGATTACGTCCGTCAACTGAGGATGATCAACTGAAAAGGATACGACACAAAGTATGATTCCCGAAAAGGATATCAAGAACTTGGTGGAACAAAGAAAGTGCGAGAAGCCTTAGCACAATCTAAGAGCGGGACATCCATTCGGACGGGCAGACCTTACCTGTAAGAATTCGACGCCGTCCAATACCCGAAAGGCTTCGTACCACCTCTCGTTCAAGACCTTCGACGGAACCGGAACCCCCGACGACGATGTGGCACACTTTCGTGCCGCCTGTTGCAATGCCGGCGGAGCGATGCATTACTCTTCCGATAGCTTCGTCGCCAGTCCGTCGTGAATCGCCTTCGACCGGTATGCGAATTACCAAACGGCTCGGTTAAGACATTCTCGCAGCTAGAGAACCTCTTCATCAAGTGATTCGCCGGAGCTCAACACCACATCACTATAGGTGATTTAGCGGGTAGAGAAGCGTAAGCCGAATGAAACTTTGGTGGATTACATACTCCGATGGAGGAACTTAAGTATGAAGTGTGAACCACAACCGCAAGAACAAAGATGCGACGCATTTTGCTAAAAAGCATCCATGGCCCGATAAAGCACTTCTCCTCAAGGGATTTACTATTAAGACTTTCGAGAAGTTGTTAAGCAAGGCCTGAAGCTTGCAAGAGGAGGCAAAGCAATTAAGTTTCACCGACAAGACGTATAAACAAAAGCCTCGTAAAGACTTTCGAAAAGAAATCCGGATCGTCGCAAAGAACTGACAAAGGCAAGCAACCGATGCAAATACCACCGTAACGGCCGCAACAACCACAACAGATTACTACAGCAACCCCGGCCCAGCTATCACTCATCTCCGCAATATGAACAACCGCCTCGTCCGCAACGTACATTAAGAGAGCTTTTGAGCAGAGAATATCCGTTCAAGAATGAAGCAAGGCTAAAAATGTTCCGTAGTCCGATGAAGACTCCGGATTTCCACTGCCGCAGCCTAAAAGACCGCAGGAAGTCAACAAGAAAGGTGATCCCAACTTTCGCCCCTACCACCGTATGCTCGGACACAAAATGAAGATTGTATTACCTTCAAAAGTCGGCTCAACGACAACTCCGCTGAAAGGGAATATAACGATCCCGAAGGAGTACATGAAGGAACCCCGTAAAGGAGGTTCCGTCAATGTTGTCTCGACCGATCCCATCATTCCGATAGATCCCTATACGACCGACGATGGATGGACTACCGCTCGACGAGGTCTTCGAAAAGATTTTAGACAAGCATCCAAACCGCTTCGTGCGAGCTTCAATTCGTAGTTTGAAACCCGTTAAGCCGGTACTATCACTTGCGATAGAAGAACCACCTCAACAGGAGACGATCGAAGAAAAGAAGAAAATCGACGAAGAAGAGAAGACCGAGGCACCTAAAGCTGGATTAGGGGTCGCTTATCCTCAGATAGTCGTTTCCGATTCGGGGGAAAAATCCCTCGAACCCTCGACTCGTATGATTATCTCGCTCACTTCGGTGGGATCATATAATGATAAGGGTGATGGCGTTGGCTACGTTTTGATCGTTTCTAACGATTACGTAACTAACGATAATCCGGATATCGATTTCGATACCAACGACAATTCTCAAATCATACACGATCTCGACAAGCAAAATAATGAAGAAGACATCCATCAAGGAGGCTACGAGAGTTCAACAAGCAACGAATCTATCTCGTGAGTTTCGAGGAGCTCCAGCCACGATAGAGTTAGGAGTCTTCGGACTCGAAGCTAATCTCGAAGAGCCCGTCATTCCGATTCAAGAAAAGACACCGGCAAGCTCAACGATAGATTCGCAGGAAATTACGAAGTCAACTTAAGAAGTGGGAAAGTTCTACCTCCGAGAATGGGTCCAAAAGACAAAGGAAAGGTGTGGTTGTTCGTGAAGAACCAACCCCAGCAGAAGAAACACCCATTCGAGAAGAAAACGAGACACATGAAAACAAAGTGGACTACAACGTGCTAGCCCATCTTAGGAAACTACCAAACCAAACCGAGCATCTACGACGCTCTCATCTTATCAAAGGAGATGAGAGAAGCTCGATCAAGGCCTTACTTCGATCCGTAAATTCGCTTAGCTCAAATGGCCTGAGAGTCCTTAGATGAGGCTTGCTCGTTAAAAGAACAGACGAGGTGTTACCTTCACGTACGACGACCTACTACTTGGAATGACAGATCACAACCGACCGTCGTACATTTCGCCATAATCGGAAAATTTACACTCTCCGTAGTATTGGTGGATCCAGAGCATCAATCAATATAATGAATCTTCGAACGCTAAGCATACTTGGAAATCGATGCCCGCGAGCTCGAGGCGTACAAAATGTTATTAAGAGGATTCAACCGTAAAGGAGAAAGAGCCCTCGGATCAATAACACTATCGATGAAGACCGGTGACTTAGCAAAGACAACCGCGAAATTTCACATAATCGATTCGTAAACATCGTTCAACGCTCTACTCGGGCCGACCATGGATACATGAAAACAAGATGGTACCATCATCTCTACATCGATGCATCAAGTACTACGATGGAGGGGAACAAAGGCATCAAAGGTGACTTACAACCATTCTCCGTACATGAAATTGGAATCCACGAGGATGCAACTTATTATGCACCACCGAAGAAAACGATCTTCTCCGAGATACCATAACAAATGAAGCAAAGAAAGTTCGTGACAACGAAGAACCCGAAGTTCTAGTCCAACAAGCCACTCACCACTCCCTTACGGCGAGATGGTGAAGGTTTCTCCACAACTCGCATCCGAGGTCGAGGCCGGGACGAGGTCGTGGTAGAGACGTTAGGACGATCGGACGAGGAAACCAACCATCAATGTCGATTGGGAAGATAGCTCGAAGAAGAAAGAGAAATCAAACAAGAAGCAAGCGACAATAAGTCGAAAGAAGCCGCAATTCAAAATCCCTATCGAAGATGAAAGAAACGAAGAATATAAATCGATGTACGAAAAGATTAACCACTATGTACATACTATGACCCCGACCCCGATCCATTCTAATAAGATCGAGGGTATGGAGGTCAAAGAGGTACGTAGCGGTGAGTGCAAAACCAATCAAATTCTACCGTGGTGCTTCTTCCTCCAAAACTCGAAAATAATGTACAATTCGAAGATGCTACTTCATCATAATTAATGGAATCGCCTTTCGAGTGGTACTCTCCCCGTGTTCAAAATTTAATTCAACGTGGTTTCTTACCTCGACAAGTGGACAAAAGGTCAATCACAACGTTTTGAAAATTTATGGAATAACTCCGTCGTCCACCCAACTCAAAACATGGTCTCGGATTCGGCACAAGAGGATCGCCGACGATACCGAATTTTGCTTGGTTATCACTCGCGAATCTAATGAAAACTCGCATGGAAACTACGAAGAACTCGAAGATTTGCAAATCGAGACGCTCCACCGTAATTCGAAGAAGAAATCAAATCTACAATAGAGGAGTTAAGAGAAGTTAACTTAGGTACTAGCGAAGAGCCTAGTACCTACCTTTGTTAGCTCTTTACTCAATAAAGAAGACTCCAAAGAAATAATCAAGTTATTAATGGAATTCAAAGACCGTTTTGCTTGGAGCTACGATGAGATGCCGTGTTTAGCTCCGCAGGTCGCAACTCATAAACTAGAGTGGACCCTACTTGCTCCAGCCGTACAAGGTCCCGTAAGAATGCGTCTAGAAATCGAACAACAAGTCATAGCCGAGGTTAAAAAGTTAATGAGACGCTAAATTTGTCCGTGAAGAACAATACCCGACTTGGTTAGCCAACGTGGTACCAACTAGAAGAAGAATGGTCGATCAGAATTTGTGTGGATTTCAGAGATTTAAACAAGGCATGTCCAAAAGATGAATTTCCTCTACCGATCCCAGAATTAATGATCGACATCGCTTCAACACACGAAATATTCTCATTCATGGATGGATCTACAACCAAATAAAAATGGCTCCGTAAGATGAAAAACTTACAGCATTCGTAACGCCGATCGGAGTATATTGCTACACAAGTTGATGCCATTCGGATCAAGAACGCAGAGCAACCTACCGTAGAGCAATGACAAGAATTTTCGATGATCTCATCCATAATCAAGTCGAATGCTATGTGGACGATGTGGTCATCAAAAGCAAAGTAAAGGACAACCACTCGTATGATTCGAGAATTGTTTTCGAACGATTAAGGCAATTTAACCTTAAGATGAATCCCTTAAAATGCGCCTTCGGCGTCACCTCCGGAAATTCTTAGGATTCGTTGTCCGACATCGTGGAATTGAAATCGACCCGAGAAGATTAAAGCCATCTTAGAAATGCCGCCTCCCAAAACCTTAAAACAACTACGATCTTTTCAAGGGAAGCCGGCATATCTTCGACGCTTTATCTCAAACCCGTCGGTAGGTGTCACCTTTCTCGCACTAGTTAAAAAGGACGCCAAATTTATTTCGGGAAGAGAAATGCCGAAGGCCTTCGAGGACATTAAACAATATTTAATGACACCTCCCGTCTTAGCAGTCTCTAGCCTCGTGTGACCGCTAATACTTTATACCGCGGCTTTAGACGACTCTCTCGAGCCCCGTTAGCCCAGTGTCAATGATGAGGGTAGAGAAAATGCTCTTTACTACTTAAGCCGTCATTCATCGCCGACGGAAATAAGGTATCCCGCAATCGAAAAGCATTGTTCGTCCCGATCTTCGCCGCTCAAAAGCTCGTGCATTACATGCTTTCTCATAAGGTCAACCTAATCTCGAAGTTTAATCCATTGCAATACTCGATGACTCGTCCAACGCTTCCCGCAGTACTTGCCGCATGGTCGATGATATTATTGCAATTCGATATAACTTTCGTGCCTCTTCGTGCCGTAAAGGGACAAGCCCTAGCAGACTTCCTCGCAAAGACACCCTTCGCCGGCAGAATCTCCTCTCAACGACGATCCGCCGTATGAACAAATAATGAATCTAGAAGACCTCGATGATCGACGTTAGGAATTATATTTCGACGGAGCATCTTCAGCAGCACAAAGACGAAGAATCGCAAGTGATAAGTGCCCTGCAAGGCAGAATCGGGCCAATCTTTATAACACCGGAGCGGGGAATGTTAAGATACTCCTACCACTCGACGAGCCGTGTACAAACAACGAAGCAGTAATACGAAGCCCTCATAACGGGATCGGAATTAACCATTCAAATGGGGATAACAGACATCAACATCTACGGGATTCGCAATGAATCATCCAACATGATCGCCGACAATACGTAATTTTAAAACCAAGACTCGAGCAATACTTCCAAAGATGCCATACAACATTGAATAGCATTCCGAATGCGACAATCTACAAAATTCCCGTAAAAGAAAACGCTTAAGCAGATGCGCTAGCCCGTCTCGCAAAAGAATTTGCCCGTTTGCAAGATGAATCAGTGGAAGTGTCAGCTCACTGACGCCGTGTCCTATCACAACTTCGACATGACACGATACACAAATCGAAAAGGAAAAAGGATCAACTGCAAAGAAGGATGTAAAACACGGAAGATCGGCGACAACCATCGATGGATTACCTACAAACAGAAAACTACCGTAGGATAGGTCGTTAGCCCATCGCATCAAGAAAAGAACTCGTCCTACGCATTAATAAACAACACATTATACGAAGGTCTTTCGATCAAATGCGGCTAAGGTGCCTAAGCGGGTCCGAAGCCCGTGAAATTGTTAAGGAAGTCCATTCAGGACTCCGTGGCGCTCACCACCGGTCCGAAGATGAAAATGAAAATTAAAAGACTAGGGTACTACCGGCCCTCGATGATGACCGATCGCATGAAAATCGCCAAGGGCCGTCATCAATGCCAAGTGCACGGAGCGGTTCTACACCAACCTCCAAATGTGCTACATCCGACAATCGTATCATGGCCATTCGAATGTCGGGGCACCTGATATAGTTGGTCCAATGAACCACCATCGTCAAAAGGACATCGCTTCATTCTCGTAGCCATAGCATTACTTTTCCAAGCGGGCGAGGCAGCTCCACTAAGAGAAGTGAAAGCACATCACGTACTACAATTTTTCAAGAACCAAGTTGTTTACCGTTTCGGGTGCCGCGCAGATCATCTCGTATAACGGCCGCATTCGAAGCACACAAATCAACAATTTTGTCGAGAGACACGGAATCGACCGGCGATATTCAACAATTTACTACCCAAGAGCAAACGGCCTAGCCGAGGCTTTTAATAAAACTCTCGTTCAAATTTTAAAGAAGACTTTAGACGACAATAAGAGAAATTGGCACGAGAAGTTGTTAGAAGCCTTACGGGCTTACCGGACAACCTTCGTAACTCCTACGCAAGCTACACCTTACGCTCCGGTGTATGGGTCCGAGGCAAGAGGTTACCTTTGGAGGTTCAGCTCCCTTCACTCGTAATTGCAGCTTGCAAATAAAATCACAACAGAAGAGAACGCCAAATTACGACTCGAAGAATTAGAGAGCCCGGAAGGGAAAAGACTTGCAGCAGCAACGTAATTTAGAACTATACCAAGCTAAGATGATTCAGTGCTCATGATAAACCGGTCCGCCCAAGAACCTTCAAAGTTGGTGATCTAGTTCTCGTTCTCAAAGACCTATTCTCGCACACCGCAAGATAGGAGGAAAATTCGAACCCACTGGGAAGGACCATTCAGTAGTCGAGGCAGCCTACTCAGAGGCTCCTACCGCCTAGTGAATTGCCGTGGAGAACGACATATGCTTCCGATCAATGGACGATACTTGAAAAAGTATTACGCTACTCGATGTTTCGAAGGAATGAACTTTCCATCCCTAGAAGCACGGGCGAAGTGATTACTTATGACCGGGTCCGAACCCAAAAATAACAAAAATGTGCCAAAATAAATAAAATCCCGACAATAAAATTTTCCTTGTTTTCTTTTCCAAATCAAAATCTCTTACCCGATCTTATCCCACTTCATTCCCGTTAAGTTTGAAAATATAAAAATAATAATAAAACAAGATGTCTTTAATAAACATTTTCTCGATGTTCTTGTTCTTAAGTACGCCCTCGATCCTTTTCCTTGTCTTTTCGCAGGAAATGTCGAGCGGCGGTCGGTCTTGAACTTTAAGAATGGCGTAAGCCTCGCACTCGATGAAAAGAGGGTGAAAGATGGAGCGATAATCGAGATCGACTCGCATTTCGCACCAGCCAGCCTACAAGCACGAGGAAAGTGACCGGGTCCCGGCTGACCGAGAAGAACTCGCCCGACATACAATGGATGAAAGTGGGTGGCCCAAGCCACCAATCCAAAGAACAAGAAAAGAAAGACAAATATTGAAGAAGATAAGAAAATGAAGTCCGTAGTCGCTACAAGCAGAGGGCGAGCTTGTCGCCGCCGCGCCCACAGTAGATTCAAGAAGTTCGGAGAGCTACTCTCACAAGAACGCAACGAAGAAATAAGAATCGCCGTATCCGTAAGATGTCGACAAAACTAGCCGCGGATCGACACGACGAGGCAGCTTGCTAATGTCGCTGCATACACTTCAAGGACACCGGCTCACCAGAACTGTAAGAAAGGAGGCCACCTCCTAGGATGACAAAAGAACCGCAGAAATCTCACAAAGACCCGAAGAAAGAAGGCTACCACGCCACCGGATAGAACCACCAGCCGATGCATGACCTTGTTGCAGAGCAACCCTGTGGGATGTCTCGATAGACATCATCCCCGAGGAGCCGAGGTATGCAGTGAGAACGCGAACGGATCGAACCATACATCCCACAATATGTCACAAGGCCTCGCCATCTCGCATCATTCCGAATACGAGCCGGAGAGAATGCAAAATGTTGAAAAGAAAACCTTCGAATACTTTGAAAGGATTAGAGGCGTAAGAATCAATATACCGGAGGGCCTCGAATTACATACGTACGTATTCTCGTAGTATGAGCAAAGAAGAAATCGTGGATTGCATCCGGATTCGAAAAGACCGGGCCGAGCAGTGCCGCCTAAGGGAAAACACATACTCGTAGCCCCGGAGATGGATGCCGTGGAAAGGAAGAATCACAATACAATGTGGATGTCGTTACAACTTCGTCGAGGACGAGAAGGGAAACCCGCCGGAATACTCCGTCATGGCAAGTGGACCCGATGCCATTAGTCATCAAGAGAATGGTAAAGAGATTGATAACATGGAGGGTACGCTACCAGACCGCATACCCAATAGCCGCATCATCAATATCTACAAACAAGGTGACCGTATACCCCCACACATAGATCACCACGACTTTGTCGACCTTCTCGCACAGCCTCTTTTCCGAGCGAGTGTAACATCATGTTCGGATCCGACCTCCGGATAAGCAGGCCCAGTGCGAGTTCCGAGGGCCAAGAAGATACCACTACCGTAGGTTCCGTCATGATACCGAAGGGTAACTGGAGCGTATATCGCCAAGCATCGCATACCGAGAGTACCAATGAAGCGGATCTCGCTTACGTTCGTGAGGATGGACGACGTAAAGATACCTTACCATTTCCAGCCTGCACCCGGAGCTAGAGAGCCTCCGCCTTACGAGCCGTGAGTTACATGGAAAATATCACACCTCCAATGTACATCCATACGGCATCCTCGCCAAGGATGGCTTGGAAGGTGATGTTATCGACCATGCATCTCACTATTTCGTACATGGACTTTTGACGGATGCTTCTTTAGATGGATCAACAAAGATCATACACAGTCCGTTTCGAGTCTACATGGATTGTATGAAATATATTCCAGTATCAAGTTGTACGATGTATCTTCGACGATGATTGGAAATGAAAGCGACCATGTCACATTTTTCGCCTTCACCTCTTTTGTGCAAATTGATCGGGAAACGCCATTAAAGTTAAATGAACTTCGAACAAAGAAACGTAAAAGAAAAAAAAAGATAAAAGAAAACTTCCTAAAAAAAAAAAATCTAAAAAATGACAAACACCAAATTCACATGAACATTAAACAAACAACAAAATAAAATTTTAATCATTAAAAGATAAACAAAATCAACATAAATGTTAAATCAAATTCTCAATCAAATTTCAAATGTGATCTTCCAAATTTCAAATCAAATCTTAAATCAAATTTCAACCGAGTTCCAAACTCATCCTATCCAAATTTCAAATTCAATCTTTCCAGATTCCAAATCTCTATCAAATCTCAAATTCGATCTTCCAGATCTTAAACCAAATCTCAGTCAAATTTCAAATCTCAAATGCGATCTTTCCAGATCTCACATCAAACATACATCAAATTCAAACTTTTGGGTCGAGGATTTTACATCCAAGACTGCACTGCTTTAGGATTCTCTTCCTATTGCACTGAAATACATCAAATTCAAACCTTTGGGTCGAGGATTTTACATCCAAGACTGCACTCGCTTTAGGATTCTTTTCCTACCGCACCGAAATACATCAAATTCAAACTTTTGGGTCGAGGATTTTACATCCAAGACCGCACCGCTTTAGGATTCTTTTCCTACCGCACCGAAATACATCAAATTCAAACTTTTGGGTCGAGGATTTTACATCCAAGATCGCACCGCTTTAGGATTCTCTTCCTACCGCACCGAAATACATCAAATTCAAACCTTTGGGTCGAGGATTTTACATCCAAGACCGCACCGCTTTAGGATTCTTTTCCTATCGCACCGAAATACATCAAATTCAAACTTATGGGTCGAGGATTTCACATCCAAGACCGCATCGCTTTAGGATTCTCTTCCTATCGCACCGAAATACATCAAATTCAAACCTTTCGGGGTCGAGGATTTTACATCCAAGACCGCACTCGCTTTAGGATTCTTTTCCTATCGCACCGAAATACATCAAATTCAAACTTTTGGGTCGAGGATTTTACATCCAAGACCGCACCGCTTTAGGATTCTCTTCCTATCGCACCGAAATACATCAAATTCAAACTTTTGGGTCGAGGATTTTACATCCAAGACCGCACCGCTTTAGGATTCTCTTCCTACCGCACCGAAATACATCAAATTCAAATTCTCGGGTCGAGGATTTCACATCCAAGACCGCACCGCTTTAGGATTCTCTTCCTATCGCACCGAAATACATCAAATCAAATTCCCGGGGTTAAGGATTTTACATCCGAGACTGCATTGCTTTAGGATCATTTCCCTATCGCAATGAAATACATCAAAATCAAACTCTTGAGGTTAAGGATTTTACATCCAATACCGCATTGCCCTGAGATCTCCCCTCATTGCAATAATTCGATCTGGTCAATTCAATTTTCTTGCAAGGTTGAAGATGTTGCATCTAAAACCTCAAAATTCCAATTTTCAATTCAAATCAAATCCCTTCAAATTAATTCGACAAACTTCAATCTAAATCGAAACTCCAAATCGAAATCTAAAACTCACACATCATGACTCGAACATGAAACAAAATAAAATCTAAATCGAAATTCTCCCAAATCATGTTATTTGGGATTCACCTCCTTTTCCTTTCCCCGCCGAGAGTTCAAGAATCTCCGAGCTCCGTAGATATACGTGACGCTCCCTCACGGAAACTCTTCTACTTCGTCCTAAGTTTGTCACTTGGACATCTGTGCTGGTTTTGTTGATCTCTTCGGTCAACACCAATACGCGCGGTGTGCTCCGTCAGCTCACCACACCTATCGGGGGTCCATTTGTTGACCTCATTTTCGATGAGGTCTTCTTCTTCTCTTTAAGTACTTAGGATCTAGCCTTAGGCTTTTCCTTCGACTATTTTAGAGGATTAGAATTGGGACCCACCTTTTAGAAATTCAAACCACTTCTAAACTCCCGCAAACTCCACAAACTCGACTATAGACCCCTAATCACCTAGAGGGTTGAAATCAAGTGCGGAAGCTTAGAGGATGAGTTCCTATAGACTCTTCGGCCTTGAGATCGACTCTGGTGGCCCGGTCTCGGTGAAAGGGCCGACTTACACACACACTACACTTATGCACTACACTTTCACACACCTCCTAAACCACACCTATACCTAACTTCGACTTCCCGACTCATGTAGGTGATTCACATGGATGGTCCTCAACCCCTAAGCCCTCAGCAAGAGGGTTGGAACAACATAAATAATACCTCAAATGAGTCCCTTCATGGCTCATATGAGCTTGATGTGGCTTCATGGCTCAACCAAAATGGTTGCATTCCACTTACATCCACCCAATCTTCAATTTTCCAAATTTTCAATTTTCGACCCCCGGACCCTACACCCCGCCTAACCTACCAAATGCCTTTCGAAACTACCCAAATTTCTCAAAAATTTCCAAATTACCCAAAATTCTCCAAAATCAATCTCAAACATTTCCACATCACTTAAATTGATCATCCATAACCAAAAATGCCAAAAATTCCAAAATACCCCCCAATACCCTCCAAATACCCAAAATACCCCTCTTGATCCAAAAATCCAAAAATTCAGAAAATTCCCGGAAAATTCCAGAAAATCCCAAATATTCCCAATTTCATTTTGTTCAACTACACCATGGGCCAATTTTGTCAATTTACCCCACTTTTATCAAAATCCCCAATTTGACCCATTTTAACCCAAAGTGAACCCAATGTCAAACCTAACCTACCCAATTGACCCAAATTCTGATCCAATTCAATTCTAAACTTCAATTCAACATTCCCAACACCAATCTAGACCAAATCTAAGCTTAATTTGATTGACATTTGGATCCAATTTCACTTTCGACCTTAAAGCCCAATTTGAACCTATGACCCAAACTTAACCCAAACTCACCCAATTCAACTCCAATTAACCCCAAATCTTTTCTAAACCTTCCTTAACATCCCCATAAACAAAACACTAACATGATTTGCCCAAGATTTTGATCCAAACCCCACTCAAATTCAACCCAAAATCAAAAAGCCCAATTTTGACCTAAACTTAAACCTAGCCCAAATGAGCCCAAATCCCAAAATCTAAACCTAACCAAAGCCAAAACCTCTTTGAAACACTCCCATAAATATTTCTCAACATTTATTTTACATCAATTTCAACCCTAGCCCAACATTGGCCCAAATTAGCCCAATTTGACCTACATCGCCCACTTACCAATTAAACCCAAATTCAAACCAATTCAAGTCCAAATCACACCAAATTGACTCCAAACCACTCATGACACATCCCTAAACCAAACTCAACAATTATTTGGCCCAACCTCTTTACAAAATTTCTATCCATAAATTCATTTTCAAACCTAAAAGCCCACTTCCCTAAACCTTCCTAAAAGCCCATTTCCACCAAATACAAAAGTCCAAAATTGGCCCTAAAGCCCACATGACATTTCCATTTGCCATCCATTTAATCAAAGCCATTCCCTAAGTTATAATTCCATCATCAAACAATTCCACATTAAGCCCCATACAAATTCACATCAAAATACCAAAATTTCTCTTAAATCCATTTCCATGAAATCGACTCGACTTTTCCCAAGCCAAAGGTGAGCCATGAAGCCATGCATGAGCCACATGGAAGCCATGAGAGCCTCTTTACATGTCACCATGCCATTTTGGGCAAAAGGAGGAGACTCTTTCCTTAATTCCTAAAGGTGATTAACCACTCCCATGATTCCACTAAATCTTGCTTAAGCTTAATCGTACTTGGATGGTGACCATTCCCCACCGATTAAGCCGACCTAAATCACTTTCTATTCAGACCTAAACAAAGCCTTGGGTGGTGCACCTAGCCCAAATGGAGGGGTTGACCAATTTGAGCCAAAATAAGCCCTCTCCCATTCCATTCTAATCCAAGCCTTTTACACATGGCATTTGCCAATCGTTTGCACCAAGTCCCGCCCCCGACCCACCCGACCTCGAGGGTGACCCATGCTCGGCCGGCCGGCCACCCGACCACCGAAAACACCATGCCCGAAACCTCGGGAGAAGCCAAGCTTTGAAATTCCATCCCGCCGAGCCGCCCCACTCCAAATGGTCACCATGGCCGTTCTTCACATGCCAAGAGCAGCTCGATCCCAGCCCTCAACTCCCCCGGGAGAGCCTCCGACCTCGCCTATTTAAACCCCTCACCTTCTCGGCCATGAGAGGTGCCGAACCGTACCTTATCGAAACTCCGCCAAAATTGCTCCGCATCATTCTCCATACTTAGAGCACTTGATCCCCAAGTGAGATTCTTCTTCTCTCGAGAGCTCAATTTCGTAGTCGAAATTCCACCCAAAACCGTGACACTTCTCCACAAGTGAGCCAATCCCCAAATCGATCGGTCCTACACCCGCACCTGCACCAAGGGAAGGTGTCCACCAAAAAAAGCCCCATCTCCGTGTCACCCAGTTGTTCCGTACTCCAAAGGTTGTGATCGCCTTTGGTGGAAATCACACTCTAGTGCAATTCACCACATCCCTGTGCTTCATCCCTAGCCTCCCGCATCTCCAACGAACGTGCCAAGCATCTCTGATCGAGGCTCCACCTCTCAGAGCTAAGGTATGAGTTAATTCTTCATCCCGAGCTTCTAGAGATTCTCCATTTCAAATGCTTTAATTTCAATGCATGATAACCGTATAGATGTGTTCGTCTCTTCGAGACGAATCCATGAGAGCATAAGAACATGAAAATCCATCGAGTATCGAGCGAGATATTAAGGATTTAGTGTGGACGGCTCTCGGCGAGGACACTTGGGGACGATGAACGGATGCCGTCCATTTAATACACGCGCGGACGGACGGCCGTGATCGCGTCGGATCGAAGACGGAGCGATACAGCGGGTCCCGGGAGCGCCGACGCGGATGGCGGCGTCGAACGGGAGCGCGCCGCGCGTGCATTCGGAGTCGCCGAGGCCGACGCGGCGCCGCGTCACTTAAATAGAAAATTAGGGATTTTCTTAATTTATTTAATTCCCCGAACTTTGAAAATTCATATCTTTGTGTAGAAAAGTCCTAAAAATAAAATAAAAATACTCTCTCGCTCGCGTGAACGTAGGAGAATAATGTGGAAAAGAAATTAATAAATTTTGTTTAAGTATTTTATTTTTAATTAATTATTTACTCCCCGCATTATTTCAATTCTCCATGCATTCACACAATTCACCATGGCATGAGACTATAGGAGCTTTTGAAGCCTCTGAACTTAGGGACATTCCCCGAATTTTCCAAGGTCGAGGCCATCTCTCGTGAAAAGTTGTTGATTTTTCAAATGCATGTTGCTATTTTAAGTATTTTAATTTCAAAAATTAGCATGTTGTGAAATAAATTTTAGGAAAATTTGGTGATGTTCCCGATGACCAGAGAACCCTAGGAAAAATAGGATTTGAGTTAATTCACTTAGATTAACCCTAATCGCTTAAACACCCAAAATAGGTTTCTAATTAATTAGAGTTAACCATAGATCAAATTGACTTGAAATCAATTCTCCACTGACCTTTAGGATCAGAGGAACCCATCATAAAAATTTGAGGTCAATTGGACTTGGTTAGCCCCACTAATTGGGTTGATTAAGCCACTTAGTCATTTTAAACTTTAAAAATTCATAACTTTCAAAATATCTTTCAAAAATTCACCAAATTGGTTTTGGAGTCTCTCTGATATCAGGGGAGTTTAAGAAAATTAAAATTTCAATTTTCTAAAAAAGTTGATTTTTAATATTATTTTAATATTTTTAATAATTAAAAAATAATAAAAATCACAAAAATAATAAAATTCACCAAAATGTCATATTTTGAATTTTAATCACTTAGGAACAAGTCCCATATTTTTCCTAGGTCTATTTAGTGAGATATTAATTTTTAAAGCTCTAGGGTAATTTTAAAATTAAGAAATGTATTTTCTAGCATTTTCACCAAAATAATTATAATAAATCAAAGAAAAATCAGAAAATTGTAAAGTTTGGTTCTCTGGAATCCTTGATATCAGAGAGAATTTTAAAAATTATAAAATTTATTTTTCAACATTTATTTTATTTTTAAATTAATTAATACTCCAGAAATAAAAATAATTCTAATAAATAAAATATAATTCAAAAAATTACAAAATTTGGTCCAAGTGGTCCTCTGGACATTAGGAATGTCCCCTAATTTTCTTAAGGACAGAGACTTTCCCTTGGTCATGTTATTGAATTTTCCTTGGAAATTCCTATTTTCTACTAAAAAATAATTATATAAATAAATTAAATACAGAAAAATCACATTTTCTCCTCTCATGTCTTTATTGACACATAAATGAAGTCACATAAAAATTTCAAGTTCATTTGAGTTCAATTTAGTGAGTTATGAAATTATTAGAGCTTAAAGGGCAAAATGGTAATTAAAATTTTAACCCTTAATTAAAACTTTAGGTTTAATAAAAATTTTTAACAAGTAAAATATCTGATCCTAATCTGATTTGGATGATTGAAATTTAAATAATTAAAGGGTAGAAACCCGTTAAGCAATTTAAAATGATTAAACTTTAATTAAATAATTAATTGAATTTGGAAGAATAATAAAATTGGAATTATTAAAATAGGGATATTATTAGGAAGAGATTTATTCTTTAATTTAAAAAATCCCTAAATTAATCATCTCATTAATACTCAACTCTTAATTAAAATGATAACTCAAATTTAAAATATTAAAAGACTTAATCATTAAACTAAAATTAAATCATTAAACTCTTTCAAAAATTTCAATTAAATTAAATTAAATTAAATTAAAATTAAATTAAATTAAATAAACAAATTAAATTAAATTAAATGAATTAAATACATTAAATTAAATAAATAAAATTAAATTAAATTAAATTAAATTAAATTAAATAAATAAATTAAATTAAATTAAATAAATTAAATTAAGTTAAATTAAATTAAATTAAATTAAAATTAAATTAAATTAAATTAAGAAATTAAATCAAATAAATTAAATTGAATTAAATTAAATCAAATCAAACTAAATTAAACTGAATTAAATTAAATTAAATTAAATTAAATTAAATTAAGTTGAATTAAATAACCTCACTTAAGACATAAATCTAAAATAACTTGAACACTATTCCAAACTTAAATCATTAATTTGAACTTAAATTAATCACAAATCATTAAATATCATTTTGCCCTTAGGAGCTTTAGTTATCATAACTCCTAAATGTAACATTAAAATGAAATGTTACTTCACTTATAGTGACATTCAAATGTCCTAATTCACTCGAGCAAGTTACTTCGAAAACCTCTGGACGATCGATTCATTTACACAATCAAATTCATTTCGACTTAAAACAATCCTAGAAATATCGAAAAGATGTTTGGGATCTCTCCTAAGCACTTCCTCAATATGATAGATGTTGATAAGAACAATCGAACTTAATTGTTCTTCGATGAAGAAAATCGTCTTCAAACTAAAAACACAAAGAACCTAGACGTCATAGGAATCGACTCAGCTATAGGATTAGGAATTTGGTAGAAAACCATAAACCTTTCCCTTAGCTTTACCTAGGAACTTGCTTAAATATTCTAACCGTGTTTTAAGTGCAGCTTCGAATGACGGGAAGACCCTCCAGTACGCTTTTATTTTATCGTAGCTTATTTTATCGCAAATGCACTTTATTTTTTCTTGCATGATAAACAACAATTGCATGAAAACCGACACCTTTAGGACGTAAACCAAAACCGAAACCCAAAACTAAAATAAAAGACACTACAAGATAAAATTCACCTCCACAACATTTCAAAATATAAGACAACTCAAAATTTAATCACAAACGTAACACAAAACTACAATTACAACTAAATTAAAACGTCATGTCGGATGATCGGAATACCTCTGATGATGTAACCTACGTGTCGCTAACGGGATTTCCCACTGGCCTAAATGAAAGTGTGGAACTCATTCAACTGAGTTTAGCAAATTCATCTCGGACTAAGTGAATCCGATAAAAATAATGATGCCGAAGGATGGAACCGTGGGATCTTAACCGGTGTCGTTATAATCAACTTTAAGATTTGTTTTAATTAAAACACAAAAAACACTTGGAAATTAAGACTTCTCTAAACCGAACACTTCTCTCATCTCTTGATTTATGATTTCTAAAACTAAACCTCCGCAACGACAAGGAGCTCGGAGCATGGTGGGCAGCACGGCCATCGTCGTCACAGAAACCCGTGCCGAGATCAAGCAAAACTTTCCTAGAATTAAACAACAAAGCCATAGGACTTCGAGGTAGTTCGCCTAGTGCAACATAAATCCTCAACTCTTCGTTAGTGCATTTGTATCGCAAATTAAGCCCTAACCGGTCTTAGATTCCGAGGTAGTCATCCGATACGACATAAACCCTCATATCTTCTGTGCAATTTGTATGATTCTATCATATAAATATAAGCCCTAATTAACTAAAATCGGCAAGATTAAAACATTAAATAAACATTAGGACTTTCCTAAATCCAAGCCAAATAATAGGATAGTCGAGAAATTATCGAAGTCCGCTTCGGATCCGTAATTTCTCCTACTTTTCTTCCTTTCGAATTTCCAAAAATAAAATGTTCCAAATTTGAACTAATCCCTTTTGAAATTTCAAAAATTCAATCCTTTCGAAAACTTAAACTTTGAAATTCTCGAGAGCGAATTATCGATTATTATCGAGAGTTTTCTTAGGTGATTCCCGTCACTTAAGATGTAATTAACTATGTGGGCTCGCCCTTATAGGGAACTTTAAGAACCCGTGTAATATAAACCCCGTTTAATAAGTTTCATATTAAGCAGTGGAATTTGTCAGCTTATAAAATTGGTTCGCGTACCAAACGGATGTCACAAATCTTCTAGTTTATTTAACCGAGCCCCACCGCCAAGCAGTGGTGTCTATCCTTAGGGATAAATACACTGGCTTATGGTGCGGTGCTCGTTTATATAAACTATTTGGGATGTGAGATCGGTTCGATTTCATATCTTAAAATCTTCAAATTTAAAATTATTTTCAAAATCAAATATTACTTTCTAAATTATATCTATATTTAAATTTAAAATTCGCCGACAACTTCTGTTAGGCGACCCCTTTTTAAAATACGACACTCAACCTAAAAATATGCCGACACACCTTTGATGCACTGTTCCCCTCCACCGTAGTATTTGATGCACTGATGTAGAGATGATGGTACCATCCTGTTTTCATGTATCCATGGTCGGTCCAGTAGAGCGTTGAATGACGTTTCTGAATCAATTATGTGAAATTTCGCGGTTGTCTTTGCTAAGTCACCGGTCTTCATCGCAGCGTTATTGATCCGAGGGCTCTTTCTCCTTTCCGGTCGAATCCTCTTAATAACATTTTGTCCGCCTCGAGCTCGCGGGCATCAATTTCCAAGTATGCTAGCGTTCGAAGATTCATTATATTGATCGATGCTCCCGGATCCACCAATACTCCGGAGAGTGTAAACTTCCCAATCAGTAATCGAAATGTACAACTGGTCGGTCATGGTCTCGTCGTCCCAAGTAGTAGGTCGTTGTCCGTGAAGGTAACACCTCGTTGTTCCTTTAACGAGCAAACCTCATCTAAGGAATCTCCGGCCATTCGAGCTAAGCAAATCTCCGGATCAAGTAAGGCCTCGATCGAGCTTCTCTCATCTCCTTTCGATAAGATGAGAGCGTCGTAGATGCTCGCTCGTCGGTAGTTTCCTAAGATGGGCTAAGCACGTTGTAGTCCACTTTATTTTCATGTGTCTCTGCTTCTTCTCGAATGGGTATTCCTTCCGCCGGGTTGGTTCTTCCCGAACAACCACCCGCTTTCCTTTCGTCCTTTGGACCCATTCTCGGAGGTAGAACTTTTCCACTTCTTAAGTCGACTTCGTAATTTCTTCTAAATCTATCGTCGAGCTCGCCGGCGTCTCTTCGAATCGGAATGACGAGCTCTTCAGATTAGCTTCGCAGTCCGAAGGCTCTAACTCTATCGCGACCGGAGCTCCTCGAAACTCGCAAATAGATTCGTTGCTCGTTGAACTCTCGTAGCCTCCTCGATGGATGTCTTCTTCATTATTTTGCTCGTCGAGATCGTGTATGATTCGAGAATTGTCGTTGGTATCGAAATCGATATCCGGATTATCGTTAGTTACGTAATCGTTAGAAACAATCAAAACGTAGCCAACGCCATCACCCTTATCATTATATGATCCCACCGAAGTGAGCAGATAATCATACGTAGTCGTGGGTTCGAGGGATTTCTCCCCGAATCGGAAACAACTATCCTAGGATAAGCAGCCCCTAGTCTAGCCTTAGGTGCCTCGGTCTTCTCGTCTTCGTTAATTTTTTTCTTTTCTTCAATCGTCTCCGTCGAGGTGGTTCTTCTATCGCAAGTGATAAGTACTCGGCTTAACAGGTTTCAAACTCGAATTGAAGCTCGCACCGAAGCGGCTTCGATGCCGTCTAAAATCTTTTCGAAGACCTCGTCCAAGCGGTAGTCCATCCATCGTCGGCCGTATAGTGGATCTATCGGAATGATGGGATCGCCGAGACAACATTGACGGAACCTCCTTTCCGGGGTTCCTTCATGTACTCCTTCGGGATCGTTATATTCCCTTTCCGCAAGTTGTTGTCGAGCCAACTTTTAAAGGTAATGCAATCTTCTATCTTGTGCCCAAGCATCCGTGGTAAGGGCAAAAGTCGGGATCACCTTTCTTGTTGACTTCCTCCGGTCTTTTAGGCTCGCGCACTGGAAATCCGGAGTCTTCATCGGACTACGGAACATTTTCGGCATCGCCTCATTCTTGAACCGGATACTCCTCGCTCGTAAGCTCCCTTAACGTACGTCGCGGACGAGGCGGTTGCTCATACCGCGGAGATGACCGATAGCCGGGCCGGGGTTGCCGGTAATTCCGTTGTGGTTGCCGCGGCCGTTCGGTGGTATTTGCATCGGTTGCTTGCCTTTGTCGACCGCCGCAACGATCCCGACTTCTTTTCAAAAGTTTTCACGGCTTTTGTTTATCCGTTTTATCGGTGAAACTTAATTGCTTCGCCTCCTCTTGCAAGCTTCCGGCCTTGCTTAACAACTTCTCGAAAGTCTTAATAAGTAAATCCTCGAGGAGAAGTGCTATCGGGCCGTGAATGCTTTTAAGTAAAATGCCGATCGCATGCTGTTCTTGCAGCTTGTGGTTCACACTTCATGCTTAAGTTCCTCCATCGAAGTATGTAATCCACCAAAGTTTCATTCGCTTCGCTTCTCTACCACTAAATCGCCTATAGTGATGTGGTGCCGAGCTCCGGTGAATCGCTCGATGAAGAGGTTCTCTAGCTCCGAGAACGTCTTCACCGAACCATTTGGTAATTCCGCATACCGCCGAAGGCGATTCCCGACAGTACCGCCGACGAACCGTCGGAAGAGTAATGCATCGCTCCCGCCGCATCGCAACAACCGGCACGAAAGTGTGCCACATGCTATCGGGGGTTTCCGCTCCGTCGAAGGTCTTCGAACGGAGGTGGTACGAAGCCTTTCGGTATCGGACGGCGTCGAATTCTTCCGGGTAAGGTCTACCCGTCCGAATGGATGTCCCGCTCTTCGATTGTGCTAAGGCTTCTCGCACTCGCCGTTCCACCAAGTTCTTGATATCCTTTTCGAGAATCATACTCCGTGTTGTATCCTTTTCACCGATCATCCCCATCGACGGACGTAATCTCCTTTCCTCCGTCTACAATGTGAATGACCTCGTGGGGTGTCTCTCTATGTGGTCGTACTTCGACTCCGGAGAGTGGCCGCAGCTACGGCCATCTCTTCCATCCTCTTCGCCATTCGAGCGATCGTGTCGTCTTTTCCCCGAAGCCGCCTTCTCACCGCCCGGCTCCTCTCTTCTGCGGCCGCAGGAGCACCTCGCGAAGCCGATGAAGCTCGTGTCTCAACCATGTCGATTTCTCGCGTATTCGTCGTCCATGAATTCCGATGAATCAATCTCGTCTCCGAACTTTTCTTCTCTTTCTTTCGCCAATCGTCGGATATCGGTTCTCAACTTTTCCATGGCATCTTCTAGCGGGGCTTTCGTGTGTCTTCGTGGTTGTCGTGCGATAGCCGCCGGTCCCTTTCTCACGAGTCCCCTTCATCGCGAGAAGCACTTTCTTCGCATTCAAGTCTCCTCGCGAGACTTTCTTTCTCGGCCGTCGTTTCAATCTCACCGCCCAGAGCAGTGGGACGCCATACCATCCTTCCGGCGACAGAAGGTCTAGGACCAAATGGTCCGTCTGCCAAATGCCGGAAGGTGGTATCCTCCCTAATCCGTAATCCCGAGACGACAACAGGTGGACTAGCCTTCATTCTTTTACTCGGCTTTTCCGTCATGATGGCGGGTTCTACTCGGGGCCCAAGACGGGATTCGACCGGCACCCGCCCTATCCTTCGTAGAATTTCCGATACGTGCGCTTTTCCTTCTTTGCTAACTTTTCTACCAAAGCTTGCGGCACGAGCAAACGGCGTAGTTCTAGTTCTTTTCTTGCGGCCATCGTTGTAATATGCGGGCCGTGGTAATGTGGCAAAGCAATCTTGCGAATATTTTCTTCATCTTCTCGCGGCGGAGAGGGGATGAAACCCGCTTCCTCCCAAGAGTGGTATGTATTCAGCAACGGTGTATATTCTGGCAGTTCGGAATTTCCTCTAGGAAAGCAATCTCAAGCAATCTCCGGCTTCTTTAGCGATCCTTCTATTTCTGTTTCTCCTTCGGGTCTTCGTCGCTGACTCGAACTTCGAACCGGACCCGATTTCGAAAACGTAAGGTCTTACAGAAGATCCGTACCCTCCACGTAACAGTGTCCATCATAATTCCGGATTTCTTTCCCCTTCGATTTGGCAAAAGCTCGGGGTAGGTGCGAAACAACTAGACCAGCTGGGGTAGAGATAACGGTCCTTCTATGGACATCGGTACTCCTCCTAGCTCGGGATCCTTTGCAGAGGAGGGAATTCTCGGGTCGACCTAAGGTCGAACTCAGCGCGGCTCCTCGGCCTTCGCATACCTTGTTCATCAGTGCAAAGAGGGAGACGTCGGTGATCTTGACGTTCGTGTTTTCAAATCCTCGTCCAAATCGGATGATTCCATCGTCGGCAAATTTCATCCTTATGTATAGCCGAGGTCCAGTCCATTGGTAAAAGAGAAAATTAGTTTCGGGGCTTCCATTTCCGCAGGTAGATTCTGGTTGTCAGTCCCAAGTTATGCTTCTTTTCTTTAGGACGAAAAGAAAGGAATTGAAAAGAGTCCGAACTCATTCTTGTTCATGTATTTATAAGAAGGAATCACTTATTAAAAGAGTCACTTATTAGAGGGTTTGTTTATTTAGAACGGAGTGTTCAAAGGTGTGAGAAGGTAAGGAATCCGAATCGGAGTTGGAAAGGAAAAGAGAGTCTTAAGCAAGACTTCTCGACTCAAAGGATCACTCCTAAACTAACACCTATCGGGGTCCACCCCACCTCGTAAATGAGGTAAAAGGATCTCGAACCTCTCTGTTTAGTGGTGTCTAAACAAGGGCTCCTAAATCCAAGAGAATGTTGGTTATACTTGTTCAAGGTAGAAATGAACATAGTATCCCAACGGAAAGAAGGGTAGTTCGATCCATAAGGGACATGGATGCACTACCGATTTTTGATAAGCAGAATTGTCTCGATTAGAATGGAGAGAGGAATGGTTCCTCAACGGAGTCGCCGTAAGTTGTCTCGCATATTTTTAGGTTGTGTGATATTTTAAAAAGGGTCGCCTAACGTAGTTGTCTGCGAATTTTAAATTTAAATATAGATATAATTTAGAAAGTAATATTTGATTTTGAAAATAATTTTAAATTCGAAGATTTTAAGATATGAAATCAAACCGATCTCACATCCCAAATAAGCTTATATAAACGAGCACCGCACCGCAAACCGTGTATCTATCCCTAAGGATAGTACACACCGTCTGACGGTGGGGCTCGCTTAAATAAACTAGAAGATTTGTGACATCCGTTCGGTCCGCGAACCAATTTTATAAGTCGACAAATTCCCCGCTTAATATGAAACTATTAAACAGTGGTTTATATTACCTCGGGTTCTTTAAAATTCCCTATAAGGGCAAGCCCCTATAGTTAATTACATCTTAAGTGACGGGAATCACCTAAGAAAACTCTCGATAATAATCAATAATTCCGCTCTCAAGAATTTCAAAGTTTAAGTTCTCAAAGGATCGAATTTTGAAATTTCAAAAGGGATTAGCTCAAATTTGGAACATTTTATTTTGAAATTCAAAGGAAGAAAAGTAGGAGAAATTACGGATCCGAAGCAAACTTCGGTAATTTCCCGACTATCCTATTGTTTCGCTTGGATTTAGGAAAGTCCTAACGTTTATTTAATGTTTTAATCTCGCCAATTTTAGTTAATTAGGGCTTATATTTATATGATAGAATCATACAAATTGCCTCGGAAGATATGAGGGTTTATGTCGTATCGGACGACTACCTCGGAATCCTAAGACCGGTTAGGGCTTAATTTGCAATGCAAATGCCTAACGAAGAGTCGAGGATTTATGTTGCACTAGTGCAAACTACCTCGAAGTCCTATGGCTTTGTTGTTTAATTCTAGGAAAGTTTTGCTGAAGTAGATTCAAGTTTTATCGACGACGATGGCCGTGCCGCCCACCATGCTCCGAGCTCCTCGTTGTCGCAGAGGTTTAGTTTTAGAAATCATAAATTAGGAGATGAGAAAAATGTTTTGGTTTAGAGAAGTCTTAATTTCCAAGTGTTTTTTTTTTGTGTTTTAATTAAAACAAATCTTAAAGTCGATTATAACAACACCTGTTAAGATCCCACTGGTTCCATCCTTCCGCATCATTATTTTTATCGGATTCACTTAGTCCGTATGAATTTGCTAAACTCAACTCGAATGAGTTCCACACTTTCATTTAGACCGTGGGAAATCCCGTTAAGAACACGTAGGTTACATCATCCGAGGTATTCCCGGTCATCCAACAAGACGTTTTAATTTAGTTGTAATCGTAGTTTTGTGTTCCGTTTGTGATTAAATTTTGAGTTGTCTTATATTTTGAAATGTCATGGAGGTGAATTTTATCTTGTAGTGTCTTTTAATTTAGTTATGGGTTTCAGCTTTGGTTTCTCATCCTAAAGGTGTAGGTTTTCATGCAACCGTTGTTTATCATGCAAGAAAAATAAGTGCGATGCGATTAAATAAATTGCAATAAAATAAATCGCAATAAAATAAAAGCGTACCGCGAGGGTCTTCCCGTCATCCCAAGCCGCACTTAAAACACAATTTAGAGCATTTAAGCATTCATAAGCAATTTCCGTGTAAAGCTAAGGGAAAGGGTTATGGTTTTCTACCAAGTTCCTAATCCTATAACTAGTCATTTCCTACGACGTCTAGTGTTCTTTGTGTTTGAGGACGATTTTCTTCATCAAAGAATAACTAAGTTCAATCGTTCTTATAAATATCCTATCATATCGAGGAAGTGCTTAGGAAGGGTCCTAAACATCTTTTCAATATTTCTAGGATTGTTTTAAGTCCAAATGAATTTAGTTATATAAATGAATCGATCGTCCGAGGTTTTCAATTTTTGTTAACTTGTCTCAGTCGAACTATGACATTCGAATATCCTATAAGTGAAGTAACATTTCATTTTATATTCTGTTTAGGAGTTATGATAAGTAAAAGCTCCTAAGGGCAAAATGATACTTAATGATTCGCGATGCAATTTTAAGTTCAAATTAATGATTTAAGTTTGAATAGTGTTCAAGTTATTTTAGATTTATTTTTCGAGTTCTTTTATGTCTTAGGTGATGTTATTTAATTCAACTTAATTTAATTTAATTTAATTTAATTTAATTTAATTTAATTTAATTCAATTTAAATCAATTTAGTTTGATTTGATTTAATTTTTAATTTAATTTAATTTAATTTAATTTAATTTAATTTAATTTAATTTAATTTAATTTAATTTATTTAATTTATTTAATTCATGTAATTTAATTTAATTCAACTTTTAATCTTAATTTAATTTAATTTAATTTTAATTTAATTTACTTAATTTAATTTAATTTTTAATTTGATTTAATTTAATTTTAATTGAAATTTTTGAAAGAGTTTAATGATTTAATTTTAGTTTAATGATTAAGTCTTTTAATATTTTAAATTTGAGTTATCATTTTAATTAAGAGTTGAATATTAATGAGATGATTAAATTTAGGGATTTTTTTAAATTAAAGAATAAATCTCTTCCTAATAATATCCCTATTTTAATAATTCCAATTTTATTATTCTTCCAAATTTAATCAATTATTTAATTAAGGTTTAATCATTTTAAATTGCTTAATGGGTTTCTACCCTTCAATTATTAAATTTCAATCATCCAAATCAGAGTTAGGATCAAATATTTTACTTGTTAATTTTTTATTAAACCTAAAGTTTTAATTAAGGGTTAAAATTTTAATTACCTTTTTGCCCTTTAAGCCTAATAATTTCATAACTCACTAAATTGAACCCAAATGAACTTGAAATTTTTATGTGACTTCACTCATATGTCAATAAAGACATGAGAGGAGAAAATGTGATTTTTCTGTATTTAATTTATTTATATAATTATTTTTAGTAGAAAATAGAGATTTTCAAGGAAAATTTGATAACATGACCAAGGGAAAGTTTCTGTCCTTAAGAAAATTAGGGGACATTCCTAATGACCAGAGGACCACTTGGACTAATTTTTGGTGATTTTTTGAATTATATTATTTTTATTATAATTATTTTAAGTTTTAGAGTGTTAATTAATTTAAAAATAAAATAAATGTTGAAAAATGAATTTTATAATTTTTAAAATTCTCTCTGATATCAAGGATTCCAGAGAACCAAATTTTACAATTTTCTGATTTTTCTTTGATTTATTATAATTATTTTAGTGAAAATGCTAGAAAATACATTTTTTAATTTTAAAATTACCCTAGAGCTTTAAAAATTAATATTTCACCAAATAGGCCTAAGAAAAATATGGGGTTTGTTCCTAAGTGATTAAAATTCAAAATGTGACATTTTGGTGAATTTTATTATTTTTGTGATTTTTATTATTTTTTAATTATTAAAAATATTAAAATAATATTAAAAATCAACTTTTTTAGAAAATTGAAATTTTAATTTTCTTAAATTCCCCTGATATCAGAGAGACTCCAAAACCAATTTGGTGAATTTTTGAAAGATATTTTGAAAGTTATGAATTTTTAAAGTTTAAAATGACTAAGTCGCTTAATCAACCCAATTAGTGGGGCTAACCAAGTCCAATCGACCTCAAATTTTTATGGTGGGTTCCTCTGATCCTAAAGGTCAGTGGAGAATTGATTTCAAGTCAATTTGATGTATGGTTAGCTCTAATTAATTAGAGACCTATTTTGGGTGTTTAAGCCAATTAGGGTTATTTTAAGTGAATTAACTCAAGTCCTATTTTTCCTAGGGTTCTCCGGTCATAAGGAACATCACCAAATTTTCCTAGGATTTATTACACAACATGCTATTTATTGGAATTAAAATACTCTAAACATCGACATGAATTTGAAAAATCAATAACTCTTCATAGGATGGCCTCCGACCTTGGAAAATTCGTGGAATGTTCCCAAATTCGTAGGCTTCAAAAGCCCTATGGTCTCATGCTATGGTGAATTGTATGAATGCATGGAGAATTAAAACAATGCAGGGAGTAAATAATTAATTAAAAATAAAATATCTGGACAAATTAATTAATTTCTTTTCCACATTATTCTCCTCTCGTTCACCGAGCAAGAGGGTATTTTTATTTTATTTTTATGATTTTCCTACACAAAGTTATGAATTTTTGAAGTTTAGGGAATTAAATAAATAAAAATACCCCTAATTTTCTACTTATCCACGCGGCGCCGACGAAACATCTAGCCTCCGAAGTGCCGCGTGGCGCGCTCCCATTCGACGCCGCCATCCGCGCGCGCTCCCGGACCCGCCGTATCGCTCCGTCCTCCGATCCGACGCGATCCCCGCCGTCCGTCCGCGCGTGTATTAAATGGACGCGCATCCGTTCATCGTCCCCAAGTGTCCTCACCCGAGAGCCGTCCACACTAAATCCTTAATATCTCACTCGATACTCAATGGATTTTCATGTTCTTATGCTCTATGGATTCGTCTTCGAAGAGACGAACACATCTATATGGTTATCATGCATCGAAATTAAGGCATTTGAAATGGAGAATCTCCGTGCTTCGTGGATGAAGAATTAGTTCATACCTTTGCTCGGAGAAGTGTGGCTTCGATCCGAGAGTTGTTGCACCTTCGATTGGATCCCGACAAGCTCCACATGAAGTCTCCCGGTCTCGGTGAATTGTCTAGATGTGATTTCGACCAAGCCCGATCACAAAGCTTGGAGGCCGGAGCAACCGGGTGGCTCTCGAGATGGGGCTTTTGTCGGTGGACACCTTCCTCGGTCCGGTGAAGGTGTAGATCCAATCAATTTGGGGATTGGCTCACCGTGGAGAAGTGTCCCGGTTTTGGGTGGAATTTCAACTCCGAAATCGAGCTCACGGAGAAGAAATGGCAGGGGATCTCACCTGGGGATCAAGTGCTCTAAGTATGGAGAATGATCCGGAGCAATTTTGCGCAGTTTCGCAAGGTCCGGTTCAGCGACCTCTTCATGGCCGAGAGGGTGAGGGGTTTAAGTCAGGAGAGGTCGGAGGGCCTCCTGTGGGGAGTCGAGGGCCGGGATCGACCGCTTCGGCATGCGAAGAATAGCCATGGTGACCATCGGGCACTGGGGCAGCTCAAGCAAGGGAGAATTCCAAAGTCTGGCTCCTCCCAAGGTCTCGACCATGGTGTTTTCCGGCGACCTGTGCGGCCGGCCGGCAGCATGGGTCACCCTCGTGTCCAGTGGGTCGTGTTGCGAGGTTTGTGCAATCAATTAAGATTGGCCATGTGTAAAGGATTCGATTTAGATGGAATGGGGGCATGGCTAAATTTGGACCTAAATGGGTCAACCCCCCATTCGGGCTAGGTGCACCACCCAAGGCCTGGTTTTGGTCGAGGGAAAAGTGATTTGGCTCAAGCATAATCAGCAGGGTCAAGTCACCATCCAAGCACAATTAGGCATAAGCATGGTTAAGGGGAATCACTGGAGTGGTTAATCACCTTTAGGAATTAAGGAAAGAGTCTCCTCCTTTTGCCCAAAATGGCATGGTGACATGTAAAGAGGTTCTCATGGCTTGCATATGGCTTGTGCATGGCTCCATGGCTCCATTTGGCTTGGGAAAAGGTCGGGTCAATTTCATAAAAATGGGTTTTAAGAATTTTGGATATTTTGGTGAAAATTTGTATGAAGCTTGATTTGGAATGGTTTAATTGATGATTTTGAAACTTAGGGGTGATTTTGATTAAATGGATGATGAAAGGAAGTGTCATGTGGGCTTTGGATGAATTTGGGCTTTTGAATTCAAGGGAGTGGGCTTTTAGGAAAGTTTAAGGGAAATGGGCTTTTAGGTTTGAAAATGAATTTATGGATAGAAATTTTGTAAAGAGGTTGGGCCAAATAATTGTTGAGTTTGGTTTAGGGATGTGTCATGAGTGGTTTGGGGTCAATTTGGTGTGATTTGGACTTGAATTGGTTTGAATTCGGGTTTAATTGGTAAGTGGGCCTATGTAGGTCAAATTGGGCTAACTTGGGCCAATGTTGGGCTAGAGTTGAAATTGATGTAAAATTAATGTTGGGAAATGTTTATGGGAGTGTTTCAAAGAGGTTTTGGCTTTGATGGGTTTTGATTTTGGGATTTGGGCTCATTTGGGCTAGGTTTGGGTTTAGGTCAAAAATGGGCCTTTTAATTTTGGGGTTGAATTTGAGTGGGGTTTGGATCAAAATCTTGGGCAAATCATGTTAGTGTTTTGTTTATGGGGATGTCAAGGAAGGTTTAGAAAAGATTTGGGTTTAATTGGAATTGAATTGGGTGAGTTTGGGCTAAGTTTGGGTCATGGGTCCAAATTGGGCTTTAAGGCCAAAAGTGAAATTGGATCCAAATGTCGATCAAATTAAGCTTGGATTTGGTCTAGATTGGTGTTGGGAATGTTGAATTGAAATTTAGAATTGAATTGGACCAGAATTTAGGTCAAATGGGTAGGTTAGGTTTGACATTGGGTTTACTTTAGGTTAAAATGGGTCAAATTGGGGGTTTTGATAAAAGTGGGGTAAATTGACAAAATTGGCCCATGGTGTAGTTGAACAAAATGAAATTGGGAATATTTGGGATTTTCTGGAATTTTCTGGGAATTTTCTGAATTTTTGGATTTTTTGGCTAGGAGGGGTATTTTGGGTATTTGGAGGGTATCGGGAGGTATTTTTGGAATTTTTGATATTTTTGGGTATGGATGATCAATTTGAGTGATGTGGAAATGTTTGGGATTGGTTTTGAGGAATTTTGGGTGATTTGGAGATTTTTGGAAAATTTGGGTAATTTCAGTGGTTTTGCAGTGGTTAAAGTGTGTAGGGTCCCGGGGTCAAAAATTGAAAATTTGGAAAATTGAAGATTGGGTGAATGTAAGTGGAGTAAAATCATTTTGGTTGAGCCATGAAGCCATATCAAGCCCACATGAGCCATAAAGGGACTCATTTGAGGCATTCACTACGTTGTTCCTAACCCTCTTGCCAATGGCTTAGTGGTTAAGGACCATCCATGCGAACCACCCGCATGAGTCGGAGGTCAAATTAGGTATGGGTGTGTTTTTAGGAGGTGTGTGAAAGTGTAGTGTATAGGTGTAGTGTGTGTGTAAGTCAGCCCTTCACTGCACTGTGCCACCTGTATGGGCCCCAAGTGCCAAAGAGTCCTATGGAACTCATCCTTTAAACTTCCACATTTGATTTCAACCCTCTAGGTGATTAGGGGTCTACAACCAAGTTTGTGGAGTTTGCAGGGAGTTAAGAAGTGGTTTGAATTTCTAAGTGGTGGATCCCAATTCTAGTCCTCTAAGATAGTCAAAGGAAAAGCCTAAGGCTAGATCCTAAGTACTAAAGAGAAGAAGAGAAGACCTCATCAAAAATGAGGTCAACAAAGAGGTTTGAGGTTAACTACACATCAACTTTGCCGTAATTTGTGAACAAAATGACGTCATCCACATAAGCCTAGTGAGACACCAAAGTAGTTGATCTATGATTAGGTTGATTGTTCCTATGATTTTCTTAAAGTTCATTTAATTTCCTTAATAGATAATAAAAATCAGGATGAAGATTGTAGCAGAAAAAGGCCCCCCCCTGATTAATGTCCCTCTCAGCATTTAAGTACCCATAATCCTGACCATTTCTGATAAGAGAATAATGGTTGTTCCTCAACCATCTATGTATCATATTGCAAAAATTTATTTATAACCCCCTAACCTCCAAATTAGAAATTATGAATAATCAATCCACATTGTCATATGCCTTCTTCACGTCTAGCTTGATAATAAGGGTGCATTTTGTGTTCATATCATTGATTAGTTGCTTTATCAAAAGGATATTTTCTAATGTTCCTCCCTTTGATGAATGTTGATTGTTGGGGAGAAAAGCGGTGTGGAATATGAGGCTATAATATGTTAACTAGATTCTTACTTATGAATTTAAAAACATACTATTAGTAATGCTTTAATTTTCTGTTATAATGAGTACAATTGTGGTAATGCTCATTTAGCAACTAGTTTATCACCTCCAAAATATGCTTCAATAACCTTAATCAAATCCACAGTAAGTACCTCCAAAGAATTTTTGTAGAAACCATAACTAAATTAATTAGGACCTATAGCCTTGTTGTTTTAAATGTAGTTTAGGGTTGCCAAATTTCTTCAGCTGCATGGACATCAACCAACTAAAACTAGCTAGCATATTTTTTATTTTCCATGAATTCATAATTGTCAATCAAATTAACTCTATTTGATTGCTTGCTGAAACTACTATTTAAAAAATTTCAACCCTGAATCAATAATTGCATGCTGCTTAGTGATCTTGATCCACTCCTGTTTAATCTTCAAAATGACATTATGTTATCTCCTCATTTTTATGCATGCATGGAAGATTTTTGTGTTCTCATCTCCCTCCTTGCATCATATAGAAGAAGATTTTTGTCGTAAGAACTCATGTTCAATTTGAATGGCATGATGTAACTTAGTCTGGGCTTCCATTAACTCACTTTCAGTTTCAGTTTGATTGCTGACTTCTTCAACTTTACTCATGTAATGTTTAGTCTCCTTAACAGGATTTATGACATTCTCAAAAACTATTTAATTCTAGGATTTCAAGGATTTTTCCACATTCTTTTGAAGCCTCCACAGCTTACCCCAAGCATTGCCATTAAAATCTATCTTCCAATTAGACTTTATTTGCTCGAAACATTGGCGGTAGGACCAAACATGCATGTATATAAAAGGAAGAAAACTGGGTCTTGGAATATTAAACACAGAGAGTAATGGAGGACAGTGGTCAGACTCCAATCTAAATAAATGTTGAACTTCAGAGAGATTAAACATATTTGACTAAATCTGATTAACTAACACCATATCACATCTTTCAAATGTGTAACCCCTTTTCCATGTAAAGGGGAAGCCTCTAAATCCAATGTCATGTAGGACAACCTCTGAAATGAATTTATTGAACTGATATATAACTAAATTATTTCCCCTTCTACCTCCTTTTCTCTCCTCTTGGGAGTCAACATAATGAAAAAAATTCCTAAAGACATAGCTTCTAGAGTACCGCTCCCAATAAATTTTATAATTTTTTACAACTACCTTCTAGATTCACCGGTGCCTCCAACATACACCAAAGTAATATAGTAATAGAATTCATCCCAAGACACCTTACAATGCAGAATTTGAACTTCATCTAGCATGATCTAAATTTGGAACTCTTTCCTCCAAAAAAAACATAATTTTTTGTGCTTATTGAAAACATTCTTTTTAAATATAGGCAGCTAGTGTGACTTTTTTAAAGCACAATTGCAAGTAAGTTCAATTCTTAAAATAAAGACAAACAGTTTTAATTACTATTTCTACCAAAGTACGTTCTAAACTCTAGTAAGTAAACTAACACAAGACTAAATTTATAACAAAGTTCAGTTGCAAGAAGGAGTCTTCCTCCTTTCCAATCATAATGTGATGATTATTGTGACATAGATCAGTGATGCAAATGTATTGTGCCAAATATGAGCGTTCTTATTCTTTACCCATATTTCAGTGTATAAAGAACATTGGCTAATCCTAAGTTTAGTCTCCAAATCCGTGGTTAGGCTGGGAGGATACTGGCTCGCACTCTAGAGCTCCCACATCCCTTCGCCTGAAAGCTAACTCTCGCTTTAGTTTGCAAACATTAGGGACAAATTGAGGATTTCAGCTTGTCACTCTAAATTCTCCAATTCTAAGCCCATCAAAGTATATTTCCTTATTTATTTGCACTCAATCCCCATAACTACGTCTCTCATTCATGGACATTGAATGTGACCTTCACTTTTATTGTGGAACTCATAATCCTTTTGGAAAATATGTTTCCCAACAAGTTTTAACTATTCAATTGACCAGATCAAAAAGTAAATGAAGTTCAAAGTGAAAAGATCATCACAAATTCTCCATAATAAATCAGCACATCATTTTCATATCACAACATCAACACATCACATGAAAAGGAGAAAGACAAAGAAATCTACTCAAGGCTCATGAGGAAAAGATGACAAAACATGGATTTTATATATAAAAACAACGTCATACAAATAGAGTAAAGTAAAGACAAATTATCTCGAACACTTCCTTAAGCGAATCTCAAGGAATTCCTTTGAATCCTCTTCTTTCTTCATAATAACACACAATTCTCTCTTTAGATAAGTAAGGAAAAATAAATCTCTCACTTTCCCTCTCCTCTCAC
The DNA here is from genome assembly GCA_022702705.1 of Papilionanthe hookeriana x Papilionanthe teres. Taxonomy (NCBI): domain Eukaryota; kingdom Viridiplantae; phylum Streptophyta; class Magnoliopsida; order Asparagales; family Orchidaceae; genus Papilionanthe; species Papilionanthe hookeriana x Papilionanthe teres. The sequence goes on along the minus strand of CM040428.1, from coordinate 65,051,578 downwards.
ACTCCTTAGAAGAGAAATCACAAAACCTAGTTTTCATTAACTAAATGAAAAGACACTCTCTCTAAACTCTCTCTTTAGTCTAAACTCTTCTCTCCTCTCTAAACTTGGCTCCAAAAGAGTTTAAATTCGGCCAAAACTGAATTCCCAAGAGTTTCCTAAAGCAACCCTCCAAAATCCGGCCAAATACATTGAATCTAGTTTAAAATCGGGATAGGGTGTGGTCCGGCGCTGGATAGGCATTGTTCGGCGCATTATTCTGCCAATACGATCGCAAATCTCTGTAAAATAGCGTGGTCTGGCGCTGGTGACAGCCCCGTTCGGTGCTAGTTCAATAAGTGCACTTTTGTCCCTTTTTGCTCCAAATTTGCTCCATTTCGCTTCCTTTTGCTTCAAAGGCCTAAAATCATTGTACATGCATGAAGTCATGAAAAATACTATTCTTTAAAGTGCAATATTATCAAAAACAGGTATGAAATGAATAGTAAAAAGCTATCAAATTTTCAGTGGATCAAGATCCCCTAAACTTAACTATTACTTGTCCTCAAGTAATTTTAGTTAATACATAAAATAATGATCCACTGCAATGAACTTTCTTTCTAGAATAACATAATTTGATTTTGATAAGTACAATAGTAAGATTATCAGAAAGATCTTTGAATAATTCAAGTAAATTTTGTAGGTGTAAGACTATCTAGCAGTCAAGTCTAAAAGTTCTAGCCTTCTATTCATTTCAAAAATGACTGTAGATTGTCCTATTAGAGCACTTAAAAGAATTACATGAAAAGAAGTTTATGACAACACTACTAGTAAGGATGCTAATCCACACATATAAGTTCAGGAAAGTAATTAAGTTTTTCCCTTTAGGTAGGTCCAAGCGAAGCTAATTTTTGATTAGACATCTCCTCAAGCTTCTCCTCAATTTTCTTTCTTTTATTTTCTTTTGTTTTTCGTTTCTTTTCTTTTCTTGTCTTTTATTTTCATTACTTTTAAGTGAGGATTATTGTATCTTGATAGCCTTGAATAATTTTGAACTTCATCATTCTCACCCTAAGTTTGAAACTTACCATAATCTTTTACCTTATAGGCATTTTTTTAGCTTATTAATGATTCATCATAGAGTCTCAATCCTTTCCTATCACATAAAGTTTTAAGATTCTTAATATTTCAAACAAACAGTTTTTCTTACTTTGAATAGTTGACTATAGTCATATTCTCTTATACCAAATATCTTAGCCTACAAAATTTCTTTCATTACCAAATACTTTCGTTAAACTTTACAAAATACTTAAAGAAAATCAAAATACAGTTATCTAAAATTGAGTTCTATTTTAGGAAATCATGTTAATAATTTTGAAAATACTTTTAAATGAGAACAATTAATAGTTAATTCTTTCCCTCCACCAAACTTAGATTTTTGAATATCAACAATTAACTTGGGAAGAAAGAAAAAAATATAAACATATAACTCATACCTCATTATGTTGGGCTTTTCATACCTCTTAATTTAAGCATATTTTTCTTTATAAAGTAGAACAGTAGGTCTGAAATAATTAAGAGCATTTCTATACACAAATATGGGTTAGAAATTTATAAGAGAAGAAGTTTAAAAACATGCAACATAAACTACACACACAACATTAACATCCAACTGTTACTATCAAAAATTAGACTAATAAAACAAACACATGAAAACTCTATTATAACATCACATACATCACAAATCAACATAAAATCTGCTACAAGTACAACCAAATACACATTACATCACAGATACTAATCAGAAAGAGTCTCAGGTACATCACATATACAAAACACAAATACAAAATAAAATGAAAATAAAACTATAAAACTACCAATCTTCATCTGCAGGAGCTCCACCATCATCAGGTTCTTCAGCATGGAGTATACTCAGGGTAAGTAGAAAATACATCACTAGTGTCTCCCCTGAAAAATCTCATATGTGCGTCATGATAAGCTATCTCAAATTCTCTCCACCACACTTAATAATCATCATTTATCTTGTTCCTTACTTCTAGTCCCTCTACTCTGGTGTTTAACCTTTACAACTGATCCATAACATCATGCATAGTAGGTTCTCTAGATGTAGATGGTCTCTCATGACTAGAAGAAGGCTCATCAGCTTTCTTACTCCACTTCCATCCTACATGGGCTTCATAGGTTTTCAAATTTAGTTTATTAATGGGCTTCAGGGGATAGACTACCTCATCATTATCTTCAACTGCTACACAAGATTGAATGCACAAGGCATGAATCAGGCTGGGGTGTCCTAGTCCATCTATAGTTTCTCCTTTTGAACTTATTAAAATACTTTTATGAATAATAGTCCCAATATTTATATTCTTTATCTTCTAAATACAGTAATTAAGAACAGCTCTATCTACAGTAACCTCACTATGATGGTTGGTAGGCAAAAGTCTTGCAGAAATGAAATAGTGTCAGGCTTTTGATACAGGATTCAAAGTAGAAAGGGGGAAGTTAACTTTTAGCCTTTGTTTAACCTTCCACTCCCCTTTTCCATCAGTAAAAAAGTTTACAATCATATCCAATGCTTCATTCGTAATGGGAAAATTTTCATATTCACAAGAAACAGGCGCTCTTAACTGATAAAATGCATTAATGCGAGTAGGGGTGAATTCAACCATTTATCCTTTAACCAGTATATATTTACTCTCAGAATAATACAAATTTGCATAAAACTCTCTAACAATACCCAACATCGCTTCAGTAGTGAAATAACAGAAAATCTTCCATTAATGATTCGCAATAAGTTCCTCAAGCATACCTCCAGGATTTTCAAAGGCTTTTTCTTGAATACATTTCTTATTGCTAAGAAATGTACTAAAGCGTGAATAAGCCTTGAAATTCACAATTTTTTTTTATCATACTCAAATTTTCGCTTCCCCTTTGAAATTCTTGAAGCCATTTGTCAAAAAATACTAAATTTATCCAAATCAATTTTAAAATTGCAATGTAATGGACTCCAAGGTAAATTTAAAAAGATAAGAACTCAAAATCCAAGAAAAATCTCTAAAGTTTCTCCAAAAACATCAAAATTTCAAATCTTCCTAATGTAGGATATTTCCACGGTCGAAATCGAAAAATTTTAGGTTAAAGTGTAGCTCTTACCAAGAGAAGATGAAATCTGAACTTTTCCAGCCATGAAATCTCTTCAAATCCAAATGCTAGTGAGCCCTAGGTGCAAAAATTGGCTTTGGCTAGATGTAGAAGATGATGGTTTGGGCAAAAATGGCAGGTCCCAGGGTTAAATCGTGAAAATTTAGAGTTTTAAGCCTTTTTCCTGGTCGAGTGCTGTCTGATGCTAGTGGCAATGCCGTTCGACACATTTTTCTGCTCTTATGGCTAAACTCTCTGTCTTTTGGTGCAGTCCGGCGCTGGTGATAGTGTCGTTCGGCGCCAGTTCAAAAACTGGGCTTCCGACTTTCTTTTTCACTTTTGATTTTTTTAAGCCCGCTCTGACATCTAGTTAGTCTAATTAAGCATTGAATAACATTCTTAAGCCATGGAAAATGATATTTTTTAACACAAATAACACAAAACATCACATTCATATATAAAATCCAAGTTTCAGACAAATACACATAACACTAAACATTACAGATCATCAAGCCATATAATTCTAAAATTCAGTGTCGATCACAACCACAACACAATAACGCTGAAAACTAAACAAGAAAGCAAGTCCAAATATAACATCTAAGCAAAGCAAAGCAAAGCAATCAGATACACATACACATAAATACAATAATCAAGTTTTCATTCTTCCTCAGAACTATTATCAACTCTAAGATCTCCAATTGATTGAGCGTGAACGAACAAATTGTAGAATGGATGAAACGGAAATTTTTCAGTAGAATCCTCTTCAATCCAACCTTTCCTTTTCATCAATCGCGTCAAAATTCCTTCAAGATATCCAGAATGATCAAAGTACTCCTTCATTCTCCAACCAGATGATCAAAGAAATTACATAGATTGTTGATTGCATTCATCAGGTGTTGTACTTCCTTCTCCAATTTCTTAATTTTCTTGAAGATAATCTGTGAACTTTCAGGAAAGTAAAAAGGAATAGAAGTTGACCTCTGAGATGGTTGATCTTCAATAATACTCATGTCATTCATATCACCAACTCCTTGGTTACTATATGCATCTTCTGGGTCTATAGGCTTCCAAGATAGAAGTACTCTTTCCTAGTTCTCATATGGAATTTGTGATTGACTGCAGAAGAGAAATATGGTGGAAGGATGTCCAAGCCCATACTTTGATCCGTGAACGATCAATCCCAAAATAGATTTAACAACTATTGAACCAACATAAATAGGCATCCCATTTGAATACAGTATGAATACTCCACCCGTGCTTCTAGGAATGAGACTTCATTTTTATAGTTCACTCTTCGAAACATCAGGTTGCGTAATACAACCAAGTCACCGACTTTAAATGTCCTTGTGTGGACAAGTTTATCGTGGGCCTGGATCATCTTGGCTTGATACAATTCCAGATTCTGTTGTGCTAAAAGTCGTTTCCCTTCCAAGCTTTCCAATTCTTCCAATCTTAATCTGGCATTCTCTTCTGTAGTAATCTTGTTCGCAACTGCAATTCTGAGAGATGGAAGCTGAACTTCCAAGGGCAAGACGACCTTGGACCCATACACTAGAGTGTAGGGCGTAGACTGAGTAGGAGTTCTGAGAGTCGTTCTGTAGGCCCATAAGGCTTCTAACAACTTCTCGTGCCAATTTCTTTTGTTATCATCCAAGGTTTTCTTTAAGATTTGGACGAGAGTTTTATTAAAAGCCTCAGTCAAGCCGTTCGCTCTTGGGTAGTAGATCGTCGAATAACTCCAATCAATCCCGTACCTTTTGAAAAAATTGTTGATCTTTGTGCTTTTGAAAGTAGTCCCGTTGTCTGAGATAATTCTGTGCAGTACCCCAAAACGGTAGACGACTTGATTCTTGAAGAACTGTAGCACGTGATGTGCTTTCACTTCTCTGAGCGGTATAGCTTCTGCCCATTTGGAAAAGTAATATGTAGCCGCAAGGATAAAGCGATGTCCTCTTGAAGAAGGCGGTTCTATCGGACCCACAATATCTGTGCCCCAACACTCAAACGACCACGACGTGATTTTTGGATGTAGCACATTTGGAGGTTGATGTAGAACCACTCCATGCACTTGGCACTGGTGAAAACTCTTGGCAACTTTCATGCAGTCGGTCATCATCGAGGGCCAGTAGTACCCTAGTCTCTTAATCTTCATTTTCATTTTCGGACCTAACTGATGAGCGCCACAAAGTCCTGAATGCACTTCTTTAACAATTTCATGAGCCTCAGACCCGCTCGGGCACCTTAGCCACATCTGATCGAAAGACCTTCTGTACGAGGTATTATTTATTAATGTGTATTATAGAGTTCTTTTCTTAATCTAATGGGCTACTGACTTATCGCCCGGTAGGCTTCCTGTTTGCAAATAGTCTATTAATGGCTGCCGCCAATCTTCTGTACTTTCTGTTACTGCCGCAACTGATTTTTCTTCTTTTTCTGATTGGTGTATTGCATCCATGTCGAGCTGTGATAGGACCTATCGTCCTTGAACTGACATTTCAACTGACTCATCCTGTAAGCAGGAAAATTCTTTTGCAAGGCGGCCTAGCACGTCTGCGAGAGCATTTTCTCTTCTGGGAATCTTGTAGATCATTACATTCGGAATCTGCTTTAACAACTTCATTGCATACTGAAAATATTGCTCGAGTATTGGTTTCAGAATTTTGTACTGTCCGGCGACCAGTTGAATAATCAACTGAGAATCTCTGTAGATGTAGATATATGTTATCCCTATATGAATGGTTAACCCCAATCCAGTTATGAGAGCTTCGTATTCTGCTTCATTTTTTGTAGACGGTTCTGTTAAATCGTAGGAGTACCTTAATATCCCCTACTCCGGTGTTATAAATATTAGTCTGATTCCTGCCTTGCCGGGCACTATCGTCTGCAATTCTTTATCTTTCTATGTTGAGGATGCTCCGTCGAAGTACAGTTCCCAACATTGATAATCGGGGTCTTCTAAGCTCATTATCTGCTCGTCGAGCAAGTCGTCGTTAAGAGGCGATTCCACCGGCAAAGGGTGCGTTGCGAGGAAGTCTGCTAGGTCTTGTCCCTTCACGGCACGAAGAGGAACAAAAGTTATATCGAATTGCAAAAGTATCATTGAACACCTGACAAGTCTGCCAGAAAGCGTCGGACGGGTCATCAAGTATTGCAACGGATTAACTCTCGAAATAAGGTTGACTTTATGAGAGAGCATGTAATGCCTGAGCTTTTGAACAGCGAAGATTAGGGCCAAACAATGCTTCTCAATCGGGGGATACTTTACCTCCGTCGGAATTAGACAACGACTTAAGTAGTAGAGAGCGTTTTCTTTTCCCTCGTCATTAACCTGGGCTAGCAGGGCTCCAAGGGAGTCGTCTAAAGACGCGGTATAAAGTATCAACGGTCTTCCCGAGACTGGGGTTGCTAAGACAGGAGGTGTCATTAAATATTGCTTAATGTCCTCGAAGGCCCGCTGGCATTTCTCTTCCCAAACGAATCTGGCGTCTTTTTTAATTTATGCCGAGAAGGGCTGACACCTACCTGACAAATTCGAGATAAAGCATCGAAGATATGTCAACTTCCCTTGAAAGGATCGCAGTTGTTTCAAAGTTTTGGGAGGCGGCATTTTTAAGATAGCTTTAATCTTTTCCGGATCGATTTCAATTCTGCGATGTCGGATGGAAAATCCTAAGAATTTCCTAGAGGTGACGCCGAAGGCGCATTTCAAGGCATTCATCTTAAGGTTAAATTGTCTTAATCGTTCGAAAATAATTCTCAAATCATACAGGTGATCTTTCTTCAGTTTGCTCTTGATGACAACATCATCCACGTAGCACTCAACTTGGTTGTGAATGAGATCATTAAAAATCCTCGTCATTGCTCTTTGGTAAGTTTCTCCTGCATTCTTCAATCCGAAAGGCATTACTGTGTAGCAGTACACTCCGATTGGCATCCTGAAGGTTGTGAGCTTCTCATCTTCTGGTGCCTTCTTTATCTGGTTGTATTCTGATGATCCATCCATGAAAGAGAAAACTTCGTGCGTCGAAGCGATGTTGATCATCAATTCTGGAATTGGTAGCGGAAATTCATCATTTGGGCATGCTTTGTTCATGTCTCTGAAATCCACGCAGATTATGATCTGACCATTCATTTTTTTTTACTGGTACCACATTAGCTAACCAAGTTGGATATTATTCTTCACGGACAAATTTAGCGTCGATGAGCTTTTTAACTTCAGCTATTACTTGTTGTTTGATTTCTAGACGCATTATTCTGGGAGCTTGTTTGACTGGAACGGCAGTGTGATCCAGTCCTAGCTTGTGAACTGCAACCTCTGGAGCTAATCCTGGCATTTCATTGTAACTCTAAGCAAAACAGTCCTTGAATTCCATTAATAGCTTGATCACTTCTTCGGAGTCTTCCTTGTTGAGTAAAGAGCTAACAAAGTTCGACCTAGGCTCTTCGCTAGTACCAAAGTTAACTTCCATTAACTCGCCTATTGTAGATTTAATTTCTTCTTCGAATTCTGGTGGAGCGTCTCCAATTGGTAGATCCTCGAGATCATCTGAAGCTTCCAAGCAGTCTTTATTAGGCTCACAAGTGACAACCAAGCAAAATTGTGTGTCATCAGCTGTTGCTATTGTACCAAATCCGAGACCATGCTTTGAATTAGGGGGACGACTGGCTTTATTCCATAATTTTTCAAAGCATTGAGATTGACCTTTTGTTCACTGTTTAGGCAAGATACCACGTTGTATTAAATTCTAAACACAGGGAGAATACCACTCAAAATATAATTCCATTAATTCAGATGAAGTAACATCTTCAAATTGTACATTAATTTCAATTTTGGGAGAAGAAGCACCACAGTAGAACTTAATCGGCTTAGCACAGCCACCATGTACTTCTATGACCACCATACCCTCAACCTTACTAGGGTGGATCGGAGTTAGGGTCATAGTATGCACATAGCAGTTTATTTTCTCGTACATTGATTTGTATTCTTCGTTCTTTTCATCTTCGAGAGAGATCTTGAATTGGGGTTTCTTTTGATTTAGCTTCATTACTTCTTTCTTGACTTCTTCTTCTTCGGTACTATTCTCCCAATCAACATTGATGACCGGTTTATTTTGTTCAACTGTTCCACCGTTTCTTCCTCGACCTCGTCCCCGGCCTTGACCTCGAGTGCAAGTTCTGGAGAAACCTTCACCATCTCGCCATAAGGGAGTGGTGAGTAACTGTTGAACTAGAATTTCAGGCTCTTCATCGTCTCGAACTTCTTTTGCTTCATTTGGTATGGTATTTCTAGAGAAGACTGTTTTCTTCAGAGGCGCGTAGTAGGCTGCATCTTCGTGGATTCCAATTTCATGCACGGAGAACAGTTGCAAGTCACCTTTGATACATTGTTCTTGTCCTCCTTCATAATATTTTATGCACTGGTGCAGAGATGACGGTACCATCCAGTTCTCATGGATCCACTGCTGACCCAGTAGAGCGTTGAATGATGTATCAAAATTAATTATGTAGAATTTTGCAATTATCTTTGCCAAATCACTAGTCTTCATTAATAGTGTTATTGATCCAAAGGCTCTTTCTCCATTTTGATTGAAGCCTCTTAATAACATTTTGTCTGTTTCGAGTTCGGGGGCATCAATTTCCAAATATGCTAACGTTCGAAGGTTCATTATGTTGATCGATGCTCCCGGATCAACTAGCACCCTGGAGAGCGTAAACTTTCTGATAGTGACTAAAATGTACAATGGTCGGTTCTGATCGGCTGTCCCGAGTAGTAAATCATCATCCGTGAAGGTAACACCGCGTTGTCCTCTCAACGAGCAAACCTCATCTAAGGAATTACCAGCCATTTGAGCTAAGCAGATTTCTGGATCAAGTAACGTCTTGATCAGAGTTTCCCTCATCTCCTTTGACAGGATCAGAGCGTCGTAGATGATTAGTTTGGCTGGTAACTTCCTAAGATAGGCTAGCACATTGTAATTCACATTATTACCAGGTTCTTCAATTTCTTCCCGAGTGGGCAATTCTTTCGCTGGGGTTGGCTCCTCTTGAGCAACCACCTGCTTTCCTTTATCTTTCGGTCCCACTCTCAGGGGTAGAACTTTTCCGCTTCTTAAATTAACTTTTGTTACTTCTTCTGAATCTAGCGGTGTTTATTCTTGAATTGGAGCGAATGGCTCTTCTGAAGTCGCTTCGAAATTTGACGGCTCTAATTTTATCACATTCGGAGCTCCTCGGAATTCACAGACGGACTCGTTGCTTATTGAGCTTTCGTAGCCATTCTTGTGAATGTCTTTTCCTTTGTCACGGTCGTCGAGGTTTTGTATGATTTGAGAATCTTTATTTGTATTGAAATCAAAATCCAGATTAGGTTAGTTGTCGTTAGTTACGTAATCGTTAGAAACGGTCAAAATGTGGCCAACAGCAAAACTCTTATCATTATAAGATCCCACCGGGGGCGAGCAACTAATCATACAGAGTCAGAGGTCCAAGGGATTTCTCCCCCGAATCAGAAACAACCATCCTAGGAAAAGCAGCCCCTAGTCTACCCTTCGGAACCTCGGTCTTCTTCTCTTCCATGATTTTCTCCTCCTTCTGGGGCGGTTCTTCGATCGCAAGCGATAGTGCCGGCTTAACAGGTTTCAAACTTTGAGTTGAAGCACGCACTGAAGCGGTCTGGATGTGATCCAAAATCTTCTTCGAGGACTTCGTCCAGACAGTATTCCATCCATCATTGGTCACGTTAGGGTCTATCGGAACAATAGGATCCGTTGAAATGACATTGATGGAACCTCCTTTTTGGGGCTCCTTCATGTATTCCTTCGGGATCGTTATGTTCCCTTCCCGGAGGTTTTCCTCGAGCCAATTCTTAAAGGTGAAGCAGTCTTCTATCTTGTGTCTCAGCATCCTATGGTAGGGACAATAATTCGGATGATCTTTCCTGTCGACTTCCTCTGGTTTCTTGGGCTCTAGCAGCTGAAAGTCGGGCATCTTCATCAAACTGCAAAACATCTTGGTCACTGCTTCAGTCTTGAAAGGGTATTCCTTATTCAAGAGCTCCTTCATGCTGTATAATGGGCGAGGTGGCGGTTGATCCTGCTGCCGTGACTGATAACTTGGTCGAGGTTGCTGATAGCTTTGTTGAGATTGTTGATAAATCTATTGTGGTGGTTGATAGCTTGGCTGTGGCCGCTCTGGCTGTATCTACACTGACTGCTTACCTTTATCCACTGCCGTGACGATTCTGGATTTCTTCTCAAATGCTTTTATGGGCTTCTGCTTATCAGTCTTGTCGATGAAACTCAGCTGTTTTGCCTCCTTCTGCAAGCTCCCAGCCTTACTAAGAAACTTCTCGAAAGTCTTAATTGAGGAGAAGTGCTATCGGGCCATGGATGCTCTTAAACAGGATACCGACTGCATGTTATTCCTGAAGCTATGGTTCAAACTTCATGCTTAAGTTCCTTCATCGAAGTATGTAATCTACTAAAGTTTTGTTCGGTTTCTGTTGCTCCACCACTAAATCACTAATAATGATGTGGTGCCGAGCTCCAGCAAACCGCTTGACGAAAATGCTCTCCAATTCTGAAAAAGTCTTGACTGAACCGTTCGATAATTTTGCATATCAATCGAAGGTAATCCCTGATAAGCTGCTGACGAACTGACGAAAGAGCAAAGCATCGCTCCCACTAGCATTGCAGCAACTAGCACAAAAATGTGCGACATGCTGCCGAGGGTTTCCGCATACCGTCGAAAGTTTTAAACAGAGGTGGTATGAAGCCCTTCGGGCATTAGAGGACATCAAAATCTTCAGGGTAAGGTCTACCCATCTGAATAGATGCTCCACTCTTAGACTGGTCTAAGGCTTCTCGCACCTGCTATTCCACCATGTTCTTAATATCCTTTTCGGGTATCGTACTTTGCGCAGAATCTTTCTTTGGCTGTTCATCTCCATTGATGGATGTAATTTCTTTTCCTTCATTTGCAATGTGAATAATCTCTGGAGGTGTTTCCCTCTGAGGTCGAGGCTGACTCTGGAGTGTGGCTAAGGCAGCCACCATCTCCTCCATTGTCTTTTCCATCTGATAAATTATATCATCCTTTTCCCGCAGACGTAGCTTCATTGCCTTTGGGTCTTCTCCCTCTGAAGTTGACGGAGCTCCTTGTAGGGCTGACGATGCACGGGTCTCAACCATGTTGATCTCGGTAAACTCCTTATCCATGAATTCTGACGAATCCACTTCATTTCCCAGTTCTTCTTTTCTTTCTCTTGCCAACCGTTGGATGTCAGTTCTTAGCTTCCCTATGGCATCCTCAAGTGGTCTTTTCCAAATAGTTTAGCGGTTGTCGCGACGACTGTTGAATTTTATCTTCAGGGGTTTCCTTTAGAGCCGCAACACTTTCCTCGGATTCGGACTCTCTGACGAGACTTCTCTTCCCAGAGCGTTCTGTCGGTATCGGTTCAGCAAAAACACGTTGCCACACCATCCTTCTTGTGGTAGGAGGCCTTGGAGATGGTCTGTTGGCTGTACGTCGGTAGGTGGTGTCCTCCCTAATATGGTGACTCGACTCAACAACAGGCGAACTTCTCTCGCTAGCTCGCACTTTCTTCTTTGGTCTCTCTGGGGCAGTGACAGGGTCTACTCGTGGTCCGAGGCGGGATCTAGCTGGTACTCATCCCATTCTTCTCAGAATCTCTGACATGGGGCAACCTTCCTTCTTAGCTAACTTCTCTACTACTACTCGCAAAAGGGGTAAGCGGTGTGGTCTTGATCTTTTTCTTCTTACAATCGCTGTAGTATGCAGGTCGGGGTAACGCAGTGGCGATCCTTTAAGCATCTTCTTCATCAGATGCAGCAGAGAGAGGGTGAAACCAACTCCCTTCTAACAGTGGTGAGATTTCAGGCAGTTCTTCTTCTTCCTCAGGAATCTCTTCCAGAAAAGCAACTTCAGCAGCCTAGGTCTTCTTGATCCTGGTGATCTTTCTATTCTTATTACTTCTTCGAGTCCGGGTTAAGGGTGCAACTCTCGAACTGGACCCTATCTCGAAGACAGACGGTATTGCAGCAAAATCTGAACCCTCCACGGTAACAGGCTCATTACCAACTTAAACTTCATTCCCTTTCGATTCAACGGGAACCGAGGTAGGTGCAGATGATGACCGGACCGGTGGGGGTAGAGATGACAGTTCCAGGGGTAGTAGCTAACTTCCTATGAACAGCGATGTTCCTTTCAACCGGGACCCTTTGCAGGGGAGGAAACTCTTGAGTTGATTTTAGATTGAATTCAATTATGGGCTCATCAGTTTCCGGTACTTTGTTTATCAGTGCGAAAAGAGTAACATCGGCGAACTTAATGTCCATGTTGTCGAATCCTTGTCCAAAGCGAATATTTGCATCGTTAGGTAGCTCGTCCTTGTAGAAAGCTAAGTCTATCCTGTTGGTGAAAAATAAAATCAGTTTAGGTGTAGAAATCTTCTGCAGGGTAGATTTTGAGCGTCAGTTCCAAATTATGCTTCCTTTTGTCGGGATGAAAAAGAGAGGAATTTCTCCAAAAGATTCTGAACACATTTCCATTTATCTTTTCATTTTCTTTATAAAGTATATCAGATTCTCATTTTATTCGTGTATTTTTGGTTTAACAGAAAGTTCATTAATTAAAGGATTTATTTATTAGAAGGTTTGTTCATTAAGAACGAAATAAATTAAAAGGGGAAAGGTTATAGGAAAGGTAAGGGACCCAATCCAGAAACTGGGAAGGAAGAGAGAGTCTCACAAGACTACTCAACCTGACGAATCGCTCCTATGCTAACACCTATTGGGGGTCCACCCCACCTCTAAGAGGTAAAAGGATTCTGGAACCTCTCCGTTTAGGGGTGTATAAACAGTAGCTCCAAAATCCAAGAGAGTTGACTATACCTGTTTAAGACAGAAATGAACGTGGTATTTCAACGGAAAAAATGATAGTTTCATCCACTATGGATATGGACTCACTACCGATTTATCAAAGCAAAACCATCTGATCAAAATGGAGAGATGAACTACTCTCCAGTGGCGCCGCCAGAAATTATCGGCGTATTTTGTTTAGATTTTAAATTTAATATATATATATATATATATATATATATAGTTTGAAAAGTAGCATTTGATTTTTGAAAATAATCTTAAGTATAAAAATTTTAAGACATGAAATCAAACTGATCTCACATCCCAAATAGTTTATATAAATGAGCACTACACTACAAACAATGTATTTATCCTAAAGAATGACACACTGCTTGATGATGGGGCTCGATTAAATAAACTAGAAGATTTATGATATCCGTTTGGTTTGCGAACCAATTTTATAAGCCGACAAGTTCCCCTGCTTAACATAAAGGAATGAAGCAGGTTTTATATTACATGGGTTCTTAAAGTTCCCCATAAGGGAAAGCCCCTATAGTTAATTACATTTTAAATGACAGAAATCATTTAAGAAAACTCTCGATAATGATTAGTGGTTTTGCTGTCAAGAATTTCAAACTTCAAAGGATTGAATTTTGGAAATTTCAATAAGGAATAGCTCAAATTTGGAACAGTTTATTTTGAGATTCCAAATGAAGAGAGGTAGGAGATGTCGCAGACCCGAAGTGAACTTCGGTAACTTCACGACTATCCAATGGTTTGGCCTCAATTTGAGAATATATTTAATGTTACAATCCTGCCAATTTTAATTATTTAGGACTTATATTTATATGACATAATCATACAAATAGCCTCGAAGATGTGAGGGTTTATGTCGTACCAAACGACTACCTCGAAGTCCTAAGACCGGTTAGGGCTTAATTTGCATAACATGATTATGCAAATGCCTAACGAAAAACTGAGGATTTATGTTGCACTAGGCAGACTACCTCGAAATCCTATGGCTTGGTTATTTATTTCTAAAAAGGTTAAGCTGGTAAAGATCTATGTTTTGCTGACGAAGATGGCCGTGCTGCCCACTGTCCTCCAAGCTCTTTGTTGTTGCAGAGGTTTAGTTTTAGAAAGTGGCAATCAAGAGATGAGAGAAGTGTTTTGGTTTAGAAAAGTTGAAATTAAGATGGCTTAGTATTTTAATTAAAACAAATCTTAAAGTTGATTAAGAAGGACCGATTAAGATCCCACGTTCCGTCATTCTGGTACCACTATTTTCATCGGATTCACTTAGTCCAAATGAATTTGTTAAACTCAACTGAATGAGTTCCACACTTTCATTTAGACCATGGGAAATCTCGTTAGCAACACGTGGGTTACATCATCCAAGGGATTCCCGATCATCCAACGAGACGTTTTAATTTAATTGTAATTGCAGTTTTGTTGTTTTTTGTTGGTGATTAAATTTTGAGTTGTTTAAACATGCTGGGTTCGATCATTTTCATGCATTTATAAGTACAGGAAAGTAAGACATTTAATAAATTGCTAAATGTAAATTGCAGTAAATTTAAATGCGTACCTGATGGGCACTCCCATTATTTTCACCTCCACTTAGAACACATGTCAGGGCATTTATATAATCGCAAGAAAACACCTATGTAAAGCTAAGGGAAGGTTCTGGTTGTCTACCAAAATCCTAGCCTATTGCTACTCAACTTCTATGAGGTCTAGGTTCTTGTATTTTGTTAAGGATGATTTTCTTCACCAAATAACAATTAAGTTCAATTGTTCTTCTAAAACATCCCATCATATTGAGAAAGTGCTTAGGACGAGTCTTGAACATCTCTTCAATACTATCTGAGATTATTTCGAGTCCAAATGAATTTCATCATACAAGTGAATTGATCATCCAAGAATTTTCGTTAAGTTTTATTTCTTGCTCAGTGAACTTGGAAATTTGATTGTCCGATGAGTGAAGTGACATTTCACTTGATACTTTATTTAAAAGTTATAAATGTGAGAGCCTCCAGGGGTAGATTAGTTTATTGAGGAATTTAACCATCTTTAATTAAAGTTGAATTCTTGGTTTAAGACAATTTAGTTTAGCTATAAAATTTTAGGTTGAGTTTTTTTAGAAGTTTTAGATTATTTAGGTTGAAAGATGTACTTAAATTATTTAATTCTGTTTAAATTTCTAATGATTTTAAATTTGTCTTAATTTAATTATAATACTCTAGATTTATCTTTAATTGATTTGATTTTCACATTTTAATTGTGAATTGTTTTGAGATTAATTTTTAACATTTCAAATTTGTTTTAGATTGAATTTTAAGGGATTTTAAGTTAGTTTTAATATTTCATGTTTACTTTAATTTAATTATTAAATTATTTAATGTTTTAAACTTTTAATTTAATTAAAGATTGTTTCTTTTTAATTATTAATTTCAATAATCATTTTTAGAGTTAATTAAGAGTTGAATATTATTGGAGTGATTCGTTTAGGGATTTTAAATTAAAGAATTTACATCTTCTTAAGTCATATCCCTAACCTTAATAATCAAAATTGTAATTTACTCTTCCAAAATTTAAATGATGTAATTAATTAATGTTTCATTTTTTGATATTAGAGATGGTTAAATGGGTTTCTACCTCTTAATTCCCCAAGTTTCAATCATCCAGGAGAGAATTTAAGATCAAATGTTTATCCCTCCTTTTGATTAGGCCTAAAGTATTAATTAGGATTAAAATTTTTAATTACTCTTATGCCCTCTTAAGCATATTCACCTCATAACTCACTAAATTGAGCTCAAATGAACTTGAAATTTTTATGTCACCTCACTAACATGTCAATTAAGATATTAGAGGAGACAATGTGATTTTTTTTCTTTTTTAAGTTAATTTGTATAATTAATTTAATGAAAAATAAGAGTTTTGAATGAAAATTCAACAACATGATCAGGGTGAGGTTTTTGTCCTTAAGAAAATTATGAGATGTCCCTACTGGCCAGAGGATCTCTTGGACCAATTTTGGTGATTTTTTAAATTATATTTTATTTATTATAATTATTTTAAATTTTGCGAGTATTAATTAATTATAAAATAAATTTATAGTTAAAAAATGGATTTTATATTTTTCTTAAATCTCTCGGACCTCAAGAAACTTAGAGAAATAAATTTTATATTTTTATGATTTTTCTTTGATTTATTAGAATTGTCTTAGTGGGAAGGTTTGAAAATTCATTTTTTAACATTAAAAATTACATTGAGCTTTTAAATTTCAATATCTTTTCCAAAGGACTTAGGACAAATATTTGGTTGGTTCCTAAGGGATTAGAGAGAAAAATATGACATTTTTTTAATTTTATTATTTTGTGATTTTTATTATTTTTTAATTATTAAAATATTTAAAAATAAGTTAAAAATAAAATTTTTTAGAAAAATCCAATTTTAATTTTCTTAGACTTCCCTGACACGAGAGAGCCCACAAAACAAGTTTAATGAATTTTTGAAATATATTTTTGATTTTATGAATTTTTCAATTTTTAAAATAGCTATGTCACTTAATTAATTCATTTAATGGGTTAAATTAATTCCAATTGACTTAAAATTTTTATGTGAGGTTCTTTGTATCCTAAGTGACAATTGAGAATTGATTTCATGTGATTTTAATGTATGGTTACTCCTAATTAATCAAAACTCTGTTTTAAGTGTTTAGGTTAATTAGGGTTATTTTTAAGGAATTAAATCAAACTATAATTTTTCTAGGGTCCTCTAGTCATAAGATACCACCCCTAACTTTCCTAGAATTTTCTAAGCAACATGCAAATTATTGGAATTAAAATGCTAAAATAGACACAAAAATTTGGAAAATAGATAACTTGTCATAGAGATGACATCTGGCCTTAAAAGAGTCAGGGAATGTGCCCAATAACAAAGGCTACAAAAGCCCTATAGTCTCATGCCATGGTGAAATGTGTGTGAATGGAGAATTAAAATACTCAAATTAGTGTTTAATTAATTAAAAATTAAATACTCAACAAAATAAAATAATTCATTTTCCACATTATTCTCCTCTGTTCACTGAGCAATAGGGTATTTTTATTTTATTTTTGTGATTTTTGTATGCAATGATATGAATTTTCAAAGGTCAGGGCATTTAAATAATTCAAAAATACCCTATTTTCCTACTTAACCACGTCGGCGCCGTATCATCCTCGTTCGGGTCGAAGCTCCATGCGGCGCGCTCCTATTTGACGCCGCCATCCGACTCGGCAGCCACGCATCCCGCGGTTCATGCTCCATCTCTTCGTCTAATGCCATCTGAGCCGTCTGTTGAAAACACGCGCAATCGAACGGTCCATGGTCATTGTTTTCGTCTGGTGCGTCCCAAGAGCCGTCCACCCTAGAACCTTAAGATCTCGTTCATTTCTCAACCAAATTACATGAAATTTGATCCTATATGTTCGTCTAAACGTGAGCTACAAATCCATACGGCTAATAGGCCTTGAAATCGATTTAAAAGAGATGATGAATCGCTGAAAGCTCGGGCTAAGGAGAAGTCTCCATACCTTGGTCCAAGAGGTGAAGCCTCGATTGGATGTGCTCAGCACGTTCACTGGAGTCCTAGGAGCCTACGGATTGAGCCTCTGGTCCTGGTGAGTTGCCTAGGTATGATTTTCACCAAACCTGATTTCGAGCTTTGGTCTCCAGCACAAATGGGTGGCCTGGTGAGGGGGCTTCCACTGGGGAACTTCTTCTCTTGGTCTGGTGATGGTGTAGAGTTGATCAATTTGAGGTTTAGCTCATTGTGGTGGATTTTCCTATTTTTTGGGCTTGAGATTGAGCTCAGAAATTGAACTCACAGAGGGGGTTCTAGAGCTGGATTTCAGTGGGGATCAACTGCTCTAGGTTGTGTGAAGAGTTTGGGATCAATTTGGTAGAGTTTGGCTAAGGTCCAGTGCATCAACCCTTTTGGCCGTGGAGGTGGTGGTGTTTAAATAGCCATGGCTAGAGGGCTTCCCAGGATCAATTCAAGGCTGGGATCAGCTGCTCATGGGAGGAGAAGAAGAGCTCCAGTGAGCACTGGCCATGGGACAGCTGAGCAAGGGAGTTTTGAATTTTTTGAAGTCAAATGAGGCTCTCGGCCTGGTGGTTTCTGGCGACTAGGGTGGTGGTCCGGCCAGGGTCCAGTCACCATCTTGACCAGTGAGGTCAGGGGTTGAGTTTGGTGCAAGCAATGGAGTTTTGACATGTGTCAAAAGTTTGATTTAAGTAGAATGGGTGAAGTGGATCTTTTGGACTTAATTTGGTCAAGTCATGTAAATAGACTTGGTGCACCTCCCCAAGGTCTGATTTTGGACTGAGGGAAATCAGTTGGGTCAGCTAGGAAAGGGTGGTGAAGTCTCCATCTAAAGTGATGTGGCGAACTTGGATTAGAGTGTAACACAAAAAAGGGATTAAAGACTTTAGTGAGGGATTAAAAAAGAGGCTCCCTCCCCTTGCCATTTATGGATTGATGAGTTGGAAAAGGTCTTACATGGCTTCATGTGGCTTAAGCATGGCTCAATGGCTCCATTTGGCTTGGGAGTGGCTTGGCTCACTTTGCATAAAAATGGGTTTTAGGGATTTTTGACATTTAGGGGTAACTTGGCATGAGGCTTGATTTAGCTTTATTTGATGATTGATTTAGAACTTAGGGAATGATCTTATTAAATGAATGATGATGAGAATTTGTCATATGGGCTTCAGAATAAATTTTGGGCTTTTTAAATTTGGTGAAGATGGGCTTTAAAAATGTTTTAAGAAGATGGGCTTTTGGGTTTTAAAATAAACTTGTGGATAAAAATTTGGTAAAATTTTGTCCAAACTAAATGTTGCATTTAGTTTAGGAATGTGTCATGAGTGATTTGAAACAATTTTGGCGTACTTTGGAGTTGAATTGAGTTTAATTTGGGTCTTTTAATAATAGGGTCAAAGTGGGATAGCTTAGGCTAAAGTTTGGTTAAGGTTGGGCTAAAGTTGGTATTGATGTGAAATTAATGTTGCAAAATGTTCATGGAGGTGTGAAAAAAGAGTTTTCAATTTTGGTTGGGTCTTGATTTTGGGATTTGGGCTTGTTTGGGTTCATAATTGGTTTAGGCCAAATTGGAGAATTTTGGTTTGAGTTGGGTTTGGGTGAAGTTTGGGTTCAAATTTGGGGTAACTTAATGAAGAGTTTTGTTTGTGGGTATGTTAGGAAGATTTCAAAACAACTTTGGGGAAAATTGGGTGACATTTGGGTTCAATTTGGGATGGATTGGGTCACTTGGTCAATTTTGGGCCTTAAGGGCCAATTTAGAATTTTTTGATCAAATTGGATTAAATTGACAAAATTGGGGTATGTGGCAGTTGAAAAAAATTATGTGGATAATATTTTGGAATTTTTTGGATTTTGTTGAGAATTTTTGAATTTTTGGAATTTTAGGTTATTTAGAGTATAAGGAGGGTACATGAAGGGTATTGGGAGCTATTTTTGGGAATTTTGGTATATTTGGTCATGGATGATCAATTTGAGTGGTGGGGAATGTTTAAGATTGATTTTGAGAAATTTTGGGTAATTTTGGCAATTTTGGAAGTTTTGGGCAATTTCAAGGGTATTTAGTAGGTTTGGTGGGTTTAGGGCCCCGGGGGTCAAAAATTGAAATTTTGGGAAAATGAAGATTAATTAAATGTGAGTAAAATGAAACCATTTTGGGTTGAGCCATGAAGCCATATTAAGCTCACAAGAGCTATGAGAGGACTCATTTTGGGCACTCAATATATTGTTCCTAACCCTCTTAGCCAGGGGCTTAAGGGTTGAGGTCCATCCATATGAGTTTCCTACATGAGTCAGGAAGCCGAGTTGGGTACAAGTGGTTTTAGGGTTTAGAATGTGTGTGGGAGTGTGGTGTATGCAGGTTAACCTGACCAAGACCAGACTACCCAGGGTAATCCTAAGGCCAAAGAATCCTATTGGAACTCATCCTTGAACCTCCACATTTGACTTTTAACCTTCCAAGGGGGCTTGGAGGTTTATGTTCATTTATGTGAGGTTCAAGAAGAGTTAAGAAGTGTTTGAATTTCTAAGTGGTGGGTCCCCTTTCTATTCCTCTAGGATAGTCAAAAGGAAAACATATGGCTAGATCCTAAGCACTAAGGAGAGAGAGATCAGACCTCACCAAAAATGAGGTCAACACACTTCATCAAAAATTAATGTGTTGCTTCATCTAAAGTGATCTAGTAGATCCAATACCAAAGAAAAATAAACTCCATGTCCATATGACTCTATTTGGACCAAAAGAGAGAATATATATTATACATCCCAATAGTATGGGAATAAAACCTATAAGAAAGAAGAGAGATTAGATGACTTAACTACAGAGCTAAGCCACCCTACAAAAGACTATTAATCATGTGTGGATCTGGAAATCATGTAACATCCTATACCACACTACACAACCACTTAATCATATAAATATGTATATTGGCTCAGTTAGATTAGAAGGCAAGTGTACTTTCATCGGGTAATGCAGTAGTTATGCAATGAGGTATGACATACTAAGCGTAGAGACCCTATTAACATGCTCGGGGTAAAATCCATGCTTTTTATTATTATTCTTAAACAGGCCATGCATGAAGAAAAAATAACCGATTTTAAAGTATTGAATATTTTAATACAAAACTTGATTAGAGATTATTCTTTTATGATCAAATTTTATAACGAAGATTTTATTTTTATGAGACTAATCGTGAAATTATCTTGAAAAATCAAATGCATAAGATAAAGTAAAAACAAGCGAAGTACATAAAAGTAAACACTCAATATAAAACAATGATAGGTCGGGTGCCACTAAATCAGTTGCCATCTTTCAAAAGAGAAAGGGTTGTCAAGTTTCGTGTGTTTGTGTGCGTTTGTGTATGCCAATATATATATATATATATATATATATATATATATATATATATATATATATATATATATATATATATATATATATATATATATGAATATGATCATAAAATTATACGATAAATATACAATCTAGAATTAATGTATGAGGCAATAATAGAAAACTCATAGTCCTTTCAACAAGGTCATTGCTTCAAGCTCTGGACTCATCCCCGTGCCTTATATTTAGTACAAACTCTCCGAAAGATTCTACATATACAAGGAGAAAATTTTGAAAAAAAATTCAACCTGTAAAATAGAGGTTAATATGGACTATCTCATGCAACGTATAAATGATCGTATCCGACAAGATGAGAGCTAAGTAGCACATGTAGAAAATTTGTTATTCTAACACTTAGGCACCTCCCTTTTGGACATGGCACCAAGCAAGAAAGTATCTATTCTAATATCCTAGTGCACAAGTCTCAAACCTAGTAAATTATGTGAGAAGCAATCAAGATGTATAATAGATAGCATATGCTATAGAATATTAGATGTGCATGAAAAATTTATGACAACACCCTTGCCCTAGTTCTAAATATGAACTATGCCAAACCAATTTCTTTGTTCAAGACATTCAATGCAGGGACTAAGAGTCTTCCATAGAATCTAAATGGGGTCACCAAGCTTCTCCCATGCTGAAAATTTGAATGAGCTAACCCTCATCACGACAAGATACAGAGGTTTGCCCAGGCTTATGCTTGGAACAATCCTACTAGATCTGAATGTAATAGAAAAATTCACATTGCTTAATTGGGCAAATCAATATGCACTACTCATTTTCTGATTTTAACCGCATGTCAAACTATGAGTAGCTAAAGCATAGCAACTTATGCCCTGACTCATGCAACCTAAACTCATAGAAAGAAAAATAAATGTTTTACTTAGATAAATTAAAACAGTCAGTGTATAAAAATGCACACTATGTAAATCAAAAGCATAGGAAGCTAATCTTAAAAAGCGCAACACAACAATATTTTCATGATATGTGTAATGCAATAAAATGGATCGATTTAGCAATGGCATCAATCAAGTGAGTATAACAAATGAAAGATCTTAATCTAACATTCAATGGGTCATGCAACACATGTATAATGCAATATTGAACTAGAAGAGTGGCACCATGGTGCCTTATAAATAGTATTGGGGTACTCACCTTTCATTTTAGAGAGGACGTCAGGTGCAACGATGATAAAAAAAAAACAAGCAAGCAACAAAAGGCATAACAAACATAAAAACAACAAATGTAAAATGACATGGAATAGATAAGTCAAAAGATTTTAACCATGCAAATGCTCACAGTTAAGCAGTGATAGGGGCTTCAAAGCTTTCTTACACATCTCATAAGGTAGCGATTAATAGGAATGACACAAGCTCGACCGACAAGTCAAAATAAATAGATCTACCTCTTATGCAGAAGGGTTAGGATGGCAACTTTCTGGGTCAGCCATCTATAAAAATATAAGACCCAGTTGCTTTAATAATTGAACTCAACCAAAAAACACGATCGAATGAGACAAAGTAGGCTTCCACCCATATGGAAGTATGTATCAATGACCTAAAGGGAGATCATCATATTTCCAAAATTCCAAAATTTGTGATGCGATAACTCCAACCTAGTGAAAGTTGATGCCACCTAATCGATATATGTCCTATATTCTTTGCACTACGCATAACATGGCACAACAAATACAAAATGCAAAAAAGAAAAGGAAAAAGTTTAGTTAACCCCCGATGCTAAAATGTTAAAAGCTGACATTTCAATACCGTGTAAGAAGATCGTAGAACCATATTCCTATCAACATGAGCTATGGCGCTAGATCAAAGAGTTGATGCCAAGATTGGCACCACCACTCTGGCTAAAGTGGAAGCAATGCTCACTTGAGGCTATAATGCTAAAATATCACTATGACCTGGTCCTACATAGCTGGAACTATATCATTGAAAAAGTAACATCTAGTACCAAATGAATGAAAAAAAAGAGTTATTATGAATTTGGAATTTGTCATAATTGCTAAGATTTACATGCGTACATCTCAATTCCTATGTATTAACATATCTAACCCCTAAACATCAATTTTTACATGCAAGCCTTCTTTCTCATGCATGAAAAGGTGCATTTCAATTAAAAACTTATAGCGATGTTTTTTATATGATACGAAAATTTCAGTGATATTAATGTAAAAATTAAATTTTAGGTGCTAGTTGTGTACATAAATTTATATAGATATGAGCTATAAAAGTATTATATAGATATGCACCAAATTTTCGATATGCACAATGAAGAGATGGAAAAAAATCTATAATAAAACAAAATGATGTTAATTTCTCTTATCAATGATAATTTTAATAATGAATTAACTGTTTTGCACTAAATTCTTGAACAAGGATTGAGAAAAGACCCTAAATAATAATGATAATAATAATTCTGGCTACTAAGTTTTTCTATTGTTTTATAAATGACAATTTCCGCTTTCATGATTTAATATTCTTAATACTATAACTTATATAAAAAGACAAAAAAAATTATATATAAAATCCAAAAATGTTATAATTTATGGTGCTTAAATCGGTTAACTAATCTACTATACAATTAACTTACATATTTAAGATATAAATATAATCATTTTTGTCTTTTTATTGCTAGAAAAAAGTTGTCGCATGACAATAATAAGTGATAGTTATAAGACAACAATGTCATGTAGATAATAATCATATAATAGCAACCATATGACTCTTGTTGGGATATAGTGGTCGCTACGAGTGGTCTAAAGTTGCAAGTGATTTTTGGATTCAAGCTCTCTTTTCTTTTGCTCCTCTTCGTGCGAAGACTGTGGGTCTATTAAAAATTGTTTAGAGTGACATTTAAATAATTTAGCTAACATCATAAAACACTTCATCAAAAAGTCAATATTAATATCTTTGATTATATAGAGATTTTTCACTGTTTATGAATCTTAATGACCGCAAAATTAAATGTTTTTAGACTCGATGGATT
The DNA here is from genome assembly GCA_022702705.1 of Papilionanthe hookeriana x Papilionanthe teres. Classification (NCBI taxonomy): domain Eukaryota; kingdom Viridiplantae; phylum Streptophyta; class Magnoliopsida; order Asparagales; family Orchidaceae; genus Papilionanthe; species Papilionanthe hookeriana x Papilionanthe teres. Next base: position 65,027,589 of record CM040428.1, on the reverse strand, counting down.
CATTAAATCGAGATAATCGACTTTACTTTAAAAATATCAAAATTCGAGTTTGTTATTATAAATGCTTTTCGACTCAATGGATTTATTAGTGTTTATATCTATATATATGTGTGTGCACGCGCGTTCCGTGACCTGTTGGTAGAGTTGCCTTTTTAAAGATAAGTTCCCTCAGGTCACGGGTTTGAATCCACTGGTGGCGCAGTGTCGCCTTAAGCAAGATGGTATTCAAATTATTTGCACACCGGGTCGCCTCCAGACCTAGCAGAGGTTGAGCCCATAAGGTTGGGTTGGGAACCTCATGCCCCAGCCTATTATATATATATATATATATATATATATATATATATATATATATATATATATATATATATATATATAATTACATTACACACATAAGAAATTATTACATGTCAATAATATATATGTTGGATTCAGTATATATTTAGGGTTGCCTGAGTACATCCAAAGTACACTTCAAAATATTCCGAAATAACATGTACGTCGGCTTATAGTATTATTTTTATAGACAAACACACACACAGATTGATATATATATATATATATATATATATATATATATATATATATATATATATATATATATATACATATTATACGTTAGTGATAAATTATTTGTTCTAAAACAATTTTGAAATAATAAAGAAAATTATCTATAAACCGTATTTATCAGCATCAAATGCAAAAAATATTTAATTAAGACATTTGATAACCTCAGAAGAAACATAAAAGACAAACAGAGGTGGGTGGCACCAAGCACGGGATTGTCTTTTAAGAAAATGATGGAGATAGAGTTGAGATTGGATTTTTTTTCTTAATTAAATTAGATCACGAATTATTTTTAAATAGCCTTTTAAGATTGGTTATAATCAAGTTATAGGATGAGTCCGTTTGTTAGCCTCACCTTTGGAGCTTGTGTTGTTCTCATGCGCTGCGGAAATTTACATCAACAAAGAAAGGTTAACGAAAATAGATTAATTAGAAGATCTTCATTTTATTTAAGTACATCTTTTTATGATAAAATGTCCCAAAATTTTCATTGATAGTAAATATAAGAAAGAGGGCTTATTAATCCTTTTTTAGCAACTTATTTTAATTAGGGGCAATTAAGTTTTTTGTTTTATTTACTTAGGTTCTAATTCTCTTTTGTAAAAGGGACTAAGGATTCATGAGAGAGTTATGGGGAACCCCCAACCATTTTATTTTCTCCCATTCGGTAATAGTGGAATCTCCCTTCCCGTGGATGGACGCAACTCAATGCTGAAGCATGTAATTCTCTTGTGCTTAATTGTTGTTGTGTGAATTTCTTCATTTTTTTATTATTTTCGTATAACAATTAAGATTGGAACCTTCGGGTTCACAATCAGAGCATGGTTCGGCTTCGATTGTAGCAAAATTTGGTGTGTGTTATTGGCATTTTGCAGATTGTGATCTGACGTGCTTTGCCGTCAGATTGAGAGGTACAGCAGTAGATAAGCGGTGGGCTGGTGGCTTGGATGCGGAAATCTAGCGAGCTAACTTGCATGGCTTGAGGAGGAGCTCCAGGAGAATGTACAACGGTAGAGGGTCCAGCGGTAGTCCGATAGTTTTGGCAAGCCGGGTGGTCCGGTGGCTGCTTTGCATGGAACAATGCGGAAGTTCTACATGGAACCAGGGAAAGCAAGAGGAAAAATTGGAAATTTTTTTAAAGTAGAAGAGTTTTTCTAAGAAAATTTTCTTATGGTCTGTTTGGGGCAGCTACTGCTTCATTGCTTTTTAGTTCCAGCTGTGCTGCCCCAGGAAGCTACTATAGGGAAGCTGCTGTGAGGAAGCAGACTGTTTGTTTGTTGCAACTGTGTGGAAACAGCTATGAGCAACCGTGTTTGTGAAAATGAACATCCTAGCCCTATTTAGCGAAGCACTTTATGAGATTTTCTTTTTTGTTAGCACACCATCCGAACCAAATCTTTTTAGCTGATTAAAAATTATAATATATATATATATCATATATATATATATATATATATATATATATATATATATATATATATATATATATATCACACACACACACACACACACACACACAAACACAGATTTCTAGTATATATCATTGTAAAAAGCTCTTCTCAACAAATAAATTTCAGAAAACTAACATGAAATCTAGCCAAACAATAACTCAAAAAGTATGATCATAAGGTTGAATTGCTCATCACAAGTTCACCAACCAGAATGAAGCACAGGACTACGATCTGCTTCAAACAAATTACCAAAGTCCAAGGCTGTTTCATCATAACCTTTATGAAGTTCTAAACACATGCAAACAACCCTAGAAGATGCAGATTCAAACAACCATCATAAAAAAAACAAAAAATAAATCAAAAAACTGTTTCAAATTCTACAATGAAACAGAAGCCCTTTAAATTAAAGAGTTGTCAAATCCAAAAAAAGAAAATCATCCACCTAACAGAACCTCTGACTTTAATCTAAATGAATCCCAAATCAAATTTACCATAGCTCCAAACATGCTCAAATCTCTTCATAGAAAACTCAAACTTGCTGTTGACCTCATTTTTGGTGAGATCTAAACTTCCTCTTAGTAGTTAAGATCTAGCCATAGGGTTTCCCCTTGACTTTCTTAGAAGACTAGAGATGGAGCTCACAATCTAGAAATTTAAACCACTTCCTAACTCTCCTTGAGATCCTACATGGATAGTCACAGACTTCCAAACCACTTGGAAGGTTAAGGCTACCATGTGGAGGTTCAAGGATGAGTTCCCATAGAAATGATTGAACTTAAGGCAACCTTGGATGACTAGGGCTTGGTCTTGCTCATACCCTAATCCTTTGAATTCCCCACTTGTTCCAAAACCCTAAAACAATTCCCCCTACCCCTTTAAGAAACTCACATAGGTGGTCCCAAACCTCTGGTATTTGATTAGAATGGCTGGGATCAATATGTGAATGTTTATAAAGAGGTTACCATTTTGCTAAGCTTGGTACCAAAGTGGTTAGGCATGGCGAATACCCAGGTTCCCTAAAACACTAATTCCACCCTGAACCCTAAAATTCAAACCAAAATGCCAAAATTTACCAAAACCTCCAAATTCATTCCAAAACCTTTCCCAAATCATTTTAAACCAATAATTAGCCCATGATCACCCAAACCTACCAAAATTAGCTAAATTATCAAAATACCCAAAATTACAAAAATTCAAATTTCACTTAATTAAATCGAAAAATCATTTAAAACTTTCCCACATCACCCAATTGTCCCAAATTTGCCAAATTTGACCAAATGAACCAATTTTGACCAAAATTCCAATTTTACCCCTAAATTGTCAAATCCTTAAATCAACTCCAATTTCCACTAAATTGATCTAAAATTTCCCAATTTCAATTTTAAACTCTAATTCAATGTGTCCAATCTCAATTTAAACCATTTTGAAACCCAATTGAATAAATCCTAAACCCTAATTTCAATTTTGAGCCAAAAATCCCCAATTTGACCCTACCCTTAAATTTCATCAAATTAAACAACATAACCAACTCAATTTCCTCAATTTTGAATTTTAAACTTTTCACAAAATTCCTCTAGACCAATTTAAACTCTCAATTGGGCTAGACCTAAACTCAATTCCAACTCAAACCAAAACCCCTAATTTTCACCTAAAATTTCAAATTTCCCAAATTAAGCTTCATGACCAATCAATTTCCCTAAATTTCAAATCCAAATCAAATTTCAACATATCCAAATCCAATTTCAACCAATTCCAATCCAATTTGATTAGTCCGCAACTAAATTTAAAGATCAAAATCATCTCATGCATATTAAAAGGCTCATCCTCATATGCATTTTGAAAAAGCTCATGGCATTAATTTTAAAAGCTCAATTTGAGCCCACATGACAATTAATCATTTCCTTACCATCCCATGGCATTTAAAACATTTAATCATGGCATCATACCAAGCATACCATACATGTACATGGAACTTTACTAAAATTGGGCATATTGGCATATTCCATTAAAATTCATAATATCCAAAATTCCATTTACATGAATCTTTTCCATGGACTCATACGTATTATGGGATGACCCATGAAGCCTCCCATGGCCATCCCAAGGTCAAATTTGACAAAAATGGCAAAGGGAGGTGACCACTCCCTCTCCCTCCTTCATTTGAACTTCCCCCTTTCATGATATATTTTAGCCTTGGTTTCATGCCTAAACCAGCCATCAAAGCTCACATAAACCCTCTTTGGGGCCAAGCCAAGCACCTTAACCACCATGGAATTAATTATATCCCTTGGACCAAGGGGTTAGGTCCAATCCTAGCCAAATTACCCAAACCTCTAATCCACTTTGGATTTTCACCATGGAACAACTCTAAACCCAAATTAACTCCACCACTCAACCTACCTGGCTCACCTGACCTTGAGGGTGACCTGAAACTTACCGGCCAACCACCCCAGCCGCCGGAAAACACCCAGTCCGAGAAGACCCAAATGGCTAAAACCCCAAATTGAACCCATTTGAGCTGGCTAAGCCTCATTGGCCACCGGTGCACTTCTTCTCTCCACCTAAGCGACCTCTCTGCCACCTTAGCTTTCCCTGGTGACCACCACTACCATAGCTATAAGAAGAGCCACCCTCCAAAGCCATAGAGAATGATGCATTAAACCCTAACCAAACTCTGTCAAATTTGTCCCAAATCATTCCCACAGCCCAGAGAAGCTCAAACCCACCATTTTCCAGTCTCCATTACCTCTACCTGAGCTCAATTTTAGAGCTCAAAATCAAGCCAAAAATAGGACATCCCCCCACATTCCAAAAATTCAAAATTTGAGCTGCTCCTGAGCTTCACCAGAGCAAGGGAGGAAGTTTCCCATTCAAATCCCCATCAATTGAAGCATTTACACCAGAGTTCCACCTCAAGCTTCCCATCTGTAGGGGGAAGTCCTACACAGACAATTCACCAAGGCTACCAACACATCCAGAAGGTGCACCAGACTCCCCTGAAGCTTCTTCAAGCATTTGATTGAGGCCTCCCCAGACAAAGGTATGCGTTAAAATTCCAAAATCTGAGCTCGGTTTGAAACTTTATGAAGAAAACTTGCAATCCATACTTGATTAACCGTATAGATAGGTTCGTCTCACTTAGATGAAGCTATAAGAACAAACTCGAAACAATTTAGTCAAGAATCCATTGAGATATTAGGTTTTAAAAACATGTGGTTCTCGGTTTGAACTAGTTGGGGACAAAGGAGGATAGTGTCGGATCGCGCGTGTATCGAATGGAGGGTTGTGATTGTACCGAACGCAGCTAATGGTGTGTTCACAGCGGGTCACGTGGCACTGAGTCAGATTGCGGCGCTGAATCAGAATGTGTCGTGTGGAGTCTTTGGAACAGCCGTAGGATGACGCAGATAAGTGAGAGAATAAGGATTTTAGGATTTATTTTAATTTTAGAACTTATAAAATTCATAACTTGGTGTAGAAACTTCATAAAAATAAAATAAAAGTATCATCTTGCTCAGTAAACAGAGGAGAATAAGGTCGAATAAAAATTGAATTCATTTATCATGTCTCTAATTTTTAATTAATTAAATACCCTCTAAGGTATTTTAATCATAATTCATTAAATAATAATAATCATGGCTTGAAACTTTAGGGGTTGATTCCTCATGATAAATGGAGTATCCTCTGATTTTTCAAGATTAATCACTTCTGTTTAATTTAAAAATTAATAATAATTAAAAGATAAATCAGAAAAATGTAAGGTTTGCTTTGGGAGGTTCATTAGGGTCAGAGGATCATAAGAAAAAATAGAAAATTGGTTTCATTGATTAAAAATGCCACTTTATGTATTTAACTCATTAAAATGAAAGAAAAATTAATTAATTAAAATATAATTAGAAAAATCATAAAAATTAATCCACACTAAAGGAAATGCTCAGGGGAACTCCCCATAAAAATTTGAGCTCAATATGAATTGATTTGATTACTAAACTTGATTCTTCACGTAAAATAACATTTTTAACATTAAAATAATTATAATAATTAAAATACAAGTCAAAAAATTATAAAAATACTTTTGAGAGTTCCTTATGACCAAAGGAGTTTAAGAAAAATAAAATTTAAGTAGCAAACATTCCATTTTTTAACCTATTTCTTAATTTTAAAATAACTAAAATAATTTAAAAAGAATTAAAATCACTAAAATATTAAAATGCACAAAATATTCCAAATTGCTTCCTCATAACTAAGGAAAAATTAGAATATTTTAATTAATTTTAAAAAATAAAGTTATAAATTTTAAAAGGCTTAAAGTTGATTTTTCTTAATTTTGCATTACAATAATTCTAATAAATAAAAAAATCATAAAAATATAAAATTAGTTTCTCTAGATTCCTTGAACTGAGAGAAATTTAAGAAAAATATAAAATTTAATTTTCAACATAAATAATAATTTATATTTACTTAATACTCAAAATAAATAATTAATTATAATAACTAATATTAAGCTCAAAAAATCATGAAATTTGGCTTAAATGGTCCTCTGACCTAGGTGAACCTTCAATAATTTTCCTAAGGTCAAATGATTTATTTTGCTTAATTAGATGAATTGACATGGAATATGCCAAATTTTTAATTAAATAATTTTAAAAAATAAAAAAAAACAGAAACTTACATTTTTTCGTCTGATATTTTATTTGACCTGTGAGTGGGGTAACATAAAAATTTCAAAGTCATTTGAGTTAAATTTAAAGAGTTATGAAGTGATAAGCCTAAAAGGGCAAAATGGTAGTGATGGAACTTAAGCTTTAATTAATATTTAGGCCTAACCAAAGGGTAAATGAGCAATGAACAATCTCAATTGAAATTCTTGGATGATTGAAACATAGGGGGCTAAGTGGTAGAAACCAATTCACCACTTTTCAATATTAAGGGTAAAGTTGTAATTTCTTAAATTATTAAAATTTGGAAGTTAATCAAATTTGATGATCCTAAAGTAAGGGGTTTTGATCTTTGAAGATTTTAAATCACTAATTTAAAGCCCCTAATCAATGGTTTGATGATATTAACATCTTTAATAAAGATCAAATTTCACTTGAATCAATATTCCCTTAAACTTACAAATCTACCCATAAAAGCTTAAGGGCTAGCTAATGACCAGGTTTGATCTCAACTTTAATTAATGAATTTTAGAAAAGAGAATGTAATCATTTACAAACATCTTTGAAAACACCACTAGGTCAACCTTAATTAAATTGGCTAAGTCCCTAATAATTAAATTCGCCCTTAAAGCCTTTCACTCACGTAACTCATAAATAAAATTCCAAATGAATGTTGCCCCATTCAAAGGATAATCAAAACATCTATGTTTATTGACAAAGAATTAAAACATCATTAACAAACTCTAATTGAATATGGGTGATTGATTACACAACATGATGAAACCAAATGAAATCTAAGTGGACACAAAGCATTGAAAAAGATGTTCAGGGTTACGCCCCGAGCACTTCCGCAATCTAATGGGATATTTTAGAAGAACAATTGGATTTCATTGTTCTTTGTTCAAAAAATCATCCTTAACATACTTTGGGGACTCACCAAGTTATGAGATAGGATCCCTTGTTGAACTTAAACCTCTAAACTCTAATAATCACTTCTATACCTGCTTTAAAATATTAAACATTTCAGCGGATGTACTCGAAGACTGACAGGTACGCATTTCTGATTATTTTAATTTACAATACTTTATTTAAATGTTTTACAGCATCTTCCATGTAATACTTGTGATAATTATTAAAATTGCAATACCGAGCTTGCATGTCAAAACTGAAACTCCTAGGATAGCCATAAAAGCAAAACAAAACCAAAAATTAATTCTTAACAATTAAAATATAAGACAACTTAAAACTTAATTACAAACAAAACAACAAAACAACAATTATAATTAAACTAAAACATCTCTATCAGATGAACGGGAATCCCTTAGAGGAAGTAACCTACGGTTGATAACAAGATTTCCCACCATCTGGATGAACTATGGAACTCATTCATATGAGTTTAGTAAATTCATCTAGACTAAGTCAATATGAAGAAATAGTAGTGTCAGAATGAGGAAACGTGGGATCCTAACTGATGTCACTATAATCAACTTAAACTCCCCTTAATTAAAACACCTAATGACAATAAAACAAAACTTGACACTAAAAGCTTGAAGCATATACAATGGGCAGCATGACGATCTTCAACAAAAAAACAGGTCTACAACAACAAATCTTCTTATAAAAAAATAATAAGCCATAGGATTTTGAGATAGTTCGTCTAGTACTACATAAACCCTCTCTTTATCTTTTAGTCATTTGCATAACAATGATGTTCAATCTAAGCCCAAACTTGTGTTAGGATTCTGAGGTTGTCGTTTGTTACGTCATAAATCATCATATCTTCCAGGCTATTTTGATTATCAGTGTGATGCAGATGTAAGCCCTAAATAATAAAATTGATAGGATGAAAAATTAAATATTCTTCTCTTTAAAATTAAAGCACACAATAAGATAGTTGGGAGATCAGTTGAGGTTCCCCTCAAAGTCTGTGACATCCCCTACTTCTTCGTTTTTTTAATCTTAAAAACAATTGCTCCTATTTGCACCAATTTCATTTGATATTCCCCAAACTTTGGATATCTTGAGAGCAAAATCACTGATCTTTATCGAGAGTTTCTTGATTCACTTCATTTATTTAGGATGTAATTAACTAAAAGGGCTTGCCTCTATAGGGAACTTTACAATCAATGTAATATAAACCCTATTTATTCCTCTATATTAAATAGGGGAACTTATCGGCTTATAAAAAATAGTTTCGTAGACCAAATGGATACCATAGATTCTCTATTTTATTTAGTCGAGCTCCACTATTCGAGTGATGTGTTTATCCTTCGGGATAGATGCATTACTCGAGGTGTTATGCTCGTTTAATCCAAAATATTGGATGAATGGTATCTCGTCTTATTTTCAAAAAAATATTGCTATTTTCAAAAAGAGATACCCTGCTATTTTAAATTAAATTTTATATATATATATATATATATATATATATATATATATATATATATATATATATATATATATATCTATTAAAAATTAATCACCTCTCAAGATTTGGTAGCCGCACTTATAGAAACCAACAATAAAATATAAAATTCCTTCATTAATTTCTAACAGAACTATAGATAGCAAAAGGACCAAATCCACTCACGTTGTTATCTATCCATACCTCATAATTAAGAGGGGCATCCTCAATTATTACAGTCCCAGCACTAGCAGACACCAAAGCAGAAAAAAGAAGTAGATCGTTCATTTCATCGGTCTCTCCTTATCAAGGAACCCTAATCCAAAGCCGATTGTAGATGGCCAGAGGTTTCGCAGAAACGCTATAGGACAACGTTTCTACAAAAGTATATTCATAAGGGAGAAAGAGGTTCGTGAGATGGAGCAGCTTCGGGAATGCTAGGGCAGAAGAGGCTCGATCGCGGAGAGTGGGGCAAAGGAGGTAAAATCCAATTAATAACGTAGGTCGCGGGGTCGATTCTGCAGCCCACGTTCCGCCTATTTTAGCAGCGGGTGGCCACGAACCCGACATCCAAATGATGAATTCTTTATCAGCTTCGTGGTTTGGGGCAGTGCTGTTCGAACTATGCGGGCCTAATTGGAGCCTTAGTGGAAAATGAAAGTAGATTTATGAATAATAAGTAAAATTTATAAGGGAAAAAGGAGATTACAAGAGTCAAAGGAAAAAAAGAAATATTTTTAAAAAGGGGAAAAGAAAATTTGTGAAATTAGAAGAAAATAAAGGAAATTTTTTTAAGTAATGGAATCAAGAATTTCGGAAAAAATAAATGAAAAGAGAAAAAAATAAATTTTTTTTCTCAAACTATTTTTTGTTTTAAGTGAGATTTTTTATTTATTCTTTTTTCCTCATTTTCAAGTTTCCAGAAATAGGAGGAAAAAATATTTCATTGAATTTTTTATTTTGCTAAGTAAATATTTTTTTCGGATAGTGGGAGCAATGAATCATACCATGATGTCAGATTCTTCAACGTCTACTATGACCCATTCCGTCAAAATCAAAATGGCAAAATTTGGCGGCAATGAAAACTTTGGCATGTGGCGATGTGAGGTGATGAATGCATTGTATTCTTTGAATCTAAAGGAAGTCTTGTATAACAAAGAATGTCTTGAAGAGATGTCAGAGAGAGATTAGTTGAAGATAAACCAAAGTAGTTGTGGCTTGATCAAAAATTGCTTAGCTCAAGAGAACAAATATGTGTGATGATGGAGACTTTTACAAGAAAATTTTAGAGGACGATGGAGAAGAAATATCTCACAAAGAGTGTGGACAATCATCTCCATATAAAGCTCTGCTCGATAAATTTCAAATGTGGGTTTCTATTGATGAACCCTTGAATGACTTCACACAGCAAATAGCAGATCAATTAAATTTGGATGGGGAGGTTGAGATGAAGACAAGCTCTCCTTTTGTTGAATTCACTCCCAGATGAGTACAAAAACTTCATGATGACACTCATTCATGGGATGGAGGCCATGAACTATAGTGAAGTGACTATTGTATTGTCGAATCATGAGTTCCTTTGAAGAGACAAAAAGTCTGCAAAGACTGAGTCAATTGAGGCACTTACACTCCAACATAGAATATCTAAGAAGAAGAAGAAGAAAGGTGGCTGTGGTGCACTTCTTAAAAGCAGAGAAAGTCTCGTGAGCGTGTTCTTAAGAAAAATCATTGTATTTTTTTTAGAGACTGGTCTGTAGAAAAAAGATTGCCTGAAGCTGAAGGAGAAGGAAAAGGAAGTTGCATCTTAGGTGAAATTCAATATCATTATGAAAGATGTGAAGAGGTGGAAGTAGATGGATCATTATATGTAGTTTCTCACAGTTTGCTTATAGATCATATGTATCAGATTTTGGACACAGGCGCAACATTTCGCATTTGTTCTCTTGTTGGATGGTTTTATATGATTAAGATGTTGGATAGCGGGATTATGGGAAACGATCAAGCTTGTCGTACTATTAATGTAGGGAGTATCTTTATTAGAATACATGAAGATACTGTGAGGCAACTGACTGATGTTAGATATGTTCCAGATATGAAGAAGATTTTAATTGGGGCTTTAGAGTCTAACAGCTACAAGATAATTAATAAGGTAAGAGTTCTAAGGATACGATTCTTCTGACGCCACTATGTTGTGGCGTATGCGATTAACTCATGTTCAAAGGCTTCACTTCAAGCATTTGGTGAAACAATGATTTATTAAAGGAGTGAGCACCTGCAAGCAATATTTTTATGAATATTGTATATTTGGTAAGTTGACACGGGTATCTTTTGGCACTGTCATCCACAGTACAAAAGTTATTTTAGAGTATGCTCACACAAATTTTAAAGGGTAGATGAAGACAACATCATTTAGCAAGTGGAGAAACTTTGTCTCTTTTTATTGATGATTACTTTAGGTGTGTTTAGGTGTACACCATGAAGTGTAAAATTCTAGTGCTAGAGATTTTAATAACATGGAAGATGTAGATTAAGACTCATATTGGAAAATAAAATGGTGTATTAGATCAGAAAATGTGGATTAATATAATTCTGATGCATGTTTGCAAGAGTGTCAGAGCGATGCGATAATGAACCACTTCACCGTCCAAGAGACAACATAATTTAACGGATGACAGAGAGGATGAAAAACACTTTGGTGAATAAAGTTTGGTATATATTATCCAATGTTCGGTTGGATAGAGTCTATTGGGTCGAAGCCATAGACTATGTCTGTCACTTGGTTAATCATGTACCTTCTGAAACAATTGGGAAGAAGAACCCAAAGAAGACGTGGTCAGGGCATCCTGCTAGAGATTATGAGCACATGAGAGTGTTTCAGTTCTTAGCTTGCTACCATGTGTAGAATGGTCAACTGAAACCGCAAGCAAAGAAGATGATCTTTGTTGGCTTCAGACATGAAGTTAAGGGCTTCAACCTGTATGATCAGTCAAACGGAATGTTTTCATTAGCAGGCATGTTACATTCGAGGAGGAAATCTTGTTGAAAAATCAAGTAAATTAGGTGGAAAGTTCTATTGGGACTATAGATATGTAGTAGAAGTTGGAGTTTGATGCAACTCCCTTTGTTCCATAGAGTTTGTCCACTCTTGTTAAGATACCTGATTCAGTTGTAGCGCAAGAGATATCTATTGATAGTGCTCAGGAAAAGATGGAAGAAGATGTTGAAGATGAGCTCCCACTTAGGAATCTATTGAAAAGAGCAGAACGAGGTGCCAGAATGTCCCGAAACTAGCTTGGTTGATGGATAACAATGCATTTAAACTTTTAGCATCATAGGCAGAAATTCCTTGCCACTACAAAGAAGCAGTGGAGAGCCTAGACTATGATCTTTAGAGAGCGGCAATAAATGAAGAGATAGAGTCTCTGTAGAAGAATGGTACTTGGAGGTTGGTAAAGCTTCCTCCAGGAAGGAAAGTCAAAGAAAGCAAATGAGTATTCAAATAAGGAAGGATCTCATGGAGCTGATGTGTGGTACAAGGTAAGATTAATATCAAAAGGATGTGCACAATGAGAAGAGATTGATTATGATAAGTGTTCACTTCAGTGTTCAAGCATCTCTCAATTCATGTTCTTGTAATACTTGTAGTATAGTACAATGTGATCTTGGAACAACTCAATATGAAGACTGCATTCTTACATAAAGAATTGCAAGAAAATCTACATGTTGTAACCACCTATATATGGAGCATCAAAAGACTTGGTTTACAATTTGGACAAGTCTTTGTATGGGTTGAAGTAGTCGCCACAAGGTGATAAAAAATTTGATCAGTTCATGATGGGACATAAGCACACAAGCAGCCAGTATAATTATTGTGCATTTTTAAAGAAGTTAGTCAATGGTGAGTTCATTTACTTACTTCAATATGTTGATGATATGTTGATTGTATTTGCTAGTTAGATTGAGGTTGATAGGATGATGAATCAATTATTCAAATATTTCAAAATGAAGGATTTGGGTGAAGCTCACAGAATTCTTGGCATGGAATTTCTCAGGGAAAAAGTAGTTGAAAAGGTTTGGCATTTGTAAGGATTATATGTTCGGAAGGTGTTGAAGAAATTTGGGGTAGATGACTCGAGCAAGCTTGCGCATCTGCCTATTGCATATCTCTTTCAATTGAGTTTAGATAACTGTCCTAAATATGCCCATGAAAGGAAAGATATGTGATTAGCTCATTGTGGCAGTATAATGAGCAGTATGATTATGTTATGGTTTGTACTAGACAAGACATTGCACAAGCAGTTGGTGTTTTGAGCAAGTTCATGAATGATACAAGAAAGAAAGATTAGCAAGGTGTGAAGATTATTCTGAGGTATATGAATGGTACAATTGATGTTGGCTTAGCGTTTGAGAGATAATCATCTATGACATATTTGTGTGTATGCTACATAGACTCAAATGATGCAAATGATATGAATAGGCAAAGATCTATAACTGGCTATTTATCCACATTGTTAGGAGGTTCATTTAGTTAGAGGTCAGTTCTTTAGTCTATTGTTACTTTTTCTACTATGGAGGATGAGTAAAAAGTAGTTACAGAGGTAGTGAAGGAAGTGATATGGCTGCAGGGCCTATTGGATGACTTGAGAGTTGATCAGGAATCTTAGATGGTGTTCTGTGATAATTAGAGAATGATAATCTTAGACAAAATTTTTGTTCATCATGCTCATACAAAGCACATTGATGTGATGTATCACTTTGTTCATGGCTTAATTGTTGATGACAAAAGTTTTGTTGAAATATATATATATGAAGGAAAATCTAGGGGACATGCTCACGAAGGTCCTAGTAGTACAAAATTTCACCTACTATAGGAGTTTGATGAACATTTGAGCTCTTGATTGGTTGCCCGGTCACACACTTTGAATATTTATGCAAGGCTTGATCCATTTTGAAGAAGGATATGTACATATTGGTGCCACTAAATTAGCATTTGGAGATAATTTGATCATCTCTAACTTATTGGGAAGTAAGAGATAAGGTAGAGATTGATGTATTTATTACTCTTTAAAATTATGGTAATTTGGTCTTTTGACTTTATTTACATGTATTCCCTAATTCTCCTCTATAAAAGGGACTTAGATTTCATGAGAGAGTTATGATGAGAATTTTGGAAGTGGTGTCCCCAAACAATTTTTTTCTTTCTTCCAACTAGTATGTTGGCCTCACTTTTGTTTGAGGTCTAATAATTCTGTAGAATAGCCTTGGGTCTAGCCATAGGACTCTCCAGGTGACTTTCCTAGAAGAGTAGCCAATAAATGGATGATATATCAAGAATTACTGCGCGACATGAGAAATCTAAATAAAGATTTTCATTCCAGTGTAGAATTGGGCCAGCGTCTGCGACTAGGTCAAAATCTTGTGATAAAATAAAGTTAAATGGAGTAAAGTAAATTTTCTTACAAAAATAAAATACACTTGTTAAATTTCTAATTCCAAATCTTATAAAATCTTATTAAATAAGATAATGGCATCAAAAAAATTATAAAAATTATTAAAATAAAAGATAATAATAAGTTTGTTCCTGTTCTTGTTCTTGTTCGTGCACAACACCACCAATTGACATTTCCTCATGTTTACTTGTGTAGAAAGTGTCGGGTTGTGAGTTGGTGTTTGCTTCCAAATATGGCTTGGATCTCGCGTCTTGAAAAGAAACACACGAAAGAAGACTACAGATATGAAGTCAATGAAAAAGGTTAGTCTAAAGAGACCGGACAGACATTAGGATATGGAGGTACTGGAGGATTCGTTGAATCACACCTCCTTGCCAGGAGACATACTCAGATTTTGTCCATGATCATCACTCCGGAGGGTGATCTAGTTGCCCCTTCAGTCGACAGAGTCCCAGATGCACCTTTGACAAGTACAAGACGAAGAAATGCAAACCGCCGCAAGCGTTGCCTCCTGGAAAGGACGGAGAGGAGACAGGCCCAGGAGCTAGCCGCTGAGCTACTGCCAATACCAGAAGAATTCTACAAACTGTACATGAAAGAAACTGATGACAGCACGCCGCACACTAACACTAAGCTGGAGACTGCATAGGACCCCACGCCGACATTGGATCCGATGAAAGAAATCTTTACCGGGTGCTCGACTTGCTACTCGAGTTTACCCCGACAACCTTCAAACGCGGGGACATTTCCAGAATGTCCAGAATGTCAAGTTCTATAGCTAGAAGAGTATGGCACGTTCGAGGCATATGAAGCTGCCTTAATGCTACTCAGGAGCAAGGAGCATCATGATGTAGAACCATACGTACCACAGTTCATCCTACTGTCGCCACCGTCGCGAGGAGTTCCGGACTACGAGATGGCAAAAATCAAAAGAATCAGAAAGATGGAATTTTAACGCTATGAATAGGGCTATAAACGAGCCGAGCTTGAGCGAGCTCAGGCTTGGCTCGTGTTCGGCTCGTTCGAAATTAGCTCGGCTCGAAATCGGCTCGTGTTCGAAATGGCTTGTGAAAGGTGTGTTCGTGTTCAGCTCGAATTAAATATTCTTGTTCGTGTTCGGCTCGTGTTCGGCTCGAAATTGGCTCATTAAAATTAATTGGAAAAATATATCTCTAGCGTCGGATTCGAACCTGGACCAAATGAATGGAAACAAGAAGCATAACCACGTTACCACACAAGCAATTATCATTTAAACTTAAATATAAATATTTATAATATATTAATATATAAATAATATATAAAATAAATTATTATATAAATAATTATATGATTATTTTTTTATTTCGAGCCAATTCGAGTCGAACACGAGCGAACAAACAGTTGTTCGTGTTCGGTTCGTTAACATTTCGAGCTTAAAAATTTGTTCGTGTTTGGCTCGTTAGGCTTAACGAACGAGCCGAACACGAGCTACTTAACGAGCCGAACACGAGCTGTTCGCGAACAACGAGCCAAATTGCCATCCCTAGCTATGAAGAAATACAAGGGAAATTAACCAATATCCTCGAAGGACTCGAGTTATACGCCGACGTATTTTCGAAGAATGATCAAGAAAAGATTTTGTATTGCATCGACGCTCTTCAGACTCTGAGCAGAGCGGGTCGCTTGAAGCCGAGAACATATACAGAGCTATCAAAATGGAAAAGAGGAAAAGGCAAAGTCACCATCCAGTGTGGTTGCTGCTACAACTTCGCTAAAGATCAACAAGGCAATCCCCCTAGGATCCTACAGCATGAAGAGGTGGATCCGATGTTGCCGCAAATCAAGAAGATGATAAAGAGGATGGTTGAGTGGCATGTCTTGCCTGCAGACGGTATTCCTAACAGCTGCATCATAAAAATTTATGAGAATGGGGATTATACCCCGCCTCATATCGACCACCATGGCTTTGTGAGACCCTTCTACAGAGTATCCTTTATAAGTGAAAGAAATATTTTTTTGGACAAGAAATTTAAATTTTCAGACCAGGGGAATTCTGAGGTTCTGTTGAAATCATATTTCTAATCGGATCAGTACTGATATTAAAAGGAAATGGAGCAGATTTAGCAAAACACTATATCCCAGGAGTTACGAGAAAAAGGGTGTTATTCACCTTCAGAAGAATGAATGAAGATAAAACGTCGTTTTACTACGAGCCAGATCCAGAATTGGAGAACCTTCGTCATTTGCCACTGTGACGGCAGTACTTCCGGGTGTTCATGAGGGGACTATTGTTCCGGAGCGTAACCTTAGCAGGTTGGCTTGTCCCCGCAGCAGCCTCAGGCAGCAGAAATTTACTAACCCTCACAACGGGTCGCGTCAGTTATTGTCACTACTTTTGCAGCAGCCAGATGATATGATATGTCAGTTCTATTCAGTTTTGTGCACATGATCACTTTTTGGATGCTTGCCAGCATATGATCAGTTGTACTACTTTCAGCAAAATTAATGAAGATTTTAGTTTTCAGAAATGTTTTTTTTTTTCAGCGCGACGGTCGAAAACCGTAGGACCATGTGTTGGTTCCAAATGAAAACAAACGAAAGAATGATACAAAAGAAAAAGATAAAATGACAACAAGATGAAATTAAAATCAAATGAAATCAAATGAAATGAAAAGAAATTTAAATCAAAATCAAAATTTAAATCAAATGAAATCAAATGAAACAAAATGAAAGGAAACAAAACAAATTGAATGAAAATAACGAATTGAAAACAAACAAGTGATAATATTCTCTCTCTCGAAATTCTGAGTCCTTGCACTCATCTTCAAATCCTTCACTTTTGCGAGCACTCTACGAAATTTGGTACTTTTCACACAGTGTCACTACTCACAAGTTTCAAATATCATGAAATTCTGCATATCTTGCAATGGCTACCGGTCTCTGCCGAATTGCACCAAATTTACTTTCTTTGAAAGTTAATACTAAGTTTTATCAAATTCTCCTCAAATGAAATTCCAAGATCAGTACCTGAGTTTTGAGTCCCTCCTGTTACCCCTTGGGCCGGATGTGAGTCATTGAGCTTTCCTCCCCAAGATTCCCAAAGTTTTCTATATTTCAATTTCCCTTCCGAGAAATTCTCCACTTTTCATGAAATTCCGGAATCGGAACTCAGTTATATGATTCCCCAAAATTCTCTATATTTCCATATCCCTTCCGAGAAATTTTTCCGCCCTCCATGAAATTCAAGGATCGGAACTCGGTTAACTAATTCCCCAAAATTCCCTATATTTTCATCTCCCTTCCAAGAAGTTTTCCGCCCTCCATGAAATTCCGGGATCGGAACTCAGTTATCTGATTTCTCAAAATTCTTTATATTTCCATCTCCCTTTCAAGAAATTTTCCGCCCTCCATGAAATTCCAGGATCGGAACTTAGTTATTTGATTCCCAAAATTCTCTAAATTTCCATTTCCCTTCCGAGAAATTTTCTGCCCTCCATGAAATCCCGGGATCGGAACTCAGTTATCCAATTCCCCAAAATTCCCTATATTTCCATTTCCCTTCCGAGAAATTTTTCGCCCTCCATGAAATTCAGGGATCGGAACTTAGTTATTCGATTCCCCAAAATTCCCTATATTTCCATCTCTCTTCCAAGAAATTTTTTGCCCTCCATGAAATTCCGGGATCGGAACTCAGTTATCTGATTCCCTAAAATTCCCTATATTTTCATCTCCCTTCCAAGAAATTTTTTGCCCTCCATGAAATTCCGAGATCGGAACTCAGTTATCTGATTCCCCAAAATTCCATATATTTCCATCTCCCTTCCGAGAAATTTTTCGCCCTCCATGAAATTCCGGGATCAGAACTCAGTTATTCGATTCTCCAAAATTCCCTATATTTCCATCTCCCTTCAGAGAAATTTTCTACCCTCCATGAAATTCCGAGATCGGAACTCAGTTATCTGATTTCCCAAAATTTCCTATATTTACATCTCCCTTTTGAGAAACTTATCCACATTCACAAAATCTCGAGATTAGTACTGAAATTCTGATTCCCATATCTGAGACTGGAACCTAAATTCCAGTTCTCATCTTTCGGGGTCAGTACCTAAATTCTGACTCCCATTTCCTGAGGCTGGTACCTAAATTCCAGCTCTCATCCTTCGGGATCAGTACTTAAATTCTTATTCCCTCTTTCCGAGACAAGTAATAAAATTCCAATTTCCCCTCTGCACTCACTTAAAACTCAAAATTTCCAACAAGATTAAAATTTTCAAATTCAAAATTCCACAAATTTTGAAATTTCCATAAATTCCAAATAACTTAAAATTAAATTAAAATTCAAACTCAAAATTTAAATTGAAATCAAATTTAAATTTGAAATCCAAATTCTAAATTCAAATTTCAACTTCATAATCGATTCGGATCGGACTCCTTCAGGGTTTTGAGGCTTGAAATTCATAGCTCCTCTCATGAAGTTATTCCATTTTCCTTCCCCAGCTCGAGTTCCTGAGACTTAAAGGTTTTCAGCCAAATAATCCCCAGCGAAAACTTCCTCGCTGAATTCCATATTTTGTCTTGAGTTTTGACTCAGACAGTTTCGTTGGTTTTTTTGATCTCGTTGGTCAACACCAATACGTGCAGTGTGCTTGCCCGGCACACCACACCTATTGGGGGTCCATTTGTTGACCTCACTTTTGGTTGAGGTCTAGTCTTTCTATAGAATAGAAAGGTCTAGCTATAGGACTCTCTTGGTGACTTTCTTATAAGACTAGCCATGGAACCCTTTCCCTTAGAAATTCTGACACTTCTTTGCTTCACTGGGAGTTTTCACATGCTTCAAGCCTAACCTCCAGCTTTTAGCAGGAAGAGACCAAGCATAAGGAAGCTCAGGGGAAGTCTCCTATAGGTGTTCAGACCTTAGGATTTACCCTGGAGAGCTGGCACTAGCACACACACACTTACATTACACACATTACTTCTCATAACCCTAAATAAAGCACATCTCCTTTGATCTGCCAACTCTTTAGAAACTCGTGTAAGTGGTTTTCCCAAGCTCTTAGCCTAGGCTAGGGTTTGGCTAGTACCAACACATAAATGACCAAATGAGGGTGACACTTGGTCCATGGCTCAACCTAAACAATTTCATATTACTCACTTCTAACCAATCTTAATTTGTCCAAAAGTTCAATTTTTTGACCCCTTCCCCTATATCTACCCAAAATACCCCAAAAAACCTAAAATTTCCCAAAATTTTCAAAATCACCCAAATTACCCATTTTTCTCAAAAAATCATCCCAAAATACCTCTACCACTTAAATTAACCAAAATTACCCAAAATTGCCAAATTTTCCAAAAAAAATACCCAAATTGACCAAAATGCCCCTCTTAACCCAAAAATCCAAAAATTCTAAAAACTCCCATAATTTTCCAAAACCTTCTAAATATTCTCAATTTCATTTTCCTCAACTACCACATGACCCAATTTGATCAATTTAGCCTAATTTGACCAAAAGCCCCAATTTGACCCATTTAACACAAAAGAGCCCAAATTAAGCCCAATGTCCACCCAATATGCTCCAATTTTGCCCAAATCCAATTCCAAACCTTAATTAAATATCTCTAGCCTCAACCTAGACCAAATCCAATCCCAATATGACTCACATTTGAGCTCAATTTCACTTAAAACTCAAAACCACTCAAATCCTTCTCTAAACCATTCATGGCAATCATATACAACTTATTGCTCAATCATTTGGCCTCAACCTAAGCTCAAACCTAACTTAGCCCAACAATGACCCATGTGACCCAAAATTGAACCAAATGTGGCCAAACCAACCCCTCCACAGGCACTAAACTGACCCTAAGGACTGAGTTAGACCCACCTAGCCCGCCCTAGTGGAGCCATGGACCAAAGGTCCCCTAAATTAGGGGATCTCTTCCTTTAAATGGTTAATTCTAAGGAATATTTTTCATAATGCCTTAACTATTAAAACCCATTGCACTCATGGCCTACCCACTGGCTCAACCGACCCACTGGACACATCCCCTGGCCTGAGCGACAGACCTAGTCGCCGGAGGAGCCCAAACCGAGAGCCACCTCATACATGGCCAAACCCAAAATTCACCCTATGGCCAGCTCAGCCTTGAATCACCATGGGAGCTCTTCAGCACTCCACATAAGCAGTGCATTACACCTGAATTGGAGCTCTGGCAGCCACCCCAGCCATGGCTATTTAAGCTCACCTCCTCCAAGGCCAAAAGGGGAGCTCAACCAAAATCTTGCCCAAACTCTACCAAATTTCTCCCAGACCTAATTCAAGCACATAGAAGCCGATCACCACAATTTTTCAGCCCTCAAATCCTCTGTTTGAACTCAATTTCTGAACTTAAAATTGAGCCCAAAGCAGGACACCTCCCCAAACTCCACCAAACTCAAATTAATTGTGCATACACCATCCCCACAACAAGAGAAGAAGTTCCCCACTGAAAGCGCCCATCACCAAGCCACTCCAGCAGGGACTTCCACCAAAGCTCCAAATCAGTTCTGGTCACTTTCATACCTAGGCGATTCACCAAGGCAAGAGGCTTCATCCTTGAGGTCCTGGGACCCCCACAAAGGTGTAGAGCATCTCTAATTGAAGCTTCACTTCTTAGAGCCAAGGAATTTAACTCTCCTTCTTTCCGAGCTTCTCTGAATTCTCAATGTAATTAAGGTTAATTTAAACCATGATTAGCTGTATGGATATGTTCTTCATGCTTAGACGAGTCCATGTGATCAAACCCAAGGTGATTTGGTTGAGTCTAGGCTGAGAAATTAGGGTTTTAGTGTGGACGGTCACAGGATCACACTAGATGGGGACGAAGAAGGGCAGCCGTTCGATTGCGCATGTAATGGATGGAGGGCTCTGATCGTGTCAAACAGAGGAATGGTCCGTGAATGTGTAGTCAAACCAGATAGCGCCAGCCAATCACACAACGCCACGTGGCCACTTTGACACCGCCGAGGATGACATGGTTAAGTAGAAAAATATGGATTTTTTGAATTATTTAAATCACCTAAACTTTAAAAATCCATAACTTGGTGTAGAAAAATCTTTAAAATAAAATAAAAATACCCTCTTGCTCAATGAATAGAGGAGAATAATGTGGAATGGTTTGAAATTTATTTGATGGATGTACAATTTTTAATTAATTAAATATTATGTGTAGTATTTTAATTCTTCATGCACTTAGACATTTCACCATGGCTTTCCATTTTAGCATGATGTAGCCTCTATCATGGGGGATCTTCTCTAATTTTTCCAAGGTTAGAGGAGACATGTATGAAGAGATATATATTTACCAATTTTTTGCATCTGTTTTGATAAATTAATTCCAATATTAGCATGTTGATTAGAAAAATCCAGAAAAATCATGGTAGGTTCCATGTGACCAAGGTACCCTAGGAAAAATAGAAACCTGATTTAAGTCACTAAAAATATCTCTAATGGTAATTAATACCTAAAACTCAAATAAAAATAAATTGGATTACATATAAATTAAAATTACTCAAAAACAATTCTCCACTAAACTTTAAATGTCAAAGAACTCCCCATAAAAATTTCATGGCATTTGGAGTTATTTAGCTACCTAAATGAATTTTCTAAGTGAAATGATAATTTTGAACATTAAACTAATTTTAATAATTAAAATACAACTCAACAAATTATCAAATTGATTTTGGGAGTTCTCAATGATCAGAGAAATTTTCTAAAAACAAAATTGGAGTTTTAATAAAATTTTCATTTTTAACCATATTTTAAATAGTTAAATAATTAAAAAATAACAAAAATCACAAAAATATTAAAAATCACCAAATTGTCACATTTGGTCTCTTAATCACTTAGAAACCATCCACATAATTTTCCTAAGCCTCTAAATCAAGATATTAATTTTTAAAGACTTAAATTAATTTTTAAAAGGCTAAAAATGAATTTCCTTAATTTTTCACTAAAATAATTCTAATAAATAAAATAAATTCAGAAAATTATAAAGTTTGTTTCTTTGGTTCCCTGGCCTCAGAGGGGTTTAAGAAAAATATAAAATTAAATTTTTAACTTTTAAAATATTTTATAATTAATTATAACTCCAAAATTTAAAATAATTCTAGTAATTAAGTTAAAAATCAAAAAACAATGAGATTTGGTCCAAGTGGTCCTCTGGTCTAAGTCTTAAGTCTACCTCCAATAAAATTTTCAAGCTAAAAGTTTTGTTTTAATCAAACTATTGAATTTTTCATTAAAATTCCCTATTTTTGCTTGAAAATAAAATATAAATTAATTAAAATTTTGAAAAAATCACATTTTCTCTTCTGATGTTTTATTTAACCCATAAGTGGAGTCACATAAAAATTTCAAAGTCATTTGAGTTAAATTTAATAAATTATGAGGTGATAAAGCCTTAGGGGCAAAATTATAATTCTATGGAATTTATCCTTAATCAAATTTTGGCTTAATTAAAATAGGAAAAGAGCAATAAATGATCTTAATTATTATGTTTGAATGATTGAAACATCAAGAGATAAATGGTAGAAACCCACTGCAATTTTGTCACACCAAAACTAAATATTTAAATTTCCTTAATTATTTTGATTTGGAAAATGATTAAACCAAATGATCCTTAAGGTTAGGGGTCGATCTTGGAGGTTAATAATCCACTGATTTTCACCCCTATTTGATGTTTGAATGATAACCCAGCATTTTGATGAAAATTAAACTCAAATGATTTAACTTTTCAAAAAGAAATTGCAAATTTATCTACTAAATCTTAAGGGCTTAGTAGTGGACTAGGTCTAATCAAATTTTGTTAAAAGAAGTTTAGAAAAGCAAACATAATCAAATTTCAATTACTTGAAAGCATTACAAGCCCAATTATGAAATTAATTGGCTAAACTTCTTTAAATGGATTAGCTTTGCCCCAAAGAATTTTCACCCACATAATTCTCAAATGAAATGATAAATAATATTTACCCCGTCCTTTGGGTTAATCAAAATATTAATTCACTAAGTATGGGTTGTTATAAAATAGATGAATCATTTAATAATCATGATAAGTTCAAAATGAACTCAAGGAAGCTCAAAAGAATTGTGAAATGTCTAGGTACACCCTAAATCCATTTCACAAATTTTTTGGACACCTTGTAAGATAACTGGACCTATCATATCTATTAAATGAAAATATTTCTCAAATGAACAATTAAGACCCACCAGGTTATGACATAGGACTTTGTAAGCTTGTGATGAACCTATCCATAGGGCTTTACTTTCCTGCAAAAATATAAATGTTTATTGAAAAAATACTAAAGTCTCAGGTGGAGGAATGAGAAAACTCGCGAGGTACACTTTTACAAGTTTAAAGCACTTTCCTTTCTGCACTTTCCTTACTTTTTCTTGCTTGTGAGCTTGCATGCTAAACAACAATGTCACCCTGCATGAAAACCAAAACCTTTAGGATAGCTACAAAACCAAAACAAAATCAAAATTAAAAAAATCAAGACAACATAAAATTCACCGCCACAATAATCAAAATATAAGACAACTCAAAATTTAATCACAAACAAAACAAAAATCATAATTGCAACTAAATTAAAACGACTCGTTGGATGATCGGGAATCCCTCGGATGAGGTAACATACGTGTTGCTAACGGGGTTTCCCGTGATCTAAATGAAAGTACGGAACTCATTAAGTTCATTTTAGTAAATTCATTTGGACTAAGCGAATCCGATGAAAGTAGTGGTGTCGGGATGATGGAACAGTGGGATCTTAATCGATGTCGCTATAATAAACTTTAATGTTCCCCTAATAAAACATTAAGACACCTCAATTTAAATATTCTCAGAACATGATACTTTTCTTTTCTCTCTGATTGACATTTCTTTAAACTAAACCTGCTGCGACGAGGAACTTGGAGCTGGGCAGCACAACCATCTTCAATAGCAAAACTCTTTAGAAATTAAAACAACAAGCCATATGACTTCGAGTTAGCCTGCCTAGTGCAGCATAAATCCTCACCTTATTTCTTTAGGCCCTTACATAACCATGTTATGCAACATAAGCCCTAACTCATTTTAGGTTTCTGAGTTTGCCATCGGATATGATATAAATGCTCCTATATTCCAGGCTACTCACATGATCGGTATCAAGTGAACATAAGACCTTTATAATAAAATTGACAGGATGAAACATCGAATAAATATCTCAAATTGAAGCTCAAATAATAGGATAGTTTTGGAAAACATCGAGATTCTTCTCAAATCCTTGTCTTTCCCCTAGCCTTCTTTCCTTTGGATTCCTACAAAAATTGTTCCAAAACTTGAGCCATCCGCCTATTATATTTCCGACTCATATTTTCTTGGAAAACCTTAACTTTTTTGGAAGTCATGAATATAAATATTTCTTGATCTATATCAAGAGTTTTCTTATGTAACTTCGATTATCTAAGATGTAATTAATTATAGGGGCTTTACCGTATAGGAAACATAAAGACCCCATATTAATATAAACCCTATTAAATTTCTTCACATTAGATAGGAGAAATTGTCAGTCAACAATGGTTCGCAGACCAAATGGATGTCATGATCTTTAGTTTATTTGATCAAGCCTCACCACAAGCAATGTATCTATTCTCCGGGATAGATACAAGTCTTGTGGTGAAGTGCTTAATTATTTAAACTATTATTTATATGTGATCGGTTTGATTTCATATTTTTTCAAAATTTAAAATATTATTTTCAAAAATTCAAATAAATTAAATTAAATTAAAACTTTATTTCGTAAAACTATATATATATATATATATATATATATATATATATATATATATATATATATATATATATATATATATATATATATATATATATATATATATATATATATATATATATATATATATATAAACTAATACCAAACGACCCACTTTATAACGACCGACATGGTGTTAGTGGCATCTCCCTCTATGTGGACGTAGGCGAATCAATTTAACACCAAATCATGTAAATCCTTTGTAGTTGATTGTTGTTGTGTGAATTTCTTTATTTCCACATTATCTTTACATAACAACTACATTAGGGATTGAAGAAAAAAAATAAAGTCTCAAATATGTAACATATTAGCTAGAAACAATTAGAAAATTTTTTTTGAAATTAGATTCAATTAGCCACTTTGCCGGAAATATATATTTGTCAAAGCTAAAATAATAGATAAATTTCGATATGATTTTTATTTATTTTAAAATTATTCTATTTATCATAGCTCAGTGTTTTGTTTTACAATTTGTACATCAAAAATATGTCAACACAAATCAAAAAGACATCTCAGAGATGACAGAAGAGGTGATGTTTCCCCACGAGGCCTACTAAGGAAAAGCCCAAGACCGTGCATTCAACAAACTAGTCCGTGTACCTAGAAGACGATGAGCCTCAGATGAATAAGGGGTAGATAACTCCTAAAAAATCCATCTAACCAAGTCTACTCCGATGAACCAGTCGCCTTCAAAAGTCGATATATTGAGAAAATGAAATGGATATACATGTTCTAAGGCAGTCGATTTGGAGCTTCAGCAAGTAGACGCTTGACTTAAGAGTCACTCGGAACAATGGCCGCATGGTCTCATAGTCATGAGGCTTGAGGGCCACCTCGACAAACAACTACCCAATCTCATTGTCGCGTGGCATGAGGGTCATCCAAATCAACTGCCACATAGTCTCATGGTAGATTAGCCCATAGAGCCACCCGACCTAATGACAGTTAGCCTCAAAACTGCCAATCTTACTAGAACCTGACCTAACTACCGCTCAGTCACATCTATGGGCCCCATGCACTAAGTTTATGTATGAAGTAAAATACCCCCATAGTACCTACATACTTTAGGGGTACAATATGTAATTATACGATGATCAATTTCTATAATTAGGTGGTCCCTATCATGAATCAAGTTGACGCAAATTTATTATTCATTATTGTGTTGTTGCTCTCTTCTCTCTCTCTCATCCTTCAGCACTTTATTCCTTACGCAAGTCTCCCAGAAAGATTTGGGTTCAACATTCTAAATGGTGCAGTGAGCGTGGAGCCATGCTATCAATAAGAAGAGAAGCACAATGATCACAGAGAGAATGGGGCTCCAAAGAGTAGTAACCAATGTAGATCACCCACGAGATGACTTCAAGGAATACATTCAGAGAGGAAAGTAGAAGGTGATAACCCAAATTATGGAGCATGTGTCAAACTAAGATGGTGTGGGATCCACACAGGCAGAAAAGCAATGCATAGAGTTGTAGAGACACCGGCACTTGAGGCCCCGCTTGGGCCCGTCCAAATGAATGTCGTCCATGTCACTCCAAATACCCTCAGAAGAATAAGTGCCCTTGAATGAAGCTCTCAGAAGAGGACTAAGATGAGTGAGTTGTGTAACCTCACATCCATGTAAAGGAGAGGAGGCTACCCCCCCCCCCTCGATCACATTCACAGACGATGATCTTCCTCGACCAGGAAACCCCTAAAGTCATTACAAGGGTAATTGGTAATTTTTAAGTCGAAAGATTCCTCATTGAAACAAATAGCTCGGTGAATATTTTGCTCAGGTTTGTGTTTGAGAAGCATAATCTTAGAGCCAACCATTTCGCAGTATCGACCAACTTACTTTTTGGTTTTTCATGTGAAATAAAGGAGGAGTTAATCATAATACCATTGGCGGTCACCTGGGGTAAAGGGGAGAAGCAGTTCACATAAATTAAAGATTTCCTGATTGTGGACTCGCTCCCAACCTACAATGCCATTTTTGGTTGCTAGTTACTAAAAACTTCAGAGCTGCGGTTTTTACCTACTACATCGCAATGAAATTTCTGGAAGATGACGAATTAATCACTGTTAGGGAAGATCTCGAGCTGTCTCGAGTTTGCTACCTCCAACCAGTTAGGAACATGGAATAGGAGCCGCTCGATTTACAGAAATAAAAGGAGGGCAGCCTCGAGATCAATGATGCCACCTAGGAGAACCTAGTCAGCGAGGATGAATCATTTAATATTCCCTAATAAATGACAGTTATGATGCAAGACACTGTGAGCTTCTAATTCAAATACTTTAGGACCAATATGATATCGTTTTCTAGTCTACCACAGAGTTATTTTGAATACCAACTAATATTACCTACCACAGATTGAATGTGAGCCCCATAGTTCAACTGATCAAGTAGATGTCAAGGAACTCAGTCAACACGTTGGTTGGGCCTATCAGGGAGGAAATGTTGAAACTGTAAGTGGCATGCTACATATGAGAGGTTCAGTACCCCACCTGGCTTTCAAATGTTGTCATGATCTAAAATGCCAACAGGAAATTGTGGATGTGTGTCGACTTAACAATGTAAATGCCTCCTACTTGAAGGAATGCTACCTGCTTTCGAGGATCGATGCCCTGGTGGATGTAGTCGTAGGATACTGAGTGATAAGCTTCCTATATGCTTTCTCTGACAATCACTAAATCAAGATGCACCCAATGGACACTTAAATACTTGCCTTCATTACTGCTGAGGGAGTATTCTTTATGATATCTCTCTGGGCATAAGAATGTTAGGGCCACATATTAGCATTTAATGATTACTTAGTTGTATGATTATATCAACCCTTAAAAATGTTCAATTTAATATACATATATATATATATATATATACATATATATAGAGAGACAGAGAATTTGGAAAATATTATTTTAATTTGAACATATGAAATAAAACTGGTCTCATAAAACTAATAGTTTAAATAATTGAGCACAGCACCACAAGTCATGTATCTATCCTGAAGAACGGATACATTGTTTGGTGGTGAGGCTTGATCAAATAAACTAAAGGATCCATGATTTCCGTTTAGTCTGCGAAACCATTTATGTTGACCGATAAATTTCTCTATGTAGTATGAAGCAACTAGATAGGGTGTATATTAAACTGGGTTCTTAAAGTTTCATATAAGGGCAAGCCCCTATAGTTAATTACAGCTTAAATGACTGAAGTTACTTAAAAAAACTCTCAATTTAGATTAGAAAATATTGCATTCATGATTTCCAAAAGTTAGGATTCTCAAAGTAATGTGTGGGGGAATGCTAATAGGGAAAGGAGCAAATGTGCAACATTTTATTTTTAGAATCCAAATGAATTAAAGTAGAAGTTTCAGATCCTAATGTGAACCTTGGAAACTTCCCAACATATCTTATGGTCTGGCTTTGATTTAGAATAAGTATTATTGTGTTTTCTTCTGTCAATTTTATTATGTAGGGCTTACATTTGTATAATATCGATTATGCGAATAGCCTGAAAGATAGAAGGATTTATGTCGTATCGAACGATAACCTCAAAATCCTAAGACGATTTAGGGCTTATATTGCATGGGGTGTAAGGGCCTAAAGAGATAAAGTTAGGGTTTATGTTCCACTAAGTAAACAACCTCAAAGTCCTATGGCTTGTTGTTTAATTCTAAAGAAAGAGTTGTTATTATATAGTTGTATGTTTCCTCGTCATGCTGCTCACAGTGTGTGCTCCGCTCCTCGTGGAAGTAAGTTATAGTTTTAAAAGTATCAAATGCATGAGATTAAGAGAAGTATCATGGCTTAGGGTTCAAGTTGTCTAATGTGTCAAGTTTAATGTCAAATGACTTATTAAGGGGGAATTTAAGTTGATTATAGAGACACCGGTTAGGATCTCGGGGTTCCCTCATTTTGGCTCCATTTTTTCTTCGAATTCACTTAGTTCAGATAAATTTACCAAATTCAAATAAACTAATTAAATACTTTCATCCATACCATGGAAAATCTTGTTAGCAGCCGTAGGTTGCTTCATCCAAGGGATTATCGATCATCCAAAGAGACGTTTTAATTTAATTGCAATTGTTGTATTTTAATTTGTTTGTTATTAAATATTGAGTTGTCTTATATTTTTTCTTATTGTGAATTGATTTTTGTTTTTGGGCTTTAGTTTTAGCTTTGACATGCAAGTTTGGCTTTGTAGTTTTCACATGTAGGTTTATAAGCAAGAAAGTGCAGTAAAGTAAATGTAGGGAAGGAAAGTGTGATAATGTAAAGTACTGCATACTGTAAAAGCGTACTAGTCCTCTTTTCGCATTCCAGCTGAAAGATTATCTTTTAGCATTGTATATATAATTTTGCGGGGAATCAAAATTGCATGAAAGAAAAGCAGAAAGTATAGGTTTCAGGTGTGCCTACTAGCCCTATGTCATAACTTGATTGGTCCCTATTTGTTTATGTAGAGGATGCCTTTCTTTAGCAAAGCATAATAAGTCCATTTTCCCTCCAAGATACCATAAGACTTGTGAAAAAGTCCGGGAACACCCTGGAAATTTCACAACCCTTTTGAACCATCTAAAGTTCATTTGAGCCTATTATATTGCTAAATAATTCATTCACATTATGGCTTTATGTTTAGTGAACATTGATGTTTTAATTATCCCGTTAAGTGGGGTAATCATCATTTGACATTTTACTTATGAATTATGTAGGTGGAGACCTCTGAGGGTAAACTGATTTATTATGAATTTTAGCCAATTAGTTTAGAGTTGGGCTTGTAGTGTTACAAAGATGTTTGAAGTTGATTATATTTCTTTTTCTAAACCTCATTAGTCCAAACTGGATTAAGCTTAGTTCACTACTAAGCTCTAAAGACTTAAATGACAAGATTTGTAATTTTAAGAATACAGAGTTATGTGATTTTAATCTTTATCAAAACATTGATTTATCATTAAACCATTAGTTAGGGTTTCTAAATTAGTCAATTATTATCTTCCAAACTTAAACCCCTCTCTTTAGTATCTTTTTATTTAATTATCTTTCAAATTTCTTTAATTATTTATGAAATTACAATTATGCCCTTAATGTGAGAATGTGTGAAGTGAGTTTCTACCATTTAACCCTTATGTTTCAATCATCTAGGAGAGTTGATTAAGATCATTAATTATTCATTTACCCTTGATTAGGCCTAAATATTAATTAAGGCTTAAATTCCATAATTACAACTTTGCCGCTAAAGGCCTTATCACTTCATAATTTCATTAAATTTAACTCAAATGACTTTGAAATTTTTATTTTACACCACTTATGGGTCAATTAAAGCATCAGAGGAGAAAATGTGATTTTTCTGAATTTATATAATTTTTATAATTAATTAAATGGGAAAATAGTTATTTTGAAAGTTAATTCAATAACTCAACCCAAACAAACTATGTCCTTAAAAAAAATATTGGAGATTCCACCAGGTCATAGAACCACTTAGGCTAAATTTCATGATTTTTTTAGTTTTATTTTAATTATTAGAATTGACCATTTGTTAGTTTTGAGTATTAATTCAGTATAAAATATTATTTAAGTTGAAATTAATTTTTATATATTTTTTAAATCTCCCAGAATTTAAGGAACCCAGATAACATTTTTTTTTGTTTCTATTTTAATTATTAGAATTATTTTAGTAAAAAATTAGAGAAAATTCAAGTTATGCCTTTAAAAATTAATATCTTTACTTAGAAAATTAGAAAAATTATTTTAATTGCTCCCAAGTGATCATGAGACCAAATGTGACATTTTGGTGGATTTTTACATTTTAGTGATTTTATTATTTTTAATGATTTTTACAAAATACTAGGACTCATCATCGTAGAATTAGATGGGAGAACATAACAGACACAATTAAAATTATTTTTATGAGTAAAATTTAAGATTTCAAAATTTGGGATGTTCATGAAGAAGCAAATGTTATATGGGACAAAGTAAAAAAAATTATTAAACATGTAGCAAAAGATGTACTTGGAGAATCAAAAAATAAATTTTTTATAAATAAAAATAATTGGTGGTGGAATAATAAAGTACAATAAAAGATAAAATATAAGAAGTTATGTTATAAAATTGGTTTAAATGCAAGAACTTAAAGAACTGGAGAAAATATCAAACGGCCCGTAGGTAGTTTAAAAGATCAATATGTTACGCTAAAAATTCTGCTTTTAGTGATCTTTATAATAGATTAGATACTAAGGAGGGTGAAAAGTATATGTATAATCTAGCAAAAAATAAAGAGAAAAAAAGTAAAGATTTAGCTCAAGTAAAGTATATTAAAGATGAAAATAAAAAAATGATTTTCTGAGAAAAGATATTCAACATAGGTGGGTGAGTTATTTAGATAAACTTTTTAATGAAGTTTCCGAAGATACGATCGACCGTAGTGATCTTAATATTGTTAATAATAATAAAATGTTTCATTTTTGTCGTCGCATTAATTAAAAAAATGTTTATGAGGCTTTAAAGAAAACCAAGGGTGGAAAGTCTGTAGGACCTGATGCTATCCCAATTGAAGTGTGGAAATATTTAGGAGATTTGGGAGTTTCTTGGCTTACTAAACTCTTTAATATTGTTTTAAAATTAAAAAGATGCCAGAGGAGTGGAGGAAGAGTATTTTTGTCCCCATTTTTAAGAATAAAGGTGATGCACAATAGTGTGCTAATTATAGAGGTATTAAGTTGATGTGTCATACTTTAAAATTATGGGAGAGGGTAATTTAAAATAGGTTAAGAGTATTACAAAGATTTCTCATAATCATTTTCGATTTATGCCCAGCAGGTCTACTATGGAAGCTATACATTTATTGAGAGGTTTGATGGAGAAGTTCAGAGATAATAAGGAGGATCTACATTTGATTTTTATTGATTTAGAAAAGCAAACGATAAGGTTCTAAGAGATATCCTTTGGAGAGTTCTCGAGAAGGAAGGTGTTGATATAACTTATATTCAAGTCATTAAAGATATGTATACTAGAGTTGTTACTTGTGTTCGAATTGAAGGAGGATTGACCAAATATTTTCCTATTTTTATTGGATTACATCAGGGATCGGCTTTAAGCCTATATCTTTTTGCTCTAGTAATAGATGGTCTTATTGGACATTTATAGAGGGATGTACCTTGGTGTATGCTTTTTGCTGATGATATCCTTCTCGTGGATAAGACTAGAGAAAATGCCCAGGGATAACTTGATTTATGGAGGTGTACATTGGAGTCTAAAGGCCTTCATTTGAGTAGAACTAAAACTAAATACATGGAATGTAATTTTAGCAATAGTAGCACTAGTGACATAATTGTAACTTTGGGTGATCAAATTATTAAAAGGTGAGAACGATTTAGATATCTCAGATTTGTTATTCAAAGAGCTGGTGATATAGATGGGGAAGTTAATAGTAGAATTCAAGCTGGATGGTTGAAGTGAAGGAATGCCTCGGGCCTTTTGTGTGATAGAAAAGTACCACTTAGAGTGAAAGAAAAATTTTATAAGATGGTGGTGAGATCTGCAATGCTCTATAGCACTGAATGTTGGCCTTTAAAACAGAAGCATAATACTGAGTCAAGTGTTCCTAAGATGAGAATGATTAGGTGGATGAGTGGCTTTACACTTGGAGACAAGATGCAAAATGAATATATATATGTGATAGAGTTGGTGTAGCTCCTGTGACAGACAAAATTAGAGAGACTCGTCTTAGATGGTTTGCTTCACATTAAACGTCGACCATTTGATGATCCGATTATGAGAGTAGATGTTTTTTATTCGACTTATGATAAGAAAGGCAGAGGTAGACTTAAGAATACTTGGGCTTATTGTATAAAACATAATCTTAGTTTATTATAACTAAATGAAAATATGATACTAAATACCACGCAATGGAGAAAAGGATTCACGTAGCCGACCACACGTAGTGGGATAAAGGCGTTGTTGTTGTTTTTGTTGTTTTTAATGATTTTAAATATTTTTAAATTATTTAAATATTAAAAAATATGCTTAAAAGTGAAATATTTATTTTAATTCAAATTGTATTTTTTCTAAGTTCTTCTAGTTACTAGGAGCTCCCAAAACCAATTTTATAATTTTTTGACTTGTATTTTAATTATTATGATTATTCTAACGCCAAAAAATGTTATTTTATTTGAAAAATCCATTTTAGTGGGTAGATTAATTTCAATTGACTTCAAATTTTTATGGGGAGCTCCTATGTTCATTATTCATAGTATGGAATGATTTTTATGATTTTCCCACTTATATTTTAATTATTTAATTTTTAAATGATTTTAATGAGTCAATTACTAATAGTGCCATTTTTAATTATTTAAATTCAGTTGATATTTTTTCTAGTGTCCACTTACCACAGTGAACCTACCAAAATAAGTTTTAAACTTTTGTGATTTATATTTTAATTATTATAATTTTTAAACCAAAATAGAGAGGATTAACTTGAAAATTAGGGATCTCTAGCTAGAGATCCCCTTGACCTTGGAAAAAATCAAGGAAGATCCCTAACCATAGAGCCTTTAAGCCCTCCAAACCTCATGCCATGTTGAAATATTTGTGACAAGTTATGGCTTAATTATGATTTACTATTTTTAATTAATTTAAAAATAAATATAATTCAAATAACTCCAATTTTATTTCCACATTGTTCTCCTCTGTTCACTGAGCAACAATGTATTTTTCTTTTATTTTTCTAAATTTTCTACACCAAGTTATGGATTTTATAAGTTTGTTGAAATTAATTAGATCAAAATAAATTATATTTTCCTACTTATCCGAATCAGCGCCACGCAAACACGCGACAGCTCCGAAAGGCTACGCGGTGCCTTCCCATTCAACGCTACCATCTGAATCAGCACCGCAATTTATGCATCGAGGGCTCATCCGATGCAATCCTGGCCATCCATCTGATACACGCGTGATCAGACGGCTATTCATGTTCATCCCTGTTGACCTCATTTTTGATGAGGTATTCTCTTCTCTCTTTAGTACTTAGGATCTAGCCTTAGGCTTTTCCTTTGGCTATCTTAGAGGACTAGAAGTGGAACCCACCCTTTAGAAGTCCAAACACCTCTTAACTCCTGCGAACTCCACAAACTTGATTGTAGACCCCTAATCACCTAGAGGGTTGAGATCGAATGTGGAAGTTTAAAGGATGAGTTCCTATAGGACTCTTTGGCCTTAGAGGCCCTTACTAGGTGGTACGGTGCAGTGAAGGGTTGACTTACACACACACTACACCTATACACTACACTTTCACACACCTCCTAAAAACACACCCATACCCAATTTGACCTCCCGACTCATGCGGGTGATTCACATGGATGGTCCTTAACCCACGAGCCCTTGGCTAAGAGGGTTAGGAACAACATAGTGGGTGCCTCGAATGAGTCCCTTCATGGCTTATGTGGGTTTGATATGGCTTCATGGCTCAACCAAAATGATTTTATTCCACTTATATTCACCCAATCTTCAATTTTCCAAAATTTCAATTTTTGACCCCGGGACCCTACACCCGCTTAACCTACCCAAAAACCTCGAAATTACCCAAATTTTCCAAAAATCTCCAAATCACCCAAAATTCCTCAAAACCAATCCCAAACATTTCCACATCACTCAAATTGATCATCCATAACCAAAAATACCAAAAATTCCAAAAATACCTCCCAATACCCTCCAAATACCCAAAATACCCCTCTTAGCCAAAAAATCCAAAAATTCAGAAAATTCCCAGAAAATTCCAGAACATCCCAAATATTCCCAATTTCATTTTGTTCAACTACACCATGGGCCAATTTTGTCCATTTACCCCACTTTTATCAAAACCCCCAATTTGACCCATTTTAACCCAGAAGTGAACCCAATGTCAAACCTAACCTACCCAATTGACCCAAATTCTGGTCCAATTCAATTCTAAACTTCAATTTAACATCCCCAACACCAATCTAGACCAAATCCAAGCCCAATTTGATTGGCATTGGGATCCAATTTCACTTTTGGCCTTAAAGCCCAATTTGGACCCATGACCCAAATTTAGCCCAAACTCACCCAATTCAACTCCAATTAACCCCAAATCTTTTCTAAACCCTCCTTAACATCCCCATAAACAAAACACTAACATGATTTGCCCAAAATTTAGACCCAAACCCCACTCAAATTCAACCCAAAGCTAAAAGGCCCAATTTTGACCTAAACCCAAACTTAACCCAAATGAGCCCAAATCCCAAAATCAAAACCTAACCAAAGCCAAAACCTCTTTGAAACACTCCCATAAACATTTCCCAACATTAATTTTACATCAATTTCAACTCTAGCCCAACTTTGGCCCATGGTAGCCCATTTTGGCCCACCTTAGCCTCTTTACCAAAAAGGCCCATATCCAACCCAATTCAAACCCAAATCACCTCAAATTTGTTTCAAACCACTCATGACACATCCCTAAACCAAACTCAACAATTATTTGGCCCAAGCCTTTACCAAATTTTCATCCCAAAATCCATTTTAAAATTCGAAAAGCCCACTCTCCTAAACCATTTTAAAAAGCCCATCTAAAACCATTTCAATGAGCCCAAAAATCTACCCTAAAGCCCACATGACATTTCCATTTGCCATCCACTTAATCAAAGCCATTCCCTAAGTTCTAATCACATCATCAAATAATTCCAAATTAAGCCTCATGCCAGAATCACCCCTAAAATACCAAAATTTTTCTTAAATCCATTTCCATGAAATTGACTCGACTTTCCCCAAGCCAAAGGTGAGCCATGAAGCCATGCATGAGCCACATGTGAGCCATGAGGGCCTTGGACACTCCACCATGCCATATTGGGTAAGAAGAGGGGGGCTTTCCTTAATCCCTAAAGCTCATTAGCCTTAATCATGATTCACACTAAACTTAGATTTAATCCAAATATATTTGGATGGAGACCTCTCCATGCCAAACCAGTGATCCCTTTGATCCCCCACGGCACCCAAAGCCACCTTGAAGGGTGCACCAAGCCCAAATGGGTGAATTGACCCATTTAGACCCAAAACTAGCCATGCCCCATTCTACTTTGGATCAAAGCCTTTACACATGGCAATTGCCGATTGTTTGCACCAAGTCCCATCCACGACCTCCCGGCCTTGAGGGTGACCCTTGCTCGCCGGCCGGCCACCAGGCCGCCGGAAAACGCCATGGCCGAGACATGGGAGGAGCCGAACCTTGGAATTCCACCTTCGTTGAGCTGCCCCATGCCCAATGGCCACCATACTGTTCTTCCCATGCCCGGAAGCAGGCTGATCCCAACCCTTGGCCATCCCCGTGAGGCTCTCCGGCCACCTCTATTTAAACCCGACCCCCTCACGGCCATGGAAGAGAGTTGCATAAACCTTGCACGAAACTGCGCAAAATTGTTCCAAACCCTACTCCACACTTAGAGCGGTTGATCCCAGGTGTCAATTTGCCCCAATCCCCACCGACGGAATCCGATTTCTCAGCCGAAATTTCACCCGAAAACCGGGACATCTCCTCGCAATGAGCCAATTCCCGAATTGATTGGTCCTACACCTTCAACTGGACCGAGGAAGAAGTTTCCCATCTGAAAGCCCCATCTCCAAGTCACCCGAGTTGCTCCGACCTCCAAGCTTTGTGATCGGCCGTGGTCACTTTCATAGCTAGACAATTCACTGGGCCGAGGGACTTCATCCGGAGCTTACTTGGACCCGATCGAAGGTGACACGACTCTCGGATCGAAGCTTCACTTCTGCGAGCAAAGGTATGGACTCCCTCTTCTTCCCGAGCTTCCGGAGATTCTCATTTTAATTTGAATGAATTTAAATGTATGTTTACCGTATGGAAGTGTTCGTCTCTTCAAGACGAATCCATAGAGCATAAGAACACGAAAATCCATTGAGAATCGAGTGAGTTCTTAGGGTTAGAGTGTGGACGGTCACGGGATCGCACCAGTCGTAGACGATGACCGAGAACCGTCGGATCGCGCGTGTATCGGATGGACGGCTTGGATTGCGTCGGACCGGCGGATGGTGCGTGAACCGCGGGGCCCCGGGCAGCCGAGTCGGATGGCGGCGTCGAATGGGAGCGCGCCGCGTGGTCGTTCGGAGATGCGGGGATGACAGTGGCGCCGCGTGGATAAGTAGGAAATTAGGGATTTTTCTGATTTATTTAAATACCAGAACTTTAAAAATCCATATCTTTGTGTAGAAAAATCACAAAAATAAAATAAAAATACCATCTTGCTCAGTGAATAGAGGAGAATAATGTAGAAAAGAAACTAATTAATTTTGTCCAGTATTTTATTTTTAATTAATTATTTACTCCCTGCATTGTTTTAATTCTCCATGCATTCATACAATTCACCATGGCATGAGACCATAGGGCTTTTAAAGCCTCCGAACTTGGGAACATTCCCTGAATTTTCCAAGGTCAAAGGCCATCTCCGTGAAAAGTTATTGATTTTTCAAATGCATGTTGCTGTTTTGAGTATTTTAATTCCAAAAATTAGCGTGTTGTGAAATAAATTCTAGGAAAATTTGGTGATGTTCCTTATGACCAGAGAACCCTAGGAAAAATAGGACTTGAGTTAATTCACTCAAAATAACCTTAATTGGCTTAAATACCCAAAATAGACCCCTAATTAATTAGAGCTAACCATACATCAAATTGACTTGAAATCAACTCTCCACTGACCTTTAGGAGCAGAGGAACCCACCATAAAAATTTCAAGTCAATTGGACTTGGTTAGCCCTACTAAATAGGTTGATTAGGCCATTTGGTCATTTTAAACTTTAAAAATTCATAACTTTCAAAATACCTTTCAAAAATTCACCAAATTGGTTTTGGAGCCTCTCTGATATCAGGGGAATTTAAGAAAACTAAAATTTCAATTTTCTAAAAAAGTTAATTTTTTAGTATTATTTTAATATTTTAATAATTAAAAAATAATAAAAATCACAAAAATAATAAAATTCACCAAAATGTCATATTTTGAAATTTAATCACTTAGGAACAAACCCCATATTTTTCTTAGGTCTATTTAATGAGATATTAAATTTTAAAGCCCTAGGGTAATTTTAAAATTAAAAAATGTATTTTCTAGCATTTTCACTAAAATAATTATAATAAATCAAAGAAAAATCAGAAAATTGTAAAATTTGGTTCTCTAGAATCCTTGATATCAGAGAGAATTTTAAAAATTATAAAATTCATTTTTCAACTTATATTTTATTTTTAAATTAATTAATACTCCAGAACTTAAAATAATTCTAATAAATAAAATATAATTCAAAAAATCACAAAAATTGGTCCAAGTGGTCCTCTGGTCATTAAGAATGTCCCATAATTTTCTTAAGTACAGAAATTTTCCCTTGGTCATATTATTAAATTTTCCTTGGAAATCCTTATTTTCCACCAAAAATAATTATATAAATAAATTAAATGCAGAAAAATCACATTTTCTCCTCTAAAGTCTTTATTGACATATGAGTGAAGTAACATAAAAATTTCAAGTTCATTTGAGCTCACTTTAGTGAGTTATGAAATTATTAGGCTTGAAGGGCAAAATGGTAATTAAAATCTTAACCCTTTAATTAAGACTTTAGGCTTAATGAAATTAATAGGCAAAATATTTGATTTTAACTTGATTTGGATGATTGAAATTTAGATAATTAAAGGGTAGAAACCTACTAAACAATTTAAAATAATTGAAATAAACCTTAATTAAATAATTATTTAAATTTGGAAGAATAATAAAATTGGAATTATTAAAATAGGGATATTATTAGGAGGAGATTTATTCTTTAATTTAAAAAATCCCTAAATTGATCATCCAATAATATTTAATTCCTAATTAAAATGATAATTCAAGTTTAAGATTTAAAATGCTAAAAGACTTAATCATTAAATTAAATTAATGTTAAATTATTTAAAACAAATTCCTTTAAAATTAAAAATTAAATTAAAAATTAAGAATTAAATTAAACTAAATTAAATTAAATTAAATTAAATTAAATTAAATTATATTATATTATATTATATTATATTATATTAAATTAAATTAAATTAAATTAAATTAAATTAGATTAAATTAAATTAC
Source organism: Papilionanthe hookeriana x Papilionanthe teres (assembly GCA_022702705.1). NCBI lineage: Eukaryota > Viridiplantae > Streptophyta > Magnoliopsida > Asparagales > Orchidaceae > Papilionanthe > Papilionanthe hookeriana x Papilionanthe teres. The sequence continues at coordinate 64,988,129 of CM040428.1, read as the reverse complement.
ATTATATTATGTTAAATTAAATTAAATTAAATTATATTATATTATATTATATTAAATTAAATTAAATTAAAAGTAAATTAAATTAAATTAAATTAAATTAAATTAAATTAAACTAAATCATATTACATTAAATTAACTTAAGTTAAATTAATTTAAATTAAACCACATTAAACTAAATTAAGTTAAATTAAATTAAATTAAGTTAAATATAAAGACATGAAGAATTCAAAAATAAATCTAAAATAACTTGAACACTATTCCAAACTTAAATCATTAATTTGAATCACAAATCATTAAATATCATTTTGCCCTTAGGAGTTTTTACTATTATAACTCCTAAATGGAGTATCAAGTGAAATGACACTTCACTCATAAGGATATTCGAAACATCCTAATTTACTTAGCAAGAAATAAAACTTAACTCGAACGCCCTGGATGATTAATTCACTTGAACAATAGAATTCATTTGGACTTAGGACGATTCCCGAAATATTGAAAAGATGTTTAAGATTCGTCTTAAACACTTCCTCAATATGATGGAATGTCCTTAAGAACAAATTGAGCTTAGTTGTTCTTTGGTGAAGAAAATCATCCTTAAAACCAAAATTGAAGACACTAGACGTCATAGGAGATGACTAGCTATAGGATTAGGAACTTGGTAGAAAACCATAACCTTTCCCTTAGCTTTACCTAGGAACTTACTTTAAATGCTTAAATATGCTTAGCTTGTGTTTTAAGTGCGGCTTGGGATGACGGGAAGACCCTCCAGGTACGCTTTTATTTTATTGCGATTTACTTTACGGCAATTTATTTAATCGCATCGCACTTACTTTTCTTGCATGATAAACAACGAGTTGCATGAAAACCTACACCTTTAGGACAGTAAACCAAAGCCGAAACCCATAACTAAATTAAAAGACACTACAAGATAAAATTCACCTCCACAACATTTCAAAATATAAGACAACTCAAAATTTAATCACGAAACGAGCAACAAAACTACAACTACAACTAAATTAAAACGTCTCATTGAATGATCGGGAATACCTCGGATGATGTAACCCACGTGTTGCTAACGGGATTTCTCGCGGTCTAAATGAAAGTGCGGAACTCATTTAGTTGAGTTTAGCAAATTCATACGGACTAAGTGAATTCGATGAAAATAACGGTGTCGGGATGACGGAACCGTGGGATCTTAATCGGTTCCGTTTAATCGACTTTAAGATTTGTTTTAATTAAAACATAAAAAACACTTGGAAATTAAGACTTTCTTTAAACCGAACACTTCTCTCATCTCTCGATTTATGATTTCTAAAACTAAACCTCTGCAACAACAAGGAGCTCGGAGCATGGTGGGCGGCACGGCCATCGTCGTCAAGCAAAGCCGAAATCTACATCGACAAAACTTTCTTAGAATTAAATAACCAAGCCATAGGACTTCGAGGTAGTTTGCACTAGGGCAACATAAATCCTCAACTCTTCGTTAGGCATTTGCATGATCATATCATGTAAATTAAGCCCTAACCGGTCTTAAGATTTCGAGGTAGTCGTCCGATACGATATAAACCCTCACATCTTCGAGATTATTTGTATGATTTTATCATACGAATATAAGTCCTAACTAATTAAAAGCCGGCGGGATCAAAATACTAAATAAACATTATGACCTTCCTAAATTCAAGCCAAACAATAGAATAGTCGGGAAATTACCAGAGTTCGCTTTGGATCTGTGATTTCTCCTACCCTTCTTCCTTTGGACTCCTAAAATAAAATGTTCCAAATTTGATCCATTCCCTATTGAAATTCCAAAATTCAATCCCTCGAAAACTTAAACTTTGAGATTCTTGAGAGCAGAACTACTGATTATTATCGAGAGTTTTCTTAGGTGATTTCCTTCACTTAAGATGTAATTAACTATAGGGGCTTGCCCTTATAGGGAACTTTAAGAACCCAGGTAATATAAACCCTGTTTAATGTTTTCATATTAAACGGGGGAACTTGTCGGCTTATAAAATTGGTTCGCGGACCAAACGGATGTCACAAATCTCCTAGTTTATTTAATCGAGCCCCATCATCGAGCGATGTGTCTATTCTTGGGAATAGATACACGGTTTGTGGTGCGGTGCTCGTTTATATAAACTTTTTGGGATGTGAGATCGGTTTGATTTCATATCTTAAAACTTTTAAACTTAAAATTACTTTCAAAATCAAATGTTATCTTTTAAACTATACATTTAAATTAAATTTAAAATATAAAAAATTCGCCGACAATTTCTGTAGGCGACTCCCTTTTCAAAATAAAACACACAACCTAAAAATATGCCGACAATCCCCAACTGACCCAACCCGCAAGCTGTCCACATTAAAACCTTAAGATCTCAAGCTAGACTCAACCAACTTCAAGTTTGTTTCTATAGACGAATGTAGCCTAGATGAACACATCTATACTATTATGTTGTATGAAATCAAGTGTATCGCCATGAATGTCAAAAATAAGCTCGGTTTGAGGGGAGAGTTCAATACCTTTGCCCAAGAGGTGAGGCTTTGATTGGGTTCTTGCAGAAGCCTCAGAGGACTCTGACGAACCTCCTAAAAGTGTTGTTGAGCTCTAGTGAAGTGTCCAAGTAGGAGTTCGATCAAATCGATTTGGAGGCTCTGATGGAACTCTAGGCTAGAGAGGCTCTGTGATGGGGATTTGGTGGGGGATTAGCTTTTTTTTCTCTGGTGATAGAGTGGGTGAAGTTAATTTGGATTTGGTGCTATGTGGTGGTGTGCTGGATTTTGTCCTGGTTTTGGCTGAAAGTTTAGTGGGGAAATTAGCTCTTAACGGTTGGAGTTAGGGCTGGAGAACAGTGGTAGGGCATTTAGGGAAGTTCAGAGAAGATCTAAAAGGATTTTGGCAGGGCTTGACCAAGGTTCAATGTACTCTCCTCTTTTGCCGCGAAGATCTTAATTTATAGCCATAGCCGCATGGTGGAGCTCAGGGCTTGGTGGTGGGTGCATTAGCTTACTGAGGCAGAGGGCCGAGCAGCGCAACCAACCAATTGGAGTTAGACACATTGGATGGTTAGGTTTGAATTTAAGTGAGGTGGCTCTCAGTTTTGGCTCTTCCAACGACTAGGCCGCTAGGCCAGGGTGGTGCTCAAGCCAGGGTGGTGCTCAAGTTAGGGTGGTCAGGTGAGCCAGTGATCAGGCCTTAATGGTTTGGGAGGTCAATTTGGAGGAATTTTGGCATTTGATAAATTTTGGGAACTTTAGGTTAGGCTTGGGTTTAGGTTGGGCTAGAGTTTGGCTATAGTCCAGTTGATGGTTCAATTTGCTCTATAAGGATTTCATGAAAAGTTTGGAATTCAAAATTGGGGAAATTGACTTGGCTATGGAGTTCAATTTGGCGAAAATTGGGTATATGGTCAAAATTGAGGCTTTTTTATATGGATTGAATTGGGTTTGAAAATTGGTTTAATTGGACTTGGATTTGGTATGGATTGTGATTAGGGATGATGTCTTTTGATATGGAATTGAAATTGAAGAGGATTGAAGTCAATTTGGTGGACATTGGGGATGATTTGGACATTTTTGGCTTAAAGGGGCAATTTAGGGTTTTTTGTCAAATTGAGTCAATTTGGTCAAATTGGACTCAATGGAGTGGTTTAAGGTTATTTTGGAGACATTTGGGATGATTTTGGAGATTGGGAATTTTTGGAATTTTTTTATTTTTGGGTCATGAGGGGTATTTTGGTAATTTTGGCTAATTTTGGAGCTTTTTGAGAATTTTGGCCATTTTGGGGTTTCTTGGTCAATTTTGGTGGTGAGGATTGTTTTGAAATGATTTTTGGAGATAATTGGGTAATTTGCGCAATTTTGGGAATTTTGGTCAAAATTAAGGTTTAGGCCAGTTTGACAATTTTTAGGGGACGTTTAGGGGCTAAAGGGTCAAGGTTAGCATTTTGGTAATATTGGGGTTAATTTAAGGATGCCAACCTTCTTGAGTCATGAACTAAGGGAAACTCCCTCTTGGATCCTTCATGTGCTGGTCCTAGCCAAGATAAGAGCTTTGGGAACCACCCACATGAGTTTCCAAAAGAGTAAGGGATCAAGTTGAGGAAGTTTGATTTAGGGTTTGGGGTAGTGAGTATAAATGTAGTGTAGGTTTGAGTGTGTGAGCTTAACCATGACCAGACTACCCAATGTTTACCCTAAGGCTTGGCCATCCTATAGGGGACTCCCCTTGAGCTTTCTTATTCTTTGCCTCATCCTACTAAGTGCTAGAGGTTAGCCTTAAGCTAATGAAACTCCAAGTAGAGCAAAGAAGAATTTTGATTTTCTAATGGGGAGGTTTCCATCACTAGTATTCTAAGATAGTCATCAGGAAAATCCTATGACCAGATCCTAGGTTCTTTTAAAGAAAGACTAGACCTTAACAAAAGTGAGGTCAACAGATTACTTCAAGTTTTATATGGTCAGGAGCTCGACTTTCTTTTTTTTTATGCTGAATAGTAGTACTCGACTGCACCAATCTCTTTTAGTATTTGTTTCATATTCCTTTTTCTTCATGGTGAATAGTAGTACTCGACTTTCTTCTAGTATTTTTCTAATTGAGAGTAATCCTAAGGGGTAGTTCTTCATAGGAAATTATTAATGTTAAGGGTTTTCCCTTTAGAGATACCTAACCCCAGATAATATAAATCAAGTTTTATGCTCTTAGGGCTGGGTAAATAATATTCTAGCAATGCAGAACCCCATAGTAGTAAAACAATCATTTAATGATTATATCCATCTAGTATTTTCACCTTTTAGGATGACCTACTATTCCTAATATCATATTCGATTGCAAATAAAAAATTTTAACACTCTAGGCATGGTTTGCACATTTTTTTCACCGTGGAAGAGTGCATCACACTACAATGAAGTATAAGATTTGAAATGAGGTTACTATATTATTTTATTCAAACTTTTAATTAGAATGGTGATGCAAATATACAAATGATTTCATATATGATATACATACTTCCATGTGTTTTGAGCTAGAAATTTATAACATCAATAATGAGCATTCTTTGTATTAATAGCAAAGAGATAAGCATGCACAAAAAGTAAGAAATCTAAAATTTTAAAGTTGTTTATGTGAATAATCTATGAAAAGATGAAAATATAGGGTCTTACATAGTTCAAAGAATCTATTATATAAACAAATTGTATAAAAATTAGTTCTCTCATTCAATTTAAAAAGATGAGATTACAAACTTAAGTTTTTTTGCTTGGCCATTTTTACGAGTGGTGGAAAAAATATAGAAAGAAAGATAGGTAGCAATGATGATTAAGAGATCATATCAATTAATAGACTTTAGTGTTGACCATACAACAGCAACAGCAATAACAAACCTTTATCCCACTAAATAGGGTTAGCTACATGAATCCTTTCTCTCCATTGCATCCTATTGAGTGTCATATTTTTATTTAATTTTAATAAATTAAAATCATTTTTTATACAATATGCCCAAGTATTTCTTGGTCTACCTCTGCCTTTCTTAACATAAGTCTAATCTAAAACATCATTCTCCTAATCACAATTAATAAACTTTAGTGTTCACCATAATGAGCAATAATGGTTAAATGGCAATCATTGAATGCCAGTGAGTTGATGCAGAGATAAAATAATTTGACAATTATGGATGTTAGGCAACAACAATCACTTGATGGTGACGGTACTCATTGACATTAGTTTAAGTAAAGCTTTATAATTGTTCATTTTTTTAAGTTCTCTCCAATTATAAACCTCCTTCATATGAAGAATGTTTAGTTATTTTGCCTAGTTTTATTTTAGTTATCTTAGCAAAAATTTAAATAAAAAAGGTCATCAAATAATTTGTCATACTCTTAATTATATGCACTTCCTCCTAAGCTTTTAAATATCTTAATGACATTAAAAAAGTGATGGTTAAATTGCTCTCATCAAGACACCTATATTGACTGTAAGAAGGTATGATTTGAAATGTGTAGTGTCCCTAAACTAGTGTCATGAAGCTTTCAATCATGCTCCAAAAGCTTTATTTAAGCCTGTTTGGACTATAATCAAAATACTAATGGTTTCGTTGGATTTTTCTTATTATAACAATTTTTTACCATATGCTTATTGATAATTAAATGATCTTAAATTATTAGAATTAAATGAAAATTTGACACTAAATAGGACGCATTGGAGAAAAAGGATTCATGTAGCCGACCCCATTTAGTGGGATTAAGGCTTTGTTGTTGAAAAAAAACAAAAAAAAAACAAACAAAAAACAAACAAAAAAAAACAAAAAAAAACCAAAAAAAAAAAAAACAAAAAAAAACACAAAAAAACAAAAAAAAAAACAAAAAAAAAAACAAAAAAATACTTATTGATAATAAAGTTCACATTAACTTATTATCAATTTTAGGAGTTTTTATTCACCTACTTGCATCACAATTTGCACTTGATTAATGAATTTTCTATTGATGCATCATCATATAATCTTTTTATAGCTTTTGATAGATAAAAAATTTTTCATCTAATGTTGTCTATCCTTTAGAATTCTTAAATACAGAATCAGTTTTATCAAAAGATCAACTTGGGAAATTCATTATTAATATAGAATCAAGTGATATGCTTTTTAACTTGAATGGATTAACGACCTTGCATAAAAATATTAGAAGCCCAAAAGTGCTATGATTATCCTTAGCCTACTGGTGAAGCTCTTATGATTATACTAATTGCTGCAATAATATTTAAAAATCCATACTTTGTCAAGAAGATATGACAATTATATCTACAACTGTTTAGTTATGTATATTGAAGAGAATATATGTAATTGTTTTAATAAAAAATAATAATTGTATAGTAATTTCAAAACTTGCAGTGTAGTTCCAAGAATTTCTGTAAATTCTAAATGATTAATATTTCACAATTTCTGCAGGCGGATGATGATCCTCAAAACATTTAAAAGGAGCAACTTGCAACTTAAGAGCAAGTTACTTTATCGTTTTTTAAATGGCAACTTGCTTTATCTCTTGTCAAGTTACATAAACATTGTTTTATTTTTTGTCGCAGGGATTTTGAAATATATATATATATATATATATATATATATATATATATATATATATATATATCTATGTGTGTGTGTGAGTTGGTATCTATATATATGTGTGTGTTTGCGCGCGCGCCACCAGTTGTGATATAGTGGTTAAGAGTGTAATCTCCCACCGTGAGGTTACGAGTTCGAATCGTGCATATTACCCTTCGGGAAAACTAAAAAATCATGAACTTATAGATTTTCCTGTAACAAAAATTTTATAGGAAATGGTTTTAATGAAGCTCCCCTGATGTTTACGTTTATGCTTAGGCGGAATAGTGTTATAAAAAGGACTCTCTCGTAGCTAGTGATTCCTACTGACATTAACTAGTTCCCTTTTCCATGAAAGATCGAGTGTTTGCTACAGAAAAGTAAGTTATTTCCAAAGGAAAAATCCGTTGAAAATTTTCTCATTTCTGTCCAAAATTTGTGTTACCTTTGGCTTTCCAATGGGGTTTAATACACCGTAGAATCCATTTTGATGAGACAACTACTCGTCCTAAACTTGTTATTGTCAGATTTTTGACGGATCATCCAGAAGTAAATATTCAACTGAAAAAACAAAAACAGAAGTTATTTCTACACTTACAATGATGTTATTTCTACATTTATAATGAAATTACAAAACATACCAACAATGCTTTATAGACTTGTAGCATCAAGTTATGGCAACGTAAAAAAGTTAAGCACATGAAATATACTTACGTATCAACACAACAAAAGATACAGCCAAAAAACTTTATAGTACATGTTTCCAAAGAAGAGCATTACCACATAGAATTATCAAATGAAAATTGTTTCCCCTGATTTGTATGATACATATCATCTACTCCATCTTTGCTTCCATATCAACAATTTGAGCTTCTATCTTAGCAATCACTCAAATTTTGATGTCTTGAGGAAAGGCTGTGACACATCTATTAACTAGATCATCAATTGAAGTTGAACTTTTACTAGAGAAACAACATCATGCATCGTACGCCAGACCCTACAATCTTAACTCGTATATGGTTCCTTTTTTCTTTCCTCCTACGATTTCTCTTTAAATGCCAGTCTTTGAATGCTCGGAATGGTCACTCAAAATTTGATCTCCTATTGAACTTTGGCTTTGAACATCCTTCAAGCTCAAGTGTTCATCCTTGAATAAATTGAATTATGATCAAAGGCAAAGTACATTTACAAATGAATTATAAACTTTATGAATAAACATTTTGCTTACGTAGGATATATGTGACTTAGCATGGACTCACCATTGGTTGACTTGATGTTAATGTGTTCTATTATGAAACTTGAGTGTAGTGGATTTTCTTCCAAGCACAATTTTTCCATTAATATATTTATGAGTTAGGGAGCAATACTTACAAATTTTATTAATATACATCAAGTACACTTTACTGGTCTCCTCTGATATTCAGTACATAAAACTGAACATCTAATGTGTAGAGAGCTACTCATGCCCTGATAATATGATGCTCGATTTTGCATGGTCCGGTCCCTTTTGACAACATATCAAAGGAGGCATTGACTCTACATGGATTAACCCAGACATTCTCCTCGATCCAAAAGGGCCTTTGACCCAACTTGCATAAGACGTTAAATATACCATGCAAGCAAGTAGTGTTGTCAATGTCAAAATTCCTTATAATTTGTTGATTATGCTTTGATAACCACCATTTGTTTTTTTAATCACAAAACATATCAATTAAATGAATTAGTTGTAGAATGCCAAGATTTGTTCAAGTTAATATTGTTTCGTTAATACCTCAAAATCTTTGAAACATAAGTTAGACACTTCTATCGAAATCCCTTTAATTATATCATTTATCTTTTGAATAAAATTTCTAAAATGACGAAATTGTAAAAAAAAAAAATTGTAATTATATATTCAGGTAAAAAAAATATAAAGTAAGGGTACAAATTACTTATGTATCTCCCATCAGGCTTGACTTAAATGTGTTACATAATATATTACACATCAGCATTAGTAAGCGTAGAAGGACCTAGCTTACTTGGTGGCGTGGTGTTGGTGTTGTACAATGAACCTGATAAGTGTTTAATGGGGTGGTCTTGGTAGGAGATGTTGAGTAACATGATGGTGACTAATGTGAACAGAGTAGTATCTTGTATTAAGAAGAATGCAGAGTTCATATTTGTGACAGTAACACTGATGCTTGTATGGTAACTAAGATAAGAAATAATTTTCTTCTTCTTATTGAAAATTTTAATGATCTATTTTTGATGGAGGTCAATACCTCCGCTTGATGCCATATATATATTGTTTAGATCATAAAGTAATGCATTCTAATGTACTAAGTTTTAAAAGTAGGGTGCATAGAATGATGTACATTAAATAAAAGAAAAAAATTCTATTTATGTACTCATATGTTATATTGATTCTATGGATGAAAAATTAAAAGTTGAATTTAATATTTCATCATTAATATCATCAATGGACTTATTAGTTGATGACTAGCTTCTGATAATCATCAGTAGCATTATGTAACTTTATCACAAGCTCAACATCACTAGCAAGAATTCTATACTATAGTATTCTTTTTCTAGATGAGCAAATTTAATAAAAGTTGAACCCAACTGTTGCTCAAGATTTAGATTTAATCACATATAAACTATTTATTTTATTCTTATTAGCTCTTTCATGATATCTAATATAAACAGCTCCATTAGCTTGAAATTTTAGATCGAAGGGATCAACTTTAGTATATCTTCTATTTATTTAACTTCAGTGATACCATATGACATATGCATAATTGTTATATGATTAGGAATAGGGTCAAATAGATAATATTTGAATAGAAATGTACTTCTCTCCATAGAATAAGGATAATGTAATTGCATAACATTCTAAAGAGTTCAAATAATTTTTCTCATTGTTAAGAGCTAAAAAATTCCTTAAAATCATGTTATTTTTTGCAGATGTATGCTTATTTTGTTATTTAATGGTGTTTTGCTTAATGTTTGTATATGAAATAAGTAATAAAATAATTTATAGAGGAAAAAGCCATATATATATATATATATATATATATATATATATATATATATATATATATATATATATATATATATAGTGTCATAGTAGTGCCTGAACGCTAAATGCCTTAAACCCATGGTAGAAACTGAGAGCTAGGCATAGTGCCATTTCATAGCACTAAGGTGCCATCATCCAAGCATTGTAGTGATATATTCTCCATGCCTCAATGATTCCACAAGAGAAACTTTAAGCTGACAAACAAAGGACTTTGCACCACATCACCAACAATTAATGTTGTGTGATTACATCTCAACAATGCAATTCTACATCATGTACTCACAATGCCATGACTCAATAAGTAGTTTGAACTTAGTTTTTAGATAGTTTTTAAAACAAAGAAATTTCTAGGAGGGAACTGTAGAGTGTATGAAGAATATAGTGTGTTCTATGTAGAGTGAGAGTGAGAAAAATTGAGTGAAAGAGTTGAATCAGTGGAGTAAGAAAAAGAGCTCTAGTGTGGAAGCAACCTTCAAGGCCTGATATGGGTTCTCTCACTGTCACGACTGTATAACTTCATACTTATTTTCTTATTTATGAATGTTGATTGTAAATAAAGTTGGGAACTAGTCCTAGTTCTTTGGATTAGTTATACTTTTTAGTGATAGTAATTTTGCACATTTGTTTTGGAATGAAAATTGATTTAAATTTAATTTGTTAATCTAGAAGTTCATTTAAATGCATTTTGGGTAGATATGTATTAAAATAAATTATGAAATAGCAATTTTGATGAAACATTAATACAATAAAAAGGTTAATTTTTAATTACTCTGAAAATAATAAAATATAGTTATTACAAAATTACATTTTGAGAAGTAGAGAATCTTATAGGTTTTTGCATGATATAGGCTAATCTTAATATAAATTTTAAAATTCCTTATGTCTTAATGGAGATTATTCTCATATGCTGTGTTAGATATTCATCATAGAACTTGGAAGATTTCTATCTAAATGATCAAGAACATCATTTAATGAATTATAAACTACACCTAATGATAGAAGATTATCTTAAAATATATATGATCACTTAGATAAGGAAGTCCTTTAATTTTTATGGGTCTGCAAAACCAGGAGTTTTCCCCCTACTTTATGGGTGTAAGATATACTTTATTCTATTATGGGATCGAGTATTCGTTTGAGGCAAAGCTCTCATATTTAATTAAATCTCAGGAGTTGTGGCTCTCGATAATACTTTCTATTAAAGCATTGGATTATGTTAAGCAAGATTATTCAAAAAGTGTCTGTGAGATTGTTGTTCAAGGACTCAATTTTGATAAAATTGAAGTTTCAAAAGATTTGCTTGGAATTAAAAGGTTGGGACTTACTGTCTAATAATAATGTGTCATGGAAAAACCCACAAAGAAAGTTTTAGGCAATTGTGGGAAGAAGGCATAACCTAGGGATTAGAATTGTGAATTTGATTTAGATTGATTTACTTGAGCTGAAAACTTGTGTTAATTATACTTTTGATTAATTATGTTTTGTTTAAGTTACGATGGTTGCTTATTTTAAGTGTGTTTTAAGTGTCTTCGAAGTTGCTTGATTTAGCTTAAGGTTTTTTGAGTTTGTTTGTTTATATTTATTTATTTACTTGTTTGAAGTTTTTTAAGGACAATTAAATTTTATTTTAACTTTAATTAAAATCATTTTGTTTGTTTTAGGGTTGTTTAAAACTTATTTAGAGGATGTTTACTGTTTATTAAATTTATTGATGTGTTTAAAGTTTGTCTTAATATTATTTGATTTTATTTTAAATGTTCATGAAAGTTTACTTTAATTTGTTTTAATGAAGCTAAAAGTTGATCATAAAATTATTTAAAGCTTGCTAACTTTTTTAAAAGTGGTTAATTTCTTAAGTTTGTTAATTTTCTTAAGTTCGTTAAGACTTACTAAATTTTATTAAGGTTTGTTGAAATTTTATTAAGGTTTGATAGAAGATTTAGTTAAATTTGTTGAGATTTAGTAAGTTGGTTAAGATATTTTTGTTTATTAAATTTTTCTAAATTTGCTTAGGGTTTCTTAAATTCGAGCTAATATGTTTGAAGTAGGCTTTAAATTTATGAAATTTTGAAAAGTCTTATTTGAAGTTAAGGGTTAAAAGTTGTAGTCTTGAAGTTCAGTTTCAAAAGATGTAGTCCTGATATTGAGAATTTGAACTTGAGGGTTTGAAGTCAATAATTTGAAATTTAATCATTTGAATTTGGTGTTTTGAATTTAGTGGTTTGAATTTGATGTTTGAGATTAAACGTTTGAATTGGATAATTGAACTTGGATGTGTTGGACTTGAGTTTAAGATTGGAGATTTTGATTTGATATTTGAAATTGGATTTTTGTTTTTTTTTAGATTTTGAACTTTGATTGATGATAAAGTTCTGAATTGACCCTAGACTATGGAAATGTATAAGCTAAAAGGAATTCTAGATTTAAATGAATCCATAAACATAGAATAAGCCTAGACTATATGACAGGCTAAATGGGTGGACTAACCAAATTTTTGGGAATAACATCGTCGATCAAGTTGCTCATGGATTTCCATCATCATAGATGTTTGCTATTCTTATACTATTAACCAACCAGATAGTTAGAGGTCTCCACCGGTGATGGAGAATTTATACCTTGTTCATATTAGGTGGTTTTAGGTGTCGTTGTTAGTAGCCATGGGTTACTTCATCCTATGGCACCTACATAATCTAGTTGGTAAAAGTGTTTGCTTTATACACATGGGTATTTAATAAACTAATTAAGGCATTTAGGGTATGTGCGATCCTAAGTTTATTTTTTCTAAGTTGACTAATCTAGAGTTCACATTTGATCTGTTTAATGGTGGTTCTCATGAGTTAAGTTGTTGAATTATAAATTTATTTTTAGGTTTTATATATTTATTTCATGATTTTTTTTATTCTTAGTTTGATGGTATTATGAAATCGGGGTTTCTGCTAAGTTCAAATTTTGTATTTAGTTTTTTATCCAAGTGTACTTCATTTGATTTCACTTTCCTATGTTTGGTTTCAAGTGTTTGATTTCTTATTTTGTATTGAACTTATACCATATAAAGGTTTTATTTTAGCATCACTTACACTTTTTTTACTTGAAAGCTTATTCATGTTTATTTTCAAATTTCCACACATATGAAAAAGATAGTTATTGTAAAGTATTTATTTTTTCATACGAAGACGTTATTTACATGTAAATAACGCTTAATGTGGGAAATGTGTATGCATGAAATCACACAAGAATTATATGATTAAGGGGTAAGACCATGAATCACATGCTCATGGAAAATAACATATTAATTCATAGGTTATACCTATGAATATGTATAAATCTTGTATAATTTAGTAATAGGGATGATTTGCCGACTTACATATTTAGTGAAGTAATGAGGGTTTTTAAAAAATACTAATTTTTTTTATAGAAAAGTTTTAATATTTGTTTTAGAATGTTCATGTTTTGTTTCACAATGTTTTCTTTAAGTTTTGATTTGGAATATTTGTTTTAAGTTTTGGAAAGTTAGGTTTTGCTAAAATTTATTTTGAAAATGGTTTTATTTAGTTTAATTTTGAAAGTTCTTCTTAAAGTATTTGGGTTCTATAATAAGTTTCAGATTGTTTGAATTTTATTTTTGAAAAATGTTATGTTTGAGTTTGATTTTTGAAAGGCTTTTGTTTTGTTTTTCTCTTGAGAATTTTTTTTGTCAAGTTTATTTTCTTAGAAAATGATATATTTATTTCTTGAAAATATTTCATCTTTCACTTAAAAGAATTTTGTTAAATTTTCTTTTAGAAAACTCTTATTAAGTTTAAGAAATGGTTATTAAAAATGCATCCTTTTAAAATTCATAGGTAATTAAGATCCTTTTAAGATAAGTTAGTTATCTAAGACATTTACAGTCTGTTTGGGGTAACTTCTTTGGAGTGATGTATTTTTAAAAGTTGGATGAGGCGTTTGGAAACCGCGATGCGGTAGCCTTGCTTAAAATGTTATGTTAAGGGTGGTTTGCAACTTCAACCCCACAACCTGCATTTCCTCGTGAATCTATTACTAGTACACCCCTCTCTATGCTCCCCTTTAACCTTTACCCTCTCTCTCACGTTTCTTCTACCCTGGGTCATGCCTTTCTCAATTGCTCTTCTCTTGCGCTCTCTCCAATGGCAATGCGTTGCCTTTCTCCTTTACCTCTTACCTCTGATTTCTAGTGGCAATAGGTTGCCTCTCTCCTCTCCCTTTTCCCTCAAATCTCTGGCTCTCTATCTGATTACTATGCTCTTTGTACTCCCATGTTATCACCTTTTTTTTATGGAATGACTTTCTCTTTGCGATTTGTTGCTTTCCATTTGTGATTTGAAGTGAGATTTTGGATTTTGTTATTTCTTTCTTTCGCATTTGTGGTTGATGTGAGAATTTGGATTTTGCAATTTATGACTTTCTCTTTATGATTTGGATTTTAGATTTTGTGATTTTATGGCTGAATGTAATATGGAATGAGGTTTTATATTTATCTTTGATGTTTGATTGTAAATTTGCAAAATGGATGAAAGAGGATGCTTAAATTCTTTATAGCAATGTTTTGGGTGCTCTGGATGTAGTATCCTCAAATGAAAAATAGCATGGGGTTTTATCTATACCTTTAATGTTTGGGTGAGAATTTAAGAAATTGTTGAAATTATTGATAGTAATGTTTTAGTTGGCATGTATGTAAGTACATCAAATGATAAAATTGGGATGTGGTTTTATCTTTACCTTTAATGTTTGAAAGAGAATTTGAAAAATGGCTAAAATTGGGTGCTTGATTTGTTGATAGCAATGTTTTGGGTGCCCTGAATGGAATTGCATCAAAAGAAAAATATGTGGTTAGGTTTTATCTTTACTTTTGAAGTTTTTTAGATAACTTGAAAAGATGTTGAAAGAGATTTCTTGATTTGCTTGCTAGCCTACCCTGTATGGAATTGCATCAAAGGAACATCAAAGGAACAATATTGGGTGAGGTTTTACCTTAT
The DNA here is from genome assembly GCA_022702705.1 of Papilionanthe hookeriana x Papilionanthe teres. Classification (NCBI taxonomy): domain Eukaryota; kingdom Viridiplantae; phylum Streptophyta; class Magnoliopsida; order Asparagales; family Orchidaceae; genus Papilionanthe; species Papilionanthe hookeriana x Papilionanthe teres. Next base: position 64,972,986 of record CM040428.1, on the reverse strand, counting down.
ACTTTGATGTTTGACCGTGAATTCGAAAAATGGATGAAAGTGGGTGTTTGTTGATAGCAATGTTGTGGATGTGGAGATGGTGTTGTATGTTGGTTTGTATGTGGAGCCGGTGGTGTTGTGGAGGTGGTAGTTGGTGTGTGGTTGTGTTTGTATTAGAAGATGTATTGGTGGATGTGTGGTGGTTGGTTTTGTGGTTGTGTTTCTGTTAGAGGATGTGTTGGTGGATGTGTGGAGGTGGTGGTGTTGTAGAGATGGTGGTTCGTGTGTGGTTGTGTTTGTGTTAGAAGGTATTTTAGTTGACGTATGGAGCTAGTGGTGTTGTGGAGGTGGTGATTGGCATATGGTTGTGTTTGTGTGTAGGTGTTAGTGTGTAGAGGTGGTGGTTGTGGTGTTGTGGATGTGTTGGTGTCTTGATGTGATAGTGTGTGGAGGTGTTTATGTGTGAAGGTGGTGGCAGTGGTGATGTGTAGGTGGTGTAGTGTGGTGTGAAGGGGCGTTGGTGATTATACTATGGCATTCCTATTTTTTCTTGATTTATGATATTGTAGCATTTTAATTATGTTGATTAGTTTCTTTTATGCTAATAATACAATGGCTAAGAAAATAATGTCGGTTTAGCTGTAATGTGAGATTAAGAGACAAAATGAATATTTTGTGACTTTTGCCTCAAGGAGGTCAACTTGGAAAATAAGCCAACAACCTATTTCAACAAGGAAGGTTGTCGACATATTATTAGTAAATTCATAGCAAGTACATGCATAGAGTATTAAAGGATGCAGTTAAAATACAAGTACAAATAAGCTAAAGAATGATTGGAAAAACTGAAAGGAATTGAAGCAAGGATCAATTTGTTGGGGTGCCATCCGATAAAGCAAATGATTGATGCTTCCGATGAGTGGTAAGAAGAGAAACTATATGAGAGCATATTTGAAATGCCCCTATTTTCGTCAAATTTTAAATCGTTTTCAAATCTAAGAACATTTTATATGAATTTTTATGCAGTGCATGTTTTAAAAAAATTTAAATACAGTGGAATAGATCTTGAGCTTGAGGACAAGTTGGATCATTTGTTTTGAGGTGTCGTGACAATAGGCAACAATGCATGTGCCCCCAGTGACTCGGGATTTGGTGGTATCCCGAGAAATTTTGGAATTGATAAAACATGTGATTCCAGTGAAGGCCACAACCATCGCTAGCCAACTTAATCACCATTAAGGCCTGCCCACTGACTCACCAGACCACTTTAGCCTGAGAACCACTCTGGCCGGCCGACCTAGTCGTCAGAGGAGCCAAAATCGAGAGCTACCCCTCATAAATTGAACTCAATTGACCCATCCAAGCTGGCCATCCCCGTTAGTTGATTGTGACATCTGTCCCTCCACCTCAGCAGCTAATTGCACCCACCAGCAAGCCTTGAGCTTCACCATAGCCATAGCTATTTATTCCCCACCCACCTCTTCACGGCCAAGTAAGGAGAACACACTGAAGCTAGGGGAAACTCTATCCAATTACTTCCAGAGCCTCTCCCAGCCTTCCTAAGCTCAACCCAACCATTTCACAGCCATCTCCTCCACTGTCTGAGCTCAAATTTTGAGCTCAAAATCAGCCGAAAACATGACAAACTCCACCGCACCTCCACACAGCTTAAAACCTCAAATTGATTTACTCCTCACCATCCCCTCACAAAACGAAGAAGATCCTCCATAGAAGCCCAATCACAGAGCCTCTCCAATCGAGACTTCCCTCAGACCCGAAATCACCTCCTGATTGAACTCTGGTGCTCACCCGACAAGAGCTAAAATTGGTGCTTGGAGGAGCTTCGCGAGGTCCTCATGAATGTGCTGAACATTTCTTATTGAGACCTCACCTCTCAAGCCAAGGTATAGAGCTCTTTCTCTATTACAAGCCTATTTTTTCTTTTCATGCATTTATATTGTATTCCATACCATGTAAGACATATATATATGTTCTGCTGGACTAGATGAGTCTATAGGATCAAACCGCACTCGATTTGGCTGAGTCTAGCTTGAGTTCTTAAGGTTGGAAGGTGGATGGCTCTCGGGATAAACTAGTTGGGGACGATGAACGGATGTCATCCGTTTGCGTGTGTATTGAACGGACGGCTCTGATTGGGCTGGACGATTTCTCAATGCATAAAGCGTAGACGCGTGGCTACTGAGTCAGAAGGCGGCGTCAAATGAAGGAACGAAGTGTAGAGGCTTCGGAACTACCGAGGATGACGCGGCGCCGCGTGTTTAAATAGCAAATTAGGATTTTTTGGATTTATTTTAAAAAGAAAATCTTAGAAAATCCATAACTTGGTGTAGACACATCACAAAAATAAAATAAAAATACCCTAATGCTCAGTGAACAGAGGAGAACAATGTGGAAATAAATTTGACGTTATTTGACTTATATTCTATTCTTAATTAATTAAATACAGTAAATAATACTTAAGTCATAATTTGCTCCATAGGTTTCACCATGGCATGAGGTTTGGAGGGCTTAAAGGCTCTGTGGTCAGGGATCTTCCGTGATTTTTCCAAGGTCAGGGGGCATCTCTAGCCAGAGATCCCTAATTTCTAAGCTAATACCCTCTATTTTGGTATAAAAATTATAAAAATTAAAATATTAATAAGAAAAATGCAAAACTTATTTTAGTAGGTTTACTTTGGTCAAAGGACCCTAGAAAAAAATTAAAATGGGTTTAAATAATTAATAATATCACTAATGGTAATTAATCCATTAAAATCATTTAAAAATTAAATAATTAAAATAAAAATACAACAATCATAAAAATTACCCTCTACTGTTAATAACATACAAATGAGCTTCCCGTAAAAATTTGAAGTTAATGGGAGTTAATTTACCCACTAAAAGAAATTTTCAAGTTAAATGGTAATTTTGGAACTAAAATAATTATAATAATTAAAATATAAGTTGAAAAATCATAAAATTGGTTTTGGGAGCTTCTAGTAAGCATAGGAACTTAAGAAAAATAAAATTGAAGTTAAAACAAATATTTTAATATTTAAATAATTAAAAATATTTAAAAATAACAAAAATCACAAAAATACAAAAATGCACTAAAATATCACATATAATCTCCTGATCACTTGGGAGCCATTAAAATAATTTTTCTAATTTTCTAAGTAAATATATAAATTTTTAAAGGCTTAAAAAAATTTTAAAGTTTAAAAATGAATTTTTTCTAATTTTTCACTAAAATAATTCTGATAATTAAAATATAAATCACAAAAATATGAAACTTGGTTCCTTAAACTCAGAGAAACTTAAGAAAAATATAAAAAATTATTTTTCACTTAAATATTTTAATTTAATTAAATCTCAAATTACACAAATAATTCTAATAATTAAAATAAAACTAGAAAAATCACAAAAATTAGCCTAAGTAGTCCTCTGACCAAGTGGAACCTCCAATGATTTTCTTAAGAATAGATAATTTACTTTGGCTAAGTTATTGAATTTACTTTGAAAATTCCTATTTTTGCATTAAAATAATTATAAAAATTAAATTTAAATCAGAAAAATCACATCTTCTCCTCTGATGTTTTAATTAACCTATAAAAATTTCAGAGTCATTTAAGTTGAATTTAATAAATTATGAAGTAATAAGGCCTTGAGGGCAAAATTGTAATTTTGAAATTTATGCCTTAATCAAATATTTAGGACTAACCAAAGGGAAACGGGTAATGAATGATCATAATTGAAATGTTTAGATGATTGAAATATAAAGGACATAATGGTAGAAACCAATCTCACATTTCTCCATATTAAGAATAAAATGGTAATTTTCTTAATTATTATAATTGGATGATAATTGAAATTAAATGATTATGAAGTAAGAGGTTTTTGACTTTGATAAATAATAATACACTATTTAAAACCCCTAATTAATGGTTGCATGACAATTCAATATATTGATGAGGATTAAATACATCACAAACTTAATATTTCTTAAAATTGCAAATTTACTCACTAATTCTTAAGGGCTTAGTATTGAGCTAAGCTTAATCTAATTTGACTTAATAAGGTTTAAAAAATGAAATATAATCAACATTAAGCATTTTAAAACACTACAAGCTCAACTCTAAAATTAAATTGGATAAGTCTCATAATTAAATCAATTTGCCCCAAAGGATTTTTACCTATATAATTTATAAATAAAATATCAAGTGATAGTTACCCCACTCATTGGGATAATTCAAACATCAATGATCATTGAACAAAAGGGTATATTATGGATGAGTCATTTAGCAAGTATAATATGTTCAAATGAACTCGAGACAATTCAAAAGGGTTGTGAAATATTTAGGGTGTTCTCTAGAACTTTTCACAAGTCTTCTGGATATCTTGGAGAACAATCGAACCTATTATACTTTGCTAAATAAAGATATCCTCATAAATGAACAAATAGGAACTCACCAAGTTATGACATAGGGTTTGGTAGTTACTTTACAACATGTTTTCCCGTTTTCTGTCATGCAATTTTAAATTCCTTGCAAAATTATATATGCAATGCAAAAGACTAAACTTTCAGCTGGAGTACGAGAATAAGACAGGTACGCTTCTACAGTTTACAACACCTTCTTTTCTTGCATTATTTACTGCACTTTCCTGCTTATAAAACTCGCATGTCAAAACTGAACCCTTTAGGATAGCCACAAAACCAAAACAAAACAAAAATCAAATTAACTGCCATAACAAAACAAAATATAAGACAACTCAAAATTTAATCACAAACAAAACATAAATCCTCCTATCTTCCAGGCTATTCATATGATCGGTATCAAGCAGATGTAAGCCCTAAATAATAAAATTGATAAAATAAAACATCAAATAATTTTCTCAATGTGAAGCCAAATAATAAGAAAGTTCGGTAAATCACAAATATTCTTATTGGAGATGTGTTTTCCCATAGCTTCCTCTTTCTTTGGATTCCTATAACAACTGTTCCAAACTTGAGCCACTCTCCTATTGGATTTCCTATTATCACATTATCTTGAAGATACTATCTTTTGGAAGTCATGAAAATAATATTTTCTGATCTAAATCAAGAATTTTCTTAGGTGACTTCAGTTATCTAAAATGTATTTAACTATAAAGGTTTGCCCTTATAAGTAACTTAAAGACCCCATATTAATATAAACTCTATCTAGTTGCTTCATATTAGATAGAGGAAGTTGTCGGTCAACATAAATGGTTCGCAGACCAATTGGATTTCATGGATTCTTTAGTTTATTTTATCAAGCCATACCGCCAAGCAATGTATCCATTATTCGGGATAAATACATGACTTATGGTGTAGTGCTCGATTATTTAAACAATTACATGTATGAGATCAGTTTGATTTCATTCTTTTTTAAAATTAAAAATAATATTTTCCAAATTATATGTATATATAAACTAAATTAAATTAAAACCCCCCATACCCTTTGGCGACCAACAGATCCCAGAGGAGGAACCGCAAGAGAAGGGAGTTGAAGGCTCAAAGGGCACAAACCGCAAGATGGCACAAGCAGAGAAAGCCCCTCTGCCATAGGAAGTAGAGTCAATAGAGACCTCACCTCACCTCGAGGGGTGTAGGTTCCATCCTCTATCTGCCTTTGCAGAGGAGGCGACATCTACCAAATTGCAGCAATGCTACCAATGCCATCTCTCCAAGATGGTCGGGGTGAAAAGAGGGAAAGGTCCACGCCTCTCACATGAGTTCGCTCACTCTTCGAGAGATTTTTTGGAAAGGAAAACTATTCCATCAAAGAATTGATGAAGAGAATGGGGTTGCGCTACAGCCCAAGGATGAAAGCATAAATCTTGGAAGAAAATAAGTCTATTGCATCGCTCCATGGTCGAAAAAAAGTACTACCATTGCGTGTCTTCGCCAAGCTCCATCTAGGAGATTGAGCAGCCACCGATGTCACTGTTGCCAACGTCACCGATGTCAATACCATGAAGCGAAAATCAATTAAGTGGAGATGGAAGTCGAGATTATCAACCGTTGCTACACGTGAAGAGCCCCCGAAAGCAACCAATGTTAAAAGATTGTTTGTCGTTGTATCTAAACCACACACTACAATACACCCTTCCCTCCACCTATTGATGCCATTAAAGAGGCGCCCGTCCACGAACAACAATGGCAGAGGGGAAGAGGTTGAGACTTAGGGTTGCCGGTCGGGTACTACCAGAAAATGAGGGAAGCCCCTCCTAGAAGAGGATCCTAAATCCAAAGCACCAGTTGATACACCAGGATTCAACATAAATACATATGTCCATTAAAGACCGTCGGCCAATCTTAAACAAATTAATGGAAATTCTATTAATGATACAATACCACACAGAGCCAGTAATGCGCACAACCACCAAACCGACCCGAAGAAGAGACGAAAGAGAGAAATAGAGAATAGAAAACTCACCGCAATATCCACTAACCAAAGAAATAGAACCACCACATAGAGCACCGAATGCATAGAATCACCAAATCGAGCTGAAGAACAGAGAGAAGAGGGAGAAGTATGCAATGGTCACCAGAATAATCACTTGCAACCAACAGGAGACAACCGGAAACAGTGCTTAGCAACTGGAGCCACGAATATGAGGCAATGAGGGCAAAAGAATCACGAGAGAGAGAGCTGCGGGGTCGAGAGAGACTGAATAAATGAGAGAAAAGGAGCCAGGGGCCTCGGGATAATAAGCACGCGAAGAATTGAGAGCCACGGGTTGAACCCCCGGTCGCATTTCCCTAAACTATTTCCAAATGCCGTTGCTCTGATTTGTTCAAAGAACAGAAATCACATTTTGAAAATGCGCCACGCAAATGGCCAACAATCATGACCATGTGAGGTGAACAGGGGTTCAGCTTTGCCTTGATAACGGGAACGCGAGTTTAGCAGCCCAAGAGCAACTCGTCCGGGTGTAGTTCCGTGTGTAGACTCCATCCCTTTATAAAAGAACCATAAAGAAAACAATTTTACCAACCAACTCAGAGCACGATGGCTACCACCAAAGCGAGAAAAAAAAGCGGATCGGGATCTCTTTTCTCTTTCTCCTTCAGATGCCGAGATGCGAAATCGGTGTCGATTTCTGCATCAACTTCCGGTTCATCCGAGATATCACCTGAGAGTTTAAGACCGCCGAGGTATGTATCTTCTTCCTCCGGCGACACGCGGACCTCCGTCTCGTTGTCCTTAGCTGAAAGGATGCGGGATCATGACAACGGCAGCAAGTACAACACAACCTTATGTGCTCTGCTTTTAGAGCTCAAAGAACTGGAGCAGAGCGTGAAGGCGTGGAATGGTAGTCATCAGATGCCGGCTGAGAAGGGAGAGGAGGAACTATGGAGGTATCGGCGGCACAGGAGGAGCAGGAGCGTGGAGAAAGTAGAGGACAGTGTTGCGATCGTGAAGGAGACGGAGAACCCTTTACGAGATTTCAGGATTTCGATACTACAGATGATCGTGGAGAAGGAGATCGTCGGCAGGGTAGAGCTCCGTGAGCTTCTACAGCGATTTCTATCCGTCAATTCGCCAAGACACCACGATCTAATCCTCCTCGCTTTCTCCGAGATCTGGGCGGAGGTCTTCTCCGATCTTCCCACCGTCTCTAAATCGACCTAGAATGCTACATGACACCATCAGATTTCCTTCCATTTGCGATTTTCTGCGGCTGTGGTTGATCTGCAGATTTATTCTTTGTTGATTTCTTAAGTTAAATTTATTTAGTTTTATTTTTAAAATGACTAATTATTTACAAATTTTGTGCTCAATAGGATGTTATGAAGAAATTATTAGTTTATATATATATATATATATATATATATATATATATATATATATATATATATATATATATATATTTATTATAAGAATAGTGAGATGCTATTATAGTAGCTCTAAATCAGCCCTCATATGCCTAATTATTCGAGGACTTCTTTCACTATCAATAAATCAATCGAGGAAAATTCAACCCGTGACGAAAGTTATAACTTACGACTTTCAAATATATATATATATATATATATATATATATATATATATATATATATATATATATGCACATTCGTAGTTTGTTGGTAGAAGCGAGCTTTTGAAGGGACATAAGTCTCCTCATGTCGTAGTTTTAAATCCTTTGATAAGACAGTGTCGTCTTAAGTCATATTATACTTGAATTATTTGCAGCATCAGTGTCGCCTCAAATCTAGCAGAGGTTGAGCAAATAAGGTAGGTTGGGACTTCAGGCCCGGCCTATTCTTTTACTATATATATATATATATATATATATATATATATATATATATATATATATATATATATATATATAAATTTTATAAATAACTTAAATTTAATGTTTTATATATCAATAAACAATTGATTCAATAGTTCTGTTATTCATGTCGTCGTCATCCTTTGCCTCACTGATCCCGTAGACTGTACTCTCTTTGCCAGCCCCAATATTTAATGGGAAAGCTCCCTTGCTTTGTCGCTTGCATGCGGGAAGCCGTCGCACAGCACCTCCTTCATACCAGCAACGTTGTCGTGCTCTTCGTCCTGTCAATTAGAACGAATTCAGATTTTGAATGATTGGAATTAAAGTCCTTTCATCAGGACATTTTAATTTCATTTCAAATGTTTTATTTGTGGTCTTTTCAATATAAATATATCACGTTTAGTATAACTTGTTCTAAAGATATTCATACTTCATCAATGAGTTTTTATCGTTTACTTAATTTGAGGGATAAATGGATTTCAAATCAGATAAATTTATATAGCAATATAGAGCATTTTGTCAGACAAATTTAACGAGTCTAAGATCATTCAATTCTAATATCATTAAGCACATAAATTTCTCTAAAACATCATGTGATCAAAAAAGTTATTTTTGAATGTGTGATGTGGAAACTTGATAAAAAAAATTTTAATTTTTTTTGACGATAATATGAAGGAGAATTTATAAAAATGTCAATTAAAGAAAATTAAGTAAATGTAAAAGAGACCGTAAGGTACGGTCAGATGTTGTGAGTGGGGGTGTAAACGAACCATACACGAACGAATAGAGTTCGTGTTTGTGTTTGGTTCGTTTGAAATTTTGTTTGTTTGAAATAAGCTTGTGTTCAAAATTGTTCATGAAGTCACTGTTCGTATTTGTTTCTTAACGAACGAGTCGAACATGAGCCGAACACGAGTTGTTCGCGAACGACGAGCCAGTTTGACAACCATATAATTAATATATATAAATAATAATATATTTATTTACATTCACATCTAACACCTAAATTTATTATATTATTATTATTAAATTATTATTATTATTATTAAAATAATTTTCGCCCAATTCTTATATAAAATAGTTTTCGCCCAATTCTTATTTATTTACATTCATATCTAACACCTAAATTTAATTTTTACATTTATACCGACTAAATTTTTTATATCACATCAAATATATTTTTATTTTAAATTTTAAAAAGTTAATAAACCGATAACCTGACATATATGTAAATGATGAAGTATAGGAGTTAAATATATAAATACATAAGAATTGAATGATATTTATATAAAGGCCCCCAAAAAAAGGTTAAATCTTTTTTCGTCAACTACGCTTTCCAATAAAAAAAGAAAAATTGAAGTAACACCAAAAAAATAAGAATCTTATGATGTGTATCAAAGTTTGTGTTAGATATGTAAATACATAAGAATGTGGATATATGTAGGGGTGTAAACGAACCGAACACGAACGAACAAAGCTAGTGTTCGTGTTCGAAATGTTCGAACACATCACTGTTTGTGTTTGGTTCGTTTGCTTATTGAACGAACACGAACTTCCTGGCAAACCAAACACGAACTCTTCACGAACAACGAGCTTTTTTGACAGCCCTAGCTTTGATAGGATACTTCCTCAAAATGAAGCAAATTGATCAGGTATTCCGTACACATCAAGTAACCCATACTTCCTCAAAATGAAGCAAACTGAATAAGGCGTTTAGGGTTTGATTAGGATTTTATTTTAATATAAGTATAGTATATTAATTATAATATTATAATATTTATATTAATATAATTAATACTATAATATTATTTTTGTTATTAATAATTAATCATATATTATAATTTATAGAAGTTTAATTATTTAAATTATGATAAATTTTTATAATATATAATTATTTTTAAAATATCATAAATTTTTATATATAATCATTTTAAGTTATTTAATATTTCGAACAAGTAACGAATCGAACACGAACGAACACATCACTGTTCGTGTTTGGTTCGTTTAACAAACCGAACAAAAAAAATTGTTCGTGTTCGCCTCGTTTTCTTATCGAACGAATCGAACACAAACTTTTTGGCGAACCGAACACGAACTGTTCGCGAACAACGAACTTTTTTGACAGCCCTAGATATATGTGTAACTTTTCCAAAAAAATTATTCCCACCAAGGTTTAAGAAACTGAACTGAATGAGCCGATGATCCAATTCTGGACAGACAAACAATCGTTTCTGCATCAAACTGGCTAAAACTAAATTAAATCGAGAACCATGAACCGAGCACGATTCAAACAAACCGTATTTATATTTATTTATTTATTTTTGAGAAATCCATTACCAAAGAATTGAATGTAGAATTTTTTTTCGAAGTCAATTGAAAACTAAGGGTCAGTTTAGAGCAGTGGTGCAGTACTGCACCGCAGTTTTGTCTGTTTGGGTAAACTGCATTTTGATAGCCTTTTTCAAAATACTGCCGTTGAAATCTGCGTTTTTCAACTGGTCCTTGTTAGCTAAATAATTTTTATTATAAACAGAGTGTTCGACATATGTCAATGTCTTATATTTTCAATAATATATATGTCTTGTGTCAATGTCTTGTAGTGTCGTGTTGTGTTCTCGTGTCATTATTAATGCAACATAGGTGCTATGATATATAAAATTTTTTTTGATAGTGTTTACATGCATACCACATAATTTTTATGTATTAATGTTTGATATCTAAACTTTCATGTTTACATTCATAATGCTTAAAGTTTTAACATAACATAAAAATATTATTGTTACCTTTTTTTTTTAAATGAAATATATCTTCTCCACCATAATATTATCTTATCAAAATATTATAAATATAAATATAAAAATTGAGATGTTAGATCTATAAATACTTAAGAAGAATAATTATTTGATATGTATATAAATTTCCAATTAAAAATTAGGCTAATTACATACAGAGCACAAGAAACATTGCTATTTACAAATCTAATACCCAAGTGATTTTTTGAACTATGAAATCGATGTGTTTACGAGTGCCACGATCAAACCATTCTAAATTTTATAAAAATGAAAAATATTGATTGATTTTAATCGCGTCCTTTGATATTTGACTTGCGAATTTGAAAAATGGATAAAAGAGAGTGCTTGATTATAATCACCTCAAAATTATACTTCTACTCTACAGTTCATATCCATTATCATTATCATTAAATATCATAAATTCTAATTCTGGCTCGTCAAGAGAAATATTTACAATCTCCAAAATTCTTATATCGTCGAGAGTTTCAAATTCATCTCGAGCAATCCCACATCTTATCACTTTACATCGGAAATTATTCTATACGGACAACGAACGCAACACTTCGTACGGAATCCCTAAATAACCACAGAATAACTGGCGAATAACCCGTGAATAACATTAAAATGAAACTGCGGGGGTTATTGACAGGTTATTAGGAAGTTATTGCAATGTTATTTGAGCAATAACCTCCCAATAACCTCATAATACCCCAAATAACAGATAAAAAATATAAAATGAAACCACGAATGTTATTGATGAGTTATTATGAGGTTATTAGCTCATTATTTGGAATAATACCGCAATAACCTGCTAATAACCTCCTGATAATTCTTAAAACACGATGACGGAGGTTATTGGGTGGTTATTTGAGGATTCCGTACGCAGCTCTGCATACGTTATCCGTATGAAATAATTTTTCCTATACATCCATATAATTTGAATTCTTATTTGATAACAAACGAAATGTGAATAAATTAAATCTTCAGTTTGTGAATTTATTCCGTTCATGTTTACTAATTGTATGAATTAACAATGGCTCTAATTTTGAAAATTTGTACGAGAAGTTTGATACTCCAGTGCTTCGCCAAGCTACAGGAAGACGATCAAATTTTTAAAAGCCAGTCTACTTGGCGACCCACTTGCTCGCCGGAGCCCTGACACTTTTCCCCATACACCCTCCCCCGCTTCTCAATCTGCAGTCCACATAGCTTCTAGGATGCAAAGCAAACCCACTCCTTATCGGTCGACGTATCAGACCCACATGGCCTCCTCGCTCCCTTTAGTTGTCTCCCTCAACTGCATCGAGGATACTTCCTTCGAACAAGAAGCTCTTGCCGGCGTAGCTTCCGTTGAGCACGTAGGCCTATCTCACCTCACCGACGGACGGATCGAATCCGCTGTTGCCGTCCTCCTCCATTCCCTTGCATTCCTTCCCCGCGCGGCGCAACGCCGGATCCAGCCCTGGCAGCTTATTCTCTGCCTCGGTTCTTCCGATCGTGCGGTAGACTCTGCCCTCGCCGCCGATCTTGGCCTTCGCCTGGTTCACGTCGATGTCAATCGCGCTGAGGAGATCGCGGACACCATTATGGCGCTATTTCTTGCGCTTCTTCGCCGTACAAACCTCCTTTCTCGGTACTCATCGTCATCCTCCGCGGCGTCGGGTTGGTTCGGATCAATCCAGCCGCTGTGCCGGGGTATGCGGCGGTGTCGTGGACTTGTGCTTGGAATCATTGGACGTTCTGCCTCTGCACGGTGCCTGGCCATCAGAAGCCTTGCGTTCAGAATGAGTGTACTCTATTTTGATGTAAATGAGGTATCTTTTTTTTTATATATATTTTTAATTTTTTATCTTTCCAGTTCAATGCTGAAGTTTTGCCCTATTCTGCGTCATTCTGTTTTTTTTTGTTAGCTGTCGTTCTTATCCACGGTTAAGATATACTTGTTGGCTTTTTGGGCGTATCTTACTTGTAAAAGATATGTTCTTGATCCTCATATCGTGAGTAGTAGGTCTTAGCAATTGTCATCCATTGATTCCATGCCCCTAACCTTCACAGTGAAGCTTTATTATAACGGATTACTTTATAGGTTTTCTAGAATTGGTTAAGTAACTTTTGTACGTTGTGCTCCATGAGCAATGCTTCCATAAAGTTCCATAAAGTCAAAACATTATTTTATATGGCATGTGCACAGGAAGATGGTGTATGGTTTGGAGATAGTGCTGTAAGTACATTGACTTATGTTGCTGCAAAGAGCATTTATTGTGTTATGTATTGCTGTCGTAGGTTTTATTTCAAAGGGAAAAAAAGTTGTAGTTTATAGAAAAAATTGTTTGAATAACCATTCATAGGATGCCTGAATTCTGTAGTTAATAAAGCTTTGATATGCATAAGCATTGACACATATATAAATATCTTCATTATTTATCAATAATTCTACAAATCTTAATAATCTATACTCTGTATATCTATCTTGAGCCCTTCATTTGCAAATGGAACTCCATGATCTAATACAAAGTAGATGGAAGTTTGGAAATGCACAAAATAAAATTGGTAGCAAAAAGATATACTCAATTATATAAGATTTACTTTCAAGAAACCTTTCCTCATATTCCGATGTCCCTATGTAACAGTGTGTTTTAAGAAAATGCTTTCTTATATGGAATGTCGAAGAAGTGATTTATGTTGATTCACCACTACTGTTCGGTAGCTCATCTAAAAGGAATCATGTGTGTAGATTGAAAAAGGCCCAATATGGACTAAAGTAATTATGAAGAGTTTGGTATGTAGATTTACAAAGGCGATAGTGGGAATTGGATTACAAACAAAGTATAAAAGTTCATACTCTTTTTATAAAATACTCTCTTGATAATAAAATCTTAATCTTTATTGTATATGTTGATGTTATGATTGTTATAGGTGATGACAATCAAGAGAAAGCTGAAAAATTCATAATCAAATAATTTTTAATCATAAACGACGCTCAATCTGAACAAAGAATATTTCTCTTACAAAACAAAATGCATTACATACTTGTTGAAAGAAATTAAATTGACACAGTACAAGCCATCAACAACATCAGCAACATCAATAACAACAACAACAATAAGAAGCCTTTATCCCACTAATTGGGGTTGGTAAGCCATATGGATCTTTAATTGAACTAGAAAAAAATTGTACTATGATAGAGTAATTGGCGCAGATACTGGAGAATATCAAAAGTTAATAGGAAAATTAATCTTCTTATCTCACACTTTGCCATGACATTACATTCGCCATAAGTCTAGTCAGTTACTTCATACGCGAACCAAATGACACACACTTCCAAGCCACCTATAAAATTCTTTGTTGCTCATATCAAGCATATGAAAAGAAATTCTAGACAAGGGACATTATACCTAACAAATTGAAGGACACAAAATGCATGCTACCTTGAATTATTCATCGATAAGAAGTTCACTTCAAGGTGTTGAACATAGTTGAGAGAAAATCTCATAACTTGGAGTAAAAACAACATATGCTTCATGATGAAGGGCTGATTGAGATTAATGCCATTGCGTAAGGGATTTGTGACATTTATGAATAAAAACTATATTAGAAAGTTTTAAAATCGAGGGAAAAAAACTTATAAAATATATTGTTACAACAAATTGACCATCAACATTGCACATAATCTTGCAGAAGACAATTGTATTAACCATGTCGAGGCTGATAGCAACTTCATATGAGAGAAATTTGAAGTAGCCTGATTTGCCCTCCATATATGCATAAAAGGAATTAACTGCGTAATATATTCATCAAATTTGAGAGTTTCTTTATTGTTTTATTTAAGGTCCAACAAATGTAGATGTTAATGCCTCAAAAAAAAAAAAAATGCAAGTTTAGTTGAAGGTGGGATGCAATGAGTTTTCATTTTGAAATACCAAAATGATGGATCACTAGAGAGTTATAAGGCAATGCTAGTTGCTGAAGGATATATTCAAACATATATGACATAGATCATCAAGACACATTTGCTTTGGTTGCTAAGATGAGTTTTGTGAGAGTTCTGTTTTCTTTTGAAGCTAATTATAGTTGAGAATTACTACAATTTTATGTCAAAAATGCATTCATTCATGAAGATTCTGAACTAGAGATTTCTATGGAAATCTTACCTAGATTTTGAAGAGGTATTGCTTCTAACTAATTATGCAAGTTAAAGTAGGCCTAATATTGACTACGGATTGAAATAGTCTCAATGGGCATGGTTTGGAAGGTTTTTAAATGTAATGTCAGTCATAGGACACAACTAGTTTTTCCATAATTGCATTTTTAAAATGACTTCCTCAATCCGTTATGATTACTCTTGGCATTCCAAATCTACAAAATATATTCTTTATTAAAAACTTTGCAACACTTCGAGCATCACATTGAGATAAAACAACATCTATCCATTTAGATACATAAGTCTATTGCTATCAAAATGTATAAATTTCCGAAATATGGTATAAATGGTCCCATGAAATATAATCCCCAAACGTCAAATATTTCAACTTCCAACATATAATTGAGGGGCATCTCATTCATTTTAGAAATATTGCCTACACGTTGACATGGATCACAATCTTTAATATAAACATTCACATCCTTAAAAATTGTAGGCCAACAAAATCCAGATTATATAATTTTATATGCAGTTTTATCAACACCAAAATGTCTCCCAAAATCAGAATCATGACATTTTTGAATAATTTCATAAGTTTCTTCTAAAGACACACATCTTCGAATAATAAGATTATTTTCTTGTTTATATAAAAACGGGTCGTCCCAAAAATAAGTCTTAGCTTCAGATAAAACTTTCTTCCTCTGTTGGTATGTCAATCTATAGGGTAATATGTCACTAACGATAAAGTTCACAATGTCTGCATACCATGGAACACACCACTCATTAATAGTGAATAATTTTTCATCAGAAAAATGTTCATTAATTTCTTCTCCAGAAAAGAGAGATTTTTCATTATCAAATCTGGACAGATGATCAGCAATTTGATTATCATCACCCTTTTTATCTACTATCTCAAAGTTAAATTTTTGTAAAAGAAGAATCAATCTTATCAATCTTGGTTCAGCATCATTCTTTTTTATTAAATATTTAATAACATAAATGATCAATATCCACCGCACATTTAGTTTCAATCAAATATGATCTGAATTTATCAAAAGCATATACTATAGCTAGTAACTCTTTCTCAGTTGTGGTTTAATTGATTTGAGCTTCATTCAGAGTTCTACTCGCATAGTAAATCACTTTGAAAATTTTGTCTTATTTTGTCCTAACACAACTCCTTATTGTTTAGAAAACACTTAAAATCATGGGGATTTATAGTTCCTTTGATGTATGTTGGCGATATAATTGTAACTTGGGTCATAGAAGGTTTTCAGGTAATATTTTTAATCAAGAAGTTTGAGATTTTAATGACCTGAGAAGGTTAAATTACTCCCTTGAAATTAAAGGTGTACACTCCAAGCAAAATCTCAGTTCTCAACAAAAGTAGGCCATCAACCTCAAAGAATTGAGAAATGTGGCTTGTAAAATATCAAGTATGCTAATAGATCCTAATCATAAACTTGGAGAAGCTAAAAATGATGCTTTTATTGGTCAAGGATATATCAAAACCTGGTGGGAAGGTTCATTCACCTCTTTTATCCAAGGTTATATATGGCTTATATAGCTAAGGGAATCAGCAAGTTTGCACTCAATTTGAAGAACAATTATGAAAAGCAATTTTGCTCAAAATAAGCACAATTCGAGTACTGGAGGCATATACAAATGCCCATTATGTTAGGTCTCTTCTGAAAAAGTGATCAACAGTTGGATATTGCACTTATTGTTGGGAAGCTTATAATGTAGAGAAATACATTGTAAAATGTGGTTTCAATAGCAAGTATTGAAGTTTTGTTTAGAGCAATGACCCAATGTGCTTGTGAACTATTGTTGCTGAAATCATTTTTAAGGATTTGAAGATTGAATGACTTGGCTTAACGAGATCTTATTTCAAAAATAAGAATGCGGTCAATGTAGTTTATAATCTAGTGAAGCGTGGTCGACCAAAACTATAGAGGTCAACCGACACTTCATAAAAAAAAAAATAAAGAAAAAAAAAAGAGAAAAAAAGCTAGACAATGGCTTCATTTGCATACTTTGTATATATACTGATCAACGACTTACCAAGTGATTAAATAGTAGACTATTTCAAACATTTGTGTTCACGTTGGGAATGTAATATGTCTATGTATGAGCTTGATGAGGAGAGTTTAACCCACTGTTTTATGTCAAAGATGGAAATCAGGATCCCAAAAATTCTTGCAGAGGAAGAAAAATAGGATCAGATGCTAGAAAAGAATATCTGTTTGTTTATGTTAAAATTAGAAAGGTATTATTTTTATGTTGTAGATATTCTCATCTTATTCTAGGCTAGTCTTCTATTTCCTTCTCATCTCAGCCTATGCATAAATGTTGTTTTAATATTCTACAATGTCTGGTTGACCTGATATTAATTTTTTTTTAATACTTATAGTGTCTAGTAGACCTGATATTAAACTTGTAGTGAGATCTATAGGTAGATATATGTTGATTCCAAGAAAGGCTCACTGGAAAATGTGGAATGGATTTTATGCCACTTAAAAGGTTCTGTTAACACCTTTTTGATGGTTGACCAGGGTGGCATGAAACTAAAAATTTTCTTGATACTGATCTGGGTGTTGATCTCTACTGAAGTACAATAGGATATGTCTATAAGTTGGATAATATTGCTTTTAGCTAGATGTCTTTTTATAGAAACAATATGCTATAGTTGCTGACTTACAAAATGATGGTTTGGCTGAAGAAGTCCTTGAAAGAGTTGAGAAATGAGCATGATGCAAAGTTTATTTCTCATAATAGTTAGAATGCAATACATCTCGCTAAGAACCAAAATTTTATTTTAGGACAATTTATTCTGTAAAAATATTATTTACCTAAAGTTTGGTGATGGATAGTGTTTACTTTTAAAAAGATAATAGGGTCTGAGAACTCAATCCACATGCTTGCTATATTAGGCCCCTCCAACGTTGAGTTAATCTATATTAATGATTGAGTGGGGGTGCTTCACGGTTGAGTTTCTACAAGACAATACAGCAGATTTGGTCTTCAATAAGATTAGGTCAAAATTCTTGATAATATATAAATATCTTCATTATTTCTAGATAATTACTATATTTAAATCTTTGTTAACTGGATCTATTGCAAAATTCAAGCAATTTGTTATTCAAATCTTAAGATATTGTTAGCAAGGCCTGGATGCCAGCATCTAAAGTAATTGGAAGACATATATGTGATATAAATATTCTATGAGGTACATATTTACACAGCTAAGTTGGCATTTCTCCAATTCTTTGTTTTCACTCTTTGCCTTCTTACTGCTTCATACTCATCTTGTGATGAGTGCAAGAAGTAGATGCCATCTATGATGCAAACAATGCACCCCTCCCAACTACCCTACACAACTCAGTCCTACCTTCACATCCTTTTGCAAATACATACGAAGACAAATCCAACAAGCTAGACAAAACACATGGATTTTTGAGTCGTGCTCAAGTTGGTTTCTTGAAGGTGAATATTTTAATCTGAATTTTCATGCATTGACCTTTTAGGAATTGGTTGATATTATGATCCATAGAAAGATAAATATCCTATGTGTTCAAGAAACTAAATGGGTTGGAGAAAAAGCTAAGGAGATTGATAACTTAGGTTTTAAACTATGGTATTCTGGTAAGAGTCGTACTTAGAAATGGTGTAGGTGTAATTATAGATAAGAGTTTGAAAGATAATGTTGTCAAAATTAATAGAGTTGGAGATATAATTATAGCAGACTTAAGATTATTATTGATCACTAAGATTTTTAATATTATAAGTCATTATGCTTCCTCAAGTTGGTTTAGATATAGGCTCTAAAGATAAATTACGGAATGATCTGAAGACTAATACACTCGATACTCTCGAAGAAAAAATTTTTATTGGAGGAGATTTAAATGGACGTGTCGGTAGAGTGGTAGAAGATTTCGAAATATTCACAAGTAGCTACTAGTTATGGAGCGATTAATGAAGAAGGTATACGCATTTTAGATTTTGCTTTAGCGTATGATATGATTATTACTAATACTTTATTCAAGAAAGAGATGAAGCATCTTATTACTTATAAGAATGGATCTAATAAAACACAAATTGATTATTTTCTATGAGAAGAAGAGATCGTCGAGATTAGTAAGGATTGTAAGGTTATTCCAAGTGAGCGATTAAGTACCTAACATCGATTATTAGTTCAGATTTTAAGACGAAGAGTTGTAAAATAAAGAATACTAGGATTCAACATCGTAGAATAAGATGAGAAGCACTTAAAAGACACAAATAAAATTATTTTTATGAAGTAAAATTCAAGATTTAAATATTTGAGATGTTCATGAAGACGTGAATGTTATGTGGGAAAAATTAACTAATACTATTAAACAAGTGTTAAAGATGTCTTGAAGAATCGAAAGAAAAGCTTCTATAAATAAAAATAGTTGGTGGTGGAATAATAATGTACGAAAAAGATAAAATATAAGAAGTTGTCTTATAAAAATTGGTTTAAATGTAAAAGTGTAGAGAACTGGGAAAAATATAAAACGACCATGAGGAGTGTAAAAGAATAATCCGTGACGCTAAAAATTCAGCTTTTAGTGATCTTTATAACATGTTAGATATCTTAAGGAAGGTGAAAAATATATGTATAAACTAGCTAAATAAAGAGAAAAGAAAAGTAAAGATTTAGCTCAGGTAAATTGTATTAAAGATGAAAATCAACAAGAATTTTTTTTAGAAAAAGATATTTAACATAAATGGGTGAGTTATTTTGATAAAGCTTTTTAATGATGATCTTGAAAGTACGATTGACGCTTAGTGATCTTAATATCGTTAATAATAATAAAACTTTTCATTTTTACCGTCGCATTAGTAGAAAAGAAGTTGATGAGAGCTTTAAAGAAAACCAAGTGGGGAAAGTACGTAGGACTGATGATATCCCAATTGAAGTGTGGAAATGTTTAGGTGATTTGGGGGTTTCTGGCTTACTATACTTTTTAATATTATTTTAAAAACTAAAAGGATGCCCGAGGAGTGGAGAAAGAGCATTTTGGTCCCCATTTTTAAGAATAAAGGAGATGCACAAGAGTGTGCAAATTATAGAGGAATTAAATTGATGTGTCATACTTTAAAATTATGGGAGAGGGTAATTGAACACGAGTTAAGACGTTTTACGAAGATTTCTCATAATCAATTTGGATTTATGCCGGCGAGTCTACCATGGAAGCTATATATTTATTGAGAGGTTTGATGGAGAAGTACGGAGATAATAAGGAGGATCTACATTTGATTTTTATTGATTTAGAAAAGCTTACGATAAGGTTCCTAGAGATGTTCTTTGGAGAGTCCTCGAGAAGAAAGGCGTTGATATGACTTATATTCAAGTCATTAAAGCTATGTATGCTAGAGTCGTTACATGTGTTCGAACCGAAGGAGGATTGACCAAGTATTTTACTATTTACGTTGGTTTACATCAAGGATCGGCTTTAAGCCCATATCTTTTGCTTTATTTATGGATGGTCTTACTGGGCATTTACAAGAGGATATACCTTGGTGTATGCTTTTTGCTGATGATATCCTCCTTGTGGATAAGACGAGAAAAAGTCCAGGAAAAACTTGAATTATGGAGGTCTACATTGGAGTCTAAAGGTCTTCGTTTGAGTAGAACTAAACCGAATACATGGAATGTAATTTTAGTAATAGTAGGTCTAGTGACGACAGTGTAACTTTGGGTGATCAAATTATTAAAAGGTGTGAACGATTTAGATATCTCGGGTCCATTGTTCAAAGCGATGGTGATATAGATGGGGATGTTAATAGTAGAATTCAGGTTGGTTGGTTGAAGTGGAGGAATGCGTCCGGCCTATTGTGTGATAGAAAAGTACCGCTTAGACTCGAAAGGAAAATTTTATAAGATGGTGGTGAGACCTTCAATGCTCTATGGTGCTGAATGTTGGCCTTTAAAAGAGAAGCATAATGTTAAGTTAAGTGTTGCAGAGATGAGAATGATTAGGTGGATGAGTGGCTTTACACTTAGAGACAAAATGCGAAATGATTGTATCCGTAAAAGGGTTGGAGTTGCACCAGTGACGGATAAAATTAGAGAGAGCCGCCTTAGATGGTTTGGTCACATTAGACGTCGACCACCTGATGATCCGATTAGGAGAGTAGATGTTTTAAATACAACTTATGTTAAGAAAGGCAGAGGCAGACCTAGGAAAACTTGGGCTTATTGCATAAAAAATGATCTTAATTTATTAGAATTAAACGAAAATTTGACACTAAATAGGACGCAATGGAGAAAAAGGATTCATGTAGCCGACCCCACTTAGTGGGATTAAGGCTTTGTTGTTGTTGTTGTTGTTGACCTTTTAGAAATTCATGAGTTTTGTACTCACTCTGTATTATTGCTAGTTTCTAATACTGAAATAAATGAATTGATATCTAATGATGGCTAGTGTTCTTGTTTAGAAGAATTATGCAAAGGGAAAAGGAAGATTTCAGCAGAGTTTTATTACTTTTCCTCCAGCTGTTCGGAAAATGGATACTCTCAATGATTTATTGGCTGCAAGTGATCTCGTTTCACTTCATTGTGCATTTTCAGAGGAGCCAGTACAGATTCTAGATGCTGAATGCCTGCAACATATAAAACCTGGTAAAATCTTTCGAGAAATTACCTGATATTCTTCTATTTTCTTTTAGTTATTTTTATCTATGAAAAGCTTTCATTCATGATTTGGTCTTTTTGGTATAAGAATGAGGGTCTTTCCTTGTAGGAGCTTTTGTCGTCAATACAAGTAATAGTCAGCTAATAGATGATTATGCACTGAAGCAGCTCTTGATAGATGGCACTATAGCGGGCTGTGCATTGGATGGCGCTGAGGGACCACAATGGATGGAAGCATGGGTATGAGCTATAACTTTAGGGTATGAAACAGTAAATTGACTGCTTACTAAAGATTTTCATGATGTTGTTCGTAATATAACATGACATTGGTGCTTTTGCATAATTTATAATTTCCTTATGCTATTAAATGACATTTCATTTTGCTTTTGCAAATTAATTATTATACCTACTATTGTCAAACTTAACTATTGGTGTTTTTGATATCATCATCGCTTCTGTTTTTTATTATGAAAGATTTGGATGAAATTTTTAGTTTAATTTTAGTTGTGCAAAGGATAAACATATTTTCGTTTAAATTTACTAAATTTGACTCTACTTGAGACGTTCGGTGAATTCCTTGGAGAAACATGTTGTCTTGCATGCTGCTATACTTATTATTGGCTTGAATTTATCTCCTTCTCTTTATCTTTGTCTTAGTTTCTCCAAGCATTTTAACTCTGGGAGCCACATTATAACTATGGGAGCCTAACTTTATTGTATCAATGCGTCTACTTTTCATGAAGGATAGATGAGAATGAATTGTGCATGAGCTGTGACATTCTGTTTAATGTTAGGTACGTGGATTTTCCTAAGACCCAAGTGTTTTTATTGTTCGACATTTTGTTGTTGTCATTGTTTTACAGATTTGAATGTCATTGTAAATTAATGGTGGAGATGTGTGGCTTTATACTCAATGCTAGCACAAATCTAGTGTGTTATGACGAGCATATTAGCACTTGAAAAATTTTTAGGGCTCTTTGTTTATTTGTGTTGTTTTAATTTCTATTTTTCTGAGAACATTGGAAAAATGGCTGTGATTAGAACAGGAATTATTTTTTTTTGTAATGGAATTGCCATTTGATGCCCTTGTTAACACCATCGACCTACGACATTTTTTACCATTGTTATGGAGACAACCCCAACGGTTTGGATCTTCTAATTCTGTCTCTAATAGTGATAATTTTATATTATTGTAACCTTAAACTAAGATTTTCATATATTTTCAACTGTATTAGGCACCCTAATTTATTTCGTTTTCAAGCTTTTCATGTGAAAAATTCTCTGTATCCAGTGCATTGTAGATTATTCTTTTGTGAGGTTATTTTTAGGCAACGCTAAGACTCTTCCTCTCCACTGCCTCAAATATTTTAGAACTCAATAATTTGATATCACAAGTGAGAAACAAGCCCATCATTGTGGGTTCTCTAACACTTGCTCAGTGGTCAATAAGCATAACACGTAACAATGAAGCGCCTTGTTCCATTACATCACTTCAAGAACTAATCCTTCTTGGTTTTTGTTTATTTTATTTTAGTTATGTACATTTTTCTTGGGAAAGGCGCCTGTAACTTATCTTTGGAGGATTTTATTTATATGTGGGGGAGTCTTCAAATGAATATTAGCTCATATGAGATGCTCGCGAGATTGCACCGTCACAGCATTATCATTTTTAAATTTCCCCCCCTCATGATCAGCTACATATCAAGGTTGGCCAATTCAAGGGCACCTAGAAAATAATATCTTGCAACTAGGAAAGAGTTCATCCTCCATTATAGCTTTATAAAAACCTGAACCCTGCCAGTTGCCCTCATCCTTTCCATATCATCTAGCTATTTTGCAATTCTTCATAGTCGTTTTTGAAGTTTGACATAGCCCTGCCTCACATCGCCTCTTGCCTTCAAACGAGTGTTGACATATGGTATGGGAGGTATTCCATCTGGGGGAAAACATCGGCTTTCTTGTTCTAATTTTCAAGTGTCTCCACCCTTGACCAATACTATGCTACATCATCTCTTTTTGTTTGGATTTAAGCAACCTATATAGACTCCTATGATTGGGTTGTCTAACCCTTGTGAACGTATCAACCATCAGAAAATGATAATGTATGTTTAACAGTCCTCTAATGCTCTCCTATATTAGGCCTTCCTTGCCACTGTGATGGGCAGGCTGACATTTAATTCTACTATGACCCGTGCTAGATTATCACACCTTCATTGAACTTGTTGGGTCCTTTGTCGAATAGTTCATTAAAAATAAAAAATTATTAAGGACCCTCTTACCTTTATGGGATTAACCAAAAGGAGAAAACAACAATAACAAGTCCTTGTCCCATTAAGTGGGGTCGGATTAACCAAAAAGGGTTCTTTAAAAAATACCTTTGTATATTCTTCTCGGAGGTTTGCCAAATCTTAGTGGTGGGTTGCGAAGTTTTTCTCGATTGTCTCTACCATAGGTCTTTCAATCACTCATTATTGATTCAATTCACTCATTTACTGACCTCACTATATTGAGGCCTAAACTACTGCTGATGAGGCTATTAATAACTACTTAAAACAATTCAAGTAGCCTTAGAGCTAGCACATGAGTACTTTGGAAGGGATTGCTCTGCATTACCAATAAAAATAACATAAACATCACCCTCCTTGTCCTCCTCAACTGCATCATCAATCCAATTAGGAGTATATGCCTTCAACTATCTTGCATCAACATGTTGATGATCATTTGGGATGAAAAGAATGCTCAATATGGGGTTGCATAACCATCCCAACTAAGAATACAAAGGCATTGAGAAATGAAGATCTCCCATAGTTATCTTAATAACAATATGAGCAATGCCAATTTCATTAGTCATAGTCATGAACATGATATTGAAGCATTTAGATGGCTGATGGAGGAAATTGAGAGACTAATATGACAAGGTTATCTTGTTCATTGTCCAAGGACAGTTTGCCAGTGAACACTAACTCAATTGTAGGGGCAACAACCGTAAAAGCATCGACATGCCAACCATCGAATAGTTAATGAGATCAGGACAATCACTATATGGCTACTTTTGTATTACCAAGTTTTGAAAGAACTAGTTTTGGGGAAATATTGCATTATCCACATTAGTACATTCTGCGAGTTTGACTTAGGGTTATAGGATTGACATAAGTTCTCGCTCATTGTCAATATAGGTGCAGAAAAAAAAGAAGTGACTATGAATGTTTGGATTGTTCATGCTTTCATTAAGTATTTATACACAAAATTACAACAACAAAGGCTTAATCCCACTAAGTGGGATCGGCTATATGAATCCTTTTTCTCCATTGCGTCCTATTTAGTGTCATATTTTCATTTAATTCTAATAAATTAAGATAATATTTTATACAATAAGCCCAAGTCTTCCGAGGTCTACCTCTGCCTTTTTTAACATAAGTCGAATCTAATACATCTACTCCCATAATCGGTTCATCAGATGGTCGATATTTAATGTGACCTAACCATCTAAGACAACTCTCTCTAATTTTGTCCGTCGCTGGAGCTACAACAACTCTATCATGGATATATTCATTTTGCATTTTGTCTCTAAGTGTAAAGCCACTCCTCCACGTAATCATTCTCATCTAAACAACACTTAGCTTAGTATTATGCTTCTCTTTTAAAGGCTAACATTCAGCGCCATAGAGCATTGCCGGTCTCACCACCATCTTATAAAATTTTCCTTTAAGTCTAAGCGGTACTTTTCTATAACAATAAATCCGTGAAGCATTCCTCCACTTCAACCAACCAACTCGAATTCTACTATTAACATCCCCATCTATATCACCATCGCTTTGAACAATAAACTCGAGATATCTAAGTCGTTCACATCTTTTAATAATTTGATCACCCAAAGTTACACTTCTATCACTAGAGCTTACTACTACTAAAATTACATTCCATGTATTTAGTTTTAGTTCTACTAAAACGAAGGCCTTTAGATTCCAATTTAGACCTCCATAATTCAAGTTTTCTTGGGCTTTTTCTCTCGTTTTATCCATGAGAAGAATATCATTAGCAAAATGTCCAGTAAGATCATCCATAACTAAAGCAAAATGATATGGGCTTAAAGCAGCTCCCTGATATAATCCAACAAAAATAGGAAAATATTTGGTCAATCCTTCTTCAACACAAGTAACAGCCTTAATATACATATTTTAATGACTTGAATATAAGTGATATCAACACCTTTCTTCTGAAGAACTCTCCAAAGGATATCTCTTGGTATCTTATCATAAGCTTTTTCTAAATCAATAAAAATCAAATGTAGATCTTTATTATCTCTGAACTTCTCCATCAAACCTCTCAATAAATGTATAAATTTCATAGTAGACCCGCCTGACATAAATCCAAATTGATTATGAGAAATCTTTGTAATACGTCTTAACCTATGTTCAATTACCCTCTCCCATAATTTTAAAGTATGACAGATCAACTTAATTCCTCTATAATTTGCACACTCTTGTGCATCCCCTTTATTCTTAAAAATGGGGACCAAAATACTTTTCCTCCAATCCCAGGCATCTTTTTAGTTTGTAAAATAATATTAAAGATTTTAGTAAGTTTAGAAACTCCCAAATCTCCTAAATATTTCCACACTTCAGTTGGGATATCATTAGGTCCTACAGACTTTCCACCCTTGATTTTCTTGAAAGCCTCAACTTCTTTTTTACTAATGCAACGGTAAAAATGAAACATATTATTATTATTATTAACGATTAAGATCACTAAGGTTGATTGTATTTTCAGAAACTTCATTAAAAAGTTTATCAAAATAACTCACCCACCTTTGTTGAATATTTTTTTCTAAGAAAAACACCTTTTGATTTTCATCTTTAATACACTTTACTTGAATTAAATTGTTACTTTTCTTTTCTCTTTATTTTGCTAGTTTATACATATATTTTTCACCATTCTTAGTGTCTATTCTATTATAAAGATCACTGAAAGCAGAATTTTTAGCGTCACAGATTGTTCTTTTAGAATCCCTGCAGACCGTTTGATATTTTTCCCAGTTATCTAAGTTTTTACATTTAAACCAATTTTTCTAACATATCTTCTTATCTTTTATCTTTTTTTGCAACATTATTTATAAAAATTCTTTCTTTTGATTCTCCAAGTAAATTTTTAGCCACTTGTTTAATAGTATTTGTCACTTATCTCACATAACATTTGCTTCTTTATGAACATCCCAAATTTTGAAATCATGAATTTTACTGATAAAAATAGTTTTATTTGTCTTTTAGGTACCTCAATCAATTCTACAATGATGAATCCTAACATTCTTTAGTTTATAACTCTTCATCTTAATATCTAGAACTAATAATCGATGTTGGGTACTTAAATCCTCACTTGGAATTACCTTACAATCTTTATAATCTCGACGATCTATTCTTCTCATAATAAAATAATCAATTTGTATTTTATTAGATCTATTCTTGTGACTAATAAGAAGCTCATTTCTTTTCTTGAATAAAGTATTAGTAATAATAAAATCATACGCTAAAGCAAAATCTAATATGACTCTACCTTCTTCATTAATCACTCCAAAACTGTAGCCACCTTGAATATTTTTGAAATCTTCTACCACTCCACCGACATGTCTATTTAAATCTCCTCTAATAAAAACTTCTTCTTCAAGAGGTATCATTTGTATCAAGTCTTCTAAGTCATTCCAGAATTTAGCTTTAAAACCAATATCTAAACCTATCTGAGGAGTATAAACACTTATAATATTAAAAATCATAGTATCGATAATAATCTTAACTGTTATAATTCTATCTCCAACTCTATTAATATTTACAACATTATATTCAAACTCTTATCTATAATTACACCTACACCATTTCTAGCGCGACTCTTAGCGGCTCTTACTTGAATACCAAAGTTTAAAACCTAAGGTATCAATCTCCCTAGCCTTTTCTCCAACCGATTTAATTTCTTGAATACATAAGATATTTATCCTTTTATGAATCATAATATCAACTAATTTCATTAATTTACCGTTGAGAGTACCTATATTCCGAGATTTTATTATAATATTAGTTTCATGAACTAACTTCTTTTTCCGCATCCGTTTGTAATGTAGGAACCCTTATTAATTTGATACTACACCCGGGCAGTGTAGTAACCCTTGCATACTTTTCACTATATTCAAGCCATACAACGCATCGCTTCCAATAGACGCCCTTGCACTTACACAATGAACAAAAGGATTTATGTCATGATTTCTTTTCGACTGGTTTTACACTGGATGTCGACTACGTAACGCAACCCTCTACTTTTCACATCCCGGCTTGGGATCGACAATGACAGTATTAAACTCAATACATAGAAAAAAATAATTAAAAGAGTTATTATAGACGATTAAACTCAATTTTCTGTAAAGGTTCTCTTCCTAATGCAGTGATCTCCATATTTAGTTGCTTTATATTATCATCACCTACCATTAATCCTTGATGCGCTCGGATCCTCTGCGATCAGAGCCATAAGCCGGCGGAGCCTCTCTCCCGCTATCCCGAGGGGGAGAGACGTTGAGACAGTATGCCCGAGAATCACGTTCGATCGACAGGAGACGTCGAACGGGAGAAGTCTTCTCTGGTCGAGCGGGAGTTGTCGAGCGGTCGAGCAGGAGACGTCGAGCTGTCGAGCAGGAGACGTCGAGCGGGACGATTGCTCCGATCGAGCGGGAGACATCGAGCAGACGGGCGGACGATCGAACGGCAGGAAGCATTCGAACGATCGAATCGGGACGCAGACGTCGAGCGATCGAACGGGATCGAGCAGACGATCGAGCGGGATCGAGCGGACGATCGAGCGGGACGCCGACGTCGAGCTAGACGCAGACGATCGAGCGGGACGAGACTCGATCGAGCGGGACGAGGCTCCGATCGAGCGGGATAGCGAGAGAGCTTCAACTATGGCTTTGATACCATGTGAGAATTCTTGCATAATCGTCTATTGATTTCATAGATAATTCACCTATAAATAGGTGAGTCCAAGTAATACAAAGAGAAAGAAATTAAGTACTTCCTATACTTACGGAATAACATAAATACCTAAAATCAAGGAATTAAATATCCTGATTACACCATTACTCAATGACTAAATATAGCAAATATTAAAATATAATTATGAGCGTAATTCCACAAAAAGTTTTGTAAGAAAAAAAAAATTCACAGATTTCCAAAATATTTTCACACTTCTATTAGAACACCATAAGTCCTATTGCTTTTCCGCACTTCATTTTCTTTAAAGTAGCCGCAACTTTTGCTTTACTAATGCAATAATAAAAATTAAAAATTTTATTTTTAATTATGATATTAAGATTATTAAAGTTGATTGTGTTTTTACAATCTTCATTGAAAAATTTGTCAAAATATCTCATACATTTATATTAAATATCCTCACCTAAGGAAAATTTTTTTAGGCATTGTTTTAAATATTATATTATATATACGTTTTTCATAACTTAATTGAGGCACTGTCTCAAACGCCTCGAGGTATAAAGCCTGAAGCGTACGCCTAGGCATTAGTCTCACTTGTAATATTAAGGCGTAAGCCCCTTTTTTGTGTGCGTCAATTCGAGGCACACCTCAATGCTTAAGCCTCAAACTTCTTTTTAAATGATAGTATATTCAACTGGTGTCATATTTCATCTTTGATTATTCTCTTATCAAAATATATAGCAAAATTCGAGCAAGTACATGTTCGATTTTTTTTAAATCTTACGAGGGGTAAATGCTCCTTTTACTTTCTTACCCTTTAATAGCAGGTTGGGAGTTCTTCGTTGCAAAAGATCTTGAAGTAAAAGTAAATAAAAACTATTTAACATTTATATAGGAAGATATCCTCTCCAACAATGCTAAAAATTTCAAAATAAGAAAAAAAACTCACTTATGTAAAAATTTTAATTTTCTTTTTCTTTGGTAATAATGTGATGTTGAGCTTGCTAACCAATATTTGGTTTAGGATTTTTTTTTTAAAAAAACTTAATCTTAAAAGTTTTTTTAAATTTTTAAGGAAAATATGTCCATCAAGGCCAACATTTGCAAAAGAAAATTTCGGCTATTTTCAATGAATGTGTAATCATAACAAATGATAAAAAATTCACTAAACTCATGATATAAGCAAGGTACATAAATAAAATCAAATTTTTTATTTCAACTTTGATCACAAATTCATTGATTCTAGAAATGTTGCAATTTCATCCCAAAAAATTCCAAAATTCAAAATTATTTTAAAAATCCAGACAATAGTGTGTCACCCAAATTTTGTGAGAAGAGCACTTACATTGAAAATCTTATGGCAAAAAAGAAAAACAAAAAAAAAGAAACAAAAACAAAAAAAAAGTCGCAAAAAGCATACAAACTCTCTAAAATTGGCAAAAACTCAAAAAAATTGATTACACTGGTTAAATGCACATCGATCACCATGATTTCACGAGTCAGTTTTATACAGTTTCATTCATTAATAAGTGCAATATTATGTTCGGAACAGAGCTTCAGATTATTGGTGCAGGAGAGTTTCAAGGACCAATGGAGATCCCTTTATCTGTGGGTTCAGTTTTGGTTCTAAAAGGGAATGGTGTTGATGTAGTTAAACTTTTCATACTTGATGCTCCATATCAAAGAGTTTCAATTACTCTTAGAAGGATGAATGAAAGTAAAGTGCCATTCTTCTTTAAGCCCGATCTAGAATTAGAGAATGTACAGCCTCTTGAACTGTCAATATGTTTTTTAAAAATAAATCTTGGGATTGATATAAGTCTTCAGTATTCTTTCCCAATGAGACGACATTTTTCTCACCTAGTTTCAACATGGATGAAATTCCCCCAGCTCTATTCCGAGTTGTTCTAGTTCTGTTTTGCTTAGGTTGGGTATAAAGTTACACCGTAATGAATCCTAAGACGAAAGAAGACATTTTTCCTCGATTTGTTCCAGCCCGAATATAATTCCCCCAACTATATTTCGAGTTGGTCTAATATTTCTGTTTCGCTAGGTTGGGTATAAAGCTTTACTTTTAACCCCGCAATGAATCCTAAGACGACATACGACATTTTTCTCGACTTATTTCAGCTTGGATATAATTTCCCCAGCGTTATTCCGAGTTGTTGTAGTTCTCCTGTTTCGCTTAGGTTGGGTATGAAATTTTACTTCTAACTCTATAATGAATCCGAAGACGACAGATGACATTTTTCTCGACTAGTTTCAACTTAGATGTAATTCTCCCAGCGGTATTCCGAGTTGTTCAAGTTCTCCTATTTCATTTAGGTCGGGCATGAAGTTTTACTTCTAACCCATAATGAATCCTAAGACGGCAGAAGATATTTTTCTCGACTAGTTTTAGCTCGGATGTAATTCTCCCAGCGGTATTCCGAGTTTTTCCGGTTCTTCTATTTCACTTAGGTTGGGTATGAAGTTTTATTTTTAACCCCGTAATGAATCCTAAGACGGCAGACGACATTTTTCTTGACTAGTTTCAGCTTGAATGTAATTCCTCCATCGGTTTTCCGAGTTCTAGTTCTTATTTTTCACTTAGGTTGGGTATGAAGTTTTACTTCTAACCTCGTAATGAATCCTAAGACAAACAATATTTTTCTTGACTAGTTGCAGCTCGGATATAACTTTCCCTGCCGTATTCCGAGTTGGTCTAGTTCTCCTGTTTCGTTTAGGTTGTGTATGAAGTTTTTCTTAACTCCGTAATTAATCCTAAGATGACAGACGACATTTCTTTCGACTAGTTTCAGCTTGGATGTAACTTCCGCGGTGCGGCGGTATTTCGAGTTGGTCTAGTTCTCCTGTTTCGCCTAGGTTGGGTATGAAGTTTTACTTCTAACCCCGTAATGAATCCTAAAACAACAGAAGACATTTTTTTCCGATTAGTTCCAGGACGGATGTAATTCCCCCAGCGGTATTCCGAGTTGGTCTAATCTTCCTGTTTCGCTTAGGTTGGAGAAGTTTTACTTCAATTCTGTAATGGCTCCTAGACAGGAGATGGCATTTTCTTTTTCCTGATTAGTACTTACTCGGATGTAAATTTCCTAGTGATATTCTGAGTTGGTCTAGTCTTTTTGTTAAATATCTCTATTCCTCGCGAGAGTCAATGACCAATATTTAACAAACATTCTGATAAAAATTAATGTCAAATATGATAACTTGAATTCACAACAACAAATTGAAAGTACACCTGCTAATTTCCAATGGAAATTCTAATTCACTCGAATTCTAACTCACTTTTCAATTTGTCCCAAGTATGGTTACCTGGATATTCTTTCGGGATTATGCTGATCATTTTGGTCCACACTAACAGACGCGGCATGCTTGTGCAATACACCACAACTATTGAGGTTCATTTGTTGACCTCATTTTTATGTCTTTATTTCTCTCTCCTTAGAGCTTAGATCTAGCATTAAGTTTTTTTTATTTTGACTCTCCTAGAGAACTAGACTGGGACTTACAACATTCAGAAATTCGAGTCATATCTTTGCTCATTGTAGTTTCATATGGACAGTTTCAAATCCTCGACATTTGATTGAGTCGATTAAAGCTGACATATTGAAGCTCAAGTTGCTCCTATAGGGATTTGAAAGACATAAGGGGCCCCCACGACGTGCGATGTTTGACGTGCCACTGTGAGCGACCAGCTTGTTTTTGGTTGTTCCTTAGGCGAGGACCGATCAACAATTTGCTCGTTAAACAACGGTTGGACTCAAAATAACTTCATTTGTCACGTTGTACAAATCAAATTTAATTTGGCTCGACGGTCGATAATTTTGTCCGGACGACCTCGGATGTTGAAACGGACCGCGCAAATGCGTTCGTAATATCAATTTTATCTGGGAAGGACATATCTCTTAGTAGGGTTTCGAGATGGGTCGAGTTGTGCGTAAATTTATAAATTTGAATAATAAGTTTTAAATAAATTTAATCAAATAAAAAAAAAGATAAAACTCACGCACACTATTCGTTTCTTTTCCCTACTCACGCCCGCATCCTTCTCTGCCGAAGCCCTAGCCTTCCCCATCGGCAAATACCCTTGTTTCTGAAGAACAATTTGCTCGTTAAATAGCTGTCGGACTCAAAATAACTTCATTTGTCACATTGTGCAAATCAGATTTAATTTGGCTCGACGGTCGATAATTTTGTCCGGACGACCTCGGATGTTGAAACGGACCGCGCAAATGCGTCCGTAATATCAATTTTATCTGGAAAGGACATATCTCTTAGTAGGGTTTCGAGATGGGTCAAGTTGTGCGCAAATTTATAAATTTGAATAATAAGTTTTAAATAAATTTAATCAAATAAAAAAAAAGATATAACTCACACACTATTCGCTTCTTTTCCCTACTCACGCCCGCATCCTTCTCCGCCGAAGCCCTAGCCTTCCCCATCGGCAAATACCCTTCTTTGTGAGCCCTTGTCGCTGGTTGCAACTTCCTATAACATTCTTGTAACCGACTTTTCCGCCTAATTGGGTGTGGATACCTTCCAATTCTTGAATCCTAATTAGCTTCTTCCTTATGATGCTTTCTGATCACCACCGGTGAAGGGTCTTCACCGTCGGTAAGTTTTCTCTTTTCCTCCGGCTATAAATACCCCTTGGGGGGGGAAGGTTTTGCGGGCCGGCAATTCATTTGTGCGATTTGGAAATTCTCATTTGTTATTGTGTCTGAGTTTCTATATTTTTTGGAAGCAAGTCTTTCTTCCTCTTTCTTTAGTTTTTAGTCATTTAATGGGATGTTTTCATATAGCCTTATGTTGATAATTGAGAATTAAATGGAAGTTCTCAGTTATGAGTTGGTATAACTTATAATTGTTTGGTGATATCTTTTTATACTCTTAATGAGTAAAAATGGGATCATCATATGCAAGAACTTATCTTACTTTTTCTTTAGAATCAGTGAATGTATAAGTCTCATTCCTTGGTGATTTAGGAGTTTTTTTATTTGATGCAAATGTATAGAATGGTTACATCTTTACCATACTTGAGCTTGTAGAAACCTTTGAATTTTGCTATAGGAATAGTGCTTCATTTGATGATACTATTTAAACGGTTGATGGATTATTTGATTTTGGAAGTTTTTTTACTTCTTTTATTATGAAATTTCTCTTACTTTACTACTGCTTTGATCTTGATGGATTAAGGAGAAATTTCTTTTTACATTCTATTCTTAACATTAACTTTAATTCATATGAATCATAAACAGATTTCTCGCTTCCTTAGCCAAGAGATCCATAAAGTATGCTTCATCTTACATTTGTTCTTTTTTTATTTTTTATTTAGATTCGTTTTTCATGAAGATTTGTATGTTTTGAAAACTGGATCACTTATCAGTCAAGATTCTTGATTTGCTAACTCTCTCGGTTCATCTAAAGAAATTGGGAGCATATGCGTTAAAAATACCATTTAATTGCATATGAATTTCTTTTATGTCAGTTAAAGGAAGATTATTCACTGATTCAATTGAATGATTTAGTACTATATCTGGTGTTAGTTTCTTGGATGGATGCTTGCACTTCATATGATTATTATAAGAACACGTAAACCTTGCATAAGGGAAATATATTTGAGATAGAACAATATAGATTTACTTGATTTCTTCAAGAAGAGCTGCTTGATTATGTTTTTTTTTTTTTTTTTTTTTTTTTTTAAATCTTCTCTTCACTTTTAGAATTCTTGTGTGTCTTCATGTGGTTTTTTTTTTTTTTAAGAAACTAAAAAAAAGAGGAGCAGTATTTGGGAACTCTTAATGGTTTGGCATGAAGAAGTGTTATGTATGGAAACTCATTTTTTTTTTATCAAAAAGGGGTGCATATTTTTTATCAAAAAGGGGTGCATACTTCATTTTAATCACTTTTGCTAGTAAGATTGCTCTTTGATTTTTTTGACTGGTTCCCCCCTTTGGTAATGAATATTCCTTCAGGAAATAAAGAGGGAACACTTTAATTTTTGTTAACTTATGTGAGTTTCTTTGGGAAAGTTTGGATTGCTGAATTTCCCTCTCCCCTCCTCCCTTCTTCAGTTGATCTGTAAAATATTCTTCTTAATTTCTTTTTTACTCTTTATGCTGGATTCAATGGCAAAGGATTTATATCCTCAATGAATGCTTAACTGATAAAGATTGAAGAAATGATTCTTTCTTATGGTCAAATATTTCTTTGCTTAATTCCCATTTTCTTTCTTGTTGTTTCTTTACCCGAAATATGTTGAATGATTATATGAAAATTCGATTACTATTTCTAATTATCAAGCTTTGAATTCTTGGCCTTGGTGAAAGATTGAGGTGAATATGAACATACATTAGACAAATGGATCTTCTCTATGATGAACTCCTTTCATCAGCTACGAATAAGCAAAGGGTGGCAACTGTCGTTGGGCATGAATTGGCACATTAGTAGTTTAGTAATCTTGTCACCATGTCATGGTGGACTCATTTATGACTTAATGAGGGATTTGCAACATGGTTTAGTTATTTAGCAGTAGATTCCTTATTTCTTGAATGAAAAATCTGGACACTTCTTGATTTTTTTTTTCATACAGAAAGCATATGAAAAGTTGAATCAATTAATTGTTCTATTAAGGGTCTCATTTTCTTATACCTTTTCATTCTACTGAAAAGAAAAAATTGAAAAGCTCTGTAGTGGTAAACTTTTAGAGGCTGCATGTTTGCTGAGGATTTCCATAGAGATAAATTGCCTTGCTAAAAATTCCTTTCATGATTCTTACTGCTATTATGGAGTTGGTAGTTTCCTTGATACGAGCTTCTCCAGCTCTTGCTTCCACGCCCAGAAAATACTATAATATATTTGAATAGGCATCAGATAGAAGAATGGAAAGGTAGATGCTGGTATTATTCTTGTGGTATCACCATTTTACTACGAAAGAAATCTATATTGCAATCTGTATCTTTATTGTTGTATATGTGTGAAGGACTGAGTTTGGCAGCTTCCCTTATTACTATGTTCAAAAAGATTGCAGCCTTGGATGGTTCTTTCAGATGATCTGGAGACTTTATTTCTTTGTAGCATTTTCGGGGTATTTCCTTTATCAACCATTAAATGTTGTGTTATATCTGCCCAATACATATAGTATTCAGTCTTACGGTGATAACTATGCATGGTAATTTTTTTAAGAATTAAGAAGGAAAATTTACAAATATCACTCAATTTCTTATAAATTTACATATATATAACACCTAAATTAAAAAAAAAAGCGAGTGTAGATTATTGAATTACTTGTACATTTACATATATAAACTACATAAATTCTTAGATATATATCATTCAATTATTTACCTAACGCCTAAATTCAATGATAAACCTACGTATTTCTTAAATCTTAATATATTTACACACTTAATACCTAAATTTAAACGTGAATCTACGTATTTTCTTAACTCCAATTCATTTACATGCCTAACACTTCAAATATTTAGGTATTTACATACTTAACACTTAAATCTAAACATATAATACCTACAGATTTTGCATAACTCAATATATTTACATTCTTGACACATAATAAAAATGTGTCTAATTTTCAGGCTTTTGTATATATTTACATATATAATTCGAATGTATTGAATATAAAAATACAAGATTTCTTAACATTTTACATGCACAACTTTTAAAATGAAAGAGAGAAATTCCTATATCTTTAAATTTCTGTGAACCTATCTCTTAAATTAAAGGATACGAATATATATGTATATATATCTTTAAAGCTTAAGTATATGATGTCTAAAGTAAGTTTACATATGTTGGTTATTCAAACTTTAATATATTCTACACTTAATTAAAAAAAAAGAATGAAATCTTGGAAATTAAAAGTGTAAATACATAAAAATTAGGGTATGTGTATAGATGCCCACTTCTTTATATGCCTTGTAGATGATTGGTACTATAAAGTTATGGAGACATCATTTTTATTTTGTTGATAGGTGCGTCTAAAATTGTTGAAAGAATGTGTATGAAACATCAAAGTGGCTTATAAGTTTGAGATGCAGGGTAAGCCAATGATACAAAAATTTTATACATGCTTTTATAGCTGAAATTCTTAAACCAATATTCGATCGGTAAGATTGCCCTTGTCACTTCTGTAGGTTCTTAGTGGCTTTAACCTTAACACTGAAAGACTTGTGAACTATTTTTTTATAATATCAGTTACTGAAAGTCGAAAAATTACAGGTTATAGAAACGTTACATATACAAAACATCATACATACACAAACATTCCATATATACAACACGTGACTGAGGACCCTTACCTGTTCATTTGTCAATCAGCTGTTAGAGATTAGTAGTTGCTCAACCTTAAGAAGTTTCTTGTTGGCGGCTGTTATTTGATATTGATATATAGACTTTGATGCCTCGATTGCCTGTGAGATTATATTGAATGAAAAGTTTTTAACTACCTATCCCTAAATTGAATTCTTATTTCCCCATTTTGATTTTCATGCTTACATTTTTTTGTTTAATGTCTAAACATTTGTAATATTCTAACTGATATTTGCTTTTAAGCATCAACAGAATCAGCCAGGTACGCTCTGACCTTTTCTACTTTACTGTATTTTACTGTATAGTTTCTTTTCTTTCTTTACTGTACTTTACTATATAGCTTCCTTTTGTTTTCTCCTACTACACTGCACTGTACATATTCATCTGTATCATTACTTTTAAGGTCTGTTTGGGGTAGCTGACAACTTATCCAGCTTATCCAGATAAACAACTTATCCTGATAATTTCTGATCAGCAGCTTATCCTGATAAGTTGACTGACTGTTTGATTTGTGCGTTTGGAAAATAATTGTTTCTGAATAAATGACTATTATGCCCCTGTTTTGGATGAGCTGTGTAGCTGTTTAGTTTGTACGTTTGAAAAATAGTTGATTTGCAATTTTTTCTGGATAAATGACCATTCTGGATTATCTTTTATAACGTCTTATGAATTTCATAACAAAGATTCTTCACCTAATCTTGATTGAAAAAGACTTGTGACTCGATCTCCCTTCATAGATTATCTTTATATATCTCTCCTACTAACAACCCACTCTATTGTTTAATTGCTAAGTTAACCGGTCTCCTAGATCTCCAAATCACACACTACACCATTTTGATATCAGATGCATCGATATTTCACTAATCTGGCAACATCAGAAATTCCAATACTGCATCAACCATGACACAATTCTGAAATCTATCCAAGTCATCGTAAATATTAAAAACAATTTAGCCTTCTCATGCACCAGTAATTTGGAGTTTGATAATCGTGAAAAAAATCCCTAATGCCTCTCCAATCCAAGTGTTTTAAAATAATGAGCACGAAAAACCCATAACATGGGAAAGAAATAGAAAAATAAAGGAAAAAAAATCTTCAATGATGAGTGGTGGATCAGAACACACCTTTCTTTTGCGGATTACAGGCCATTATGATCATATTATGCTTCTATTACCTAAAGGCCGCTGACAGAGAATTTAGCAACAAATTAGACTCTCCACCATCTCTTCTTGCACCTGTCCTTGATCCTATTGTCGCCAAACATGACAGTGGCTGATAATAGAGGTTGGCGTTGATGGGGATTGTCACCTCTAGATATAGGGAATGCGAGTGTAGTAGAACGACATATCCGTGGTCCGGGTGTTGTGTGCCCTTCGGCGCTCGAATTTCTCGCGGATCAGGCCACCTCGCAACACACTTCCTCGTTAGCGCGTGAAATCGCCACCCAAATTGCTGGATTCTTCCTAAGCCGTCCGCCACTCGAGCCCTCACGATCCTCAGATCTTTTATCCGCCCCAGGAGGGAGAAGGGCTCGAGAGTTATTTTCGATAAAACGCAGCTCTTGGAAGAGCGATGCGTGGTCGATCCCACAGCCCGCTTCCTTTAATAAAATTTAAATGCCGTTCTCAAAACTCCAGCAGAACGCTTAAACCAAATGCCATTTCAATGTTTTCAAAACGTCAAACGCAGCAATAAGCTGACCTAAACACACTTAGTTACTGCCTTTCTGGCATGTTTATATATAATCCTAGGATAGGCCGTTTGAGATATGGTTTCTCTTTTCCCTGTTTTCACATAACAAGATAACGATGTGATCAAGTGACGATTCATCTTTGGGCAGCGGTCGAGACGACAATAGAAGACGGAAGGGGAGCTTCAACTGAACTTCCATAGATTTAAATAACACACCCATAGGACATCGAGGTTGTTCGTCTAATACGACTCAAATCTTCACACTATTTTTTAGGACTTCGTACGATTATATATCATATAATATAAGTCCTAAACTCTTTTAGGGTTCCGAGGTCGTCGTTCGATACGACATAAATTCTCCTATTTTCTCGGGTTATTTGCATATGACATGCAGACATAAGTGCTGAATGCATAAATAATTTATAGGACTGGAACATTAAATATAATTTTCCTTTCAAAAATGTAAAATTAAATCATATTTTAGTTTGAGATATCACTGAAGCTTCTTCAGTATCTTTGAAATCTCGATCTTCACTCCTTTGGGTTCCAAAAATAACTGTTCCACATTGAACCTTTCCCATTTGAGTTTCTTATAAGTAATCATGAAAATCTAAACGTTGAATTCTTGAAGACAAAACTCTGATCTTAATCTAGAGTTTTTCTAGGTGACTTCGTTGTCTAAAATATAATTAACTATAGGTGTTTGTCTCTATAGGAGATTAAGAACTCAGATTAATCTAAACCCTGTCACAGACCATAATATAGTCAGAAACTTCTAAATTTAAATATTAAGCCTACCAAGTAGTACACTCATCTTTCGAGATGATATATCGCTTGTGGTATCGTGTTTAACTATTTAAACTATTAGATGTATTGGATCTATCTGGTCTCGTTGTTTTTCTTTAAATAAATAATACTATTTTCAAAATCAAAATTACAATATACATTTAAATTTAAATTTAAAACTTTAATTTAAAAAAAAAAGGTCGACAGTGTAGCTCTCAATCAAGTGGACATTTATTATAATTATAAGAAAAAAAATTTTCGACAATAGTGCTATAGAAAGAACATTTAATTTGCATGATGAAATTGCTCTAATGTTTTATTTTGCAGCTCTTCCATTTCATTTGACAAGAAATCTATATTATTTTACATAGTTTTTAGATAAGTTGTCTAAACGCGCGAAACAAACAGTATGGTGGCTTTTTCAAAAACGTCGCCGCAGTTTTAAACTGTCCCCAACGGGCCCTTAGTGAGTTCTTATATGCAGCTAACATCACAATTCTTGTATATATTCTTCTTAGTAATAATTTGTTAAGAACAACCTTACTTCAAAGATAGAGCACATGTTGAGAGACTAATTGAGCCCATAAATGACACTTCGAATGAGAAAGGAGTTACCATAGTTTGTGATGGTTGGACAAATGCACAAAGAAGACCTCTCATTAATTTCACGGGCGTCACAAAATCTGGACCAATTTTTATAAGAGCTATTAACTGTGAATGAGCATATAAACATAATTTCTACATTACCAATTAAATTAAAGAAATAATTGTGGGCGTATCTTCAAATAAAGTGGTTCAAGTAATCACTAATAATGCACCTGTGTGCAGAGCTACGGAGTATTGATTGAGGCTCAATATTCTCATATTTTTTGGTCCTTGTGTTGCTCATACGTTGAACAACATTGAAAAATATATGTGCTCCAAAGAATATTGAAGAAAATGAGACAATTTATGAGCAATGCAGTTAGATAATTGACATTATAAGAGATGTCAATTTTATTAAAGCTTTTATTATGAATCATTTAATGCGATTATCAATATTCAATGAGTTTGTAAAGCTGAAAATGTTGGCCATTGCACAGACCCATTTTGCATCAAGTTTAATCAGGCTTAAGAGATTCAAAGCATTAAGAGATTCAAAGCAAAAAAACCAAGGGCTAAAAGGAATGTTGATCGACATTCATATAAGCTTGTTTAGGATGTTCGTTGTTGAGGCGTAGGAAACTTAATAGGGCATTGTTTGAAGATGGGATTAAAAATCATTCAGAATCATCTTGCCACATTACTGAATCAAGGGGAGCATTTCTTAGGTTTTGACTCATGGAGTTTGTTTGGATTAACTAAAAAATTGAAATACGTAATTTTAGGATAATTGCAACTTATATTTTATTATTTGAATAAAATAGGTTTAAATGTTTGTTATAGAATTTGTTATTTTGTGTTACTCCAAGTCAAAATTTAAACTCAACTAAGATTTAAATAATCTCCTTATTCTCTTATAAGTATATTAAATACAATAGGCAGTAGGGTTCCCCTTGTGCTCAGGGTCAATTGTGAGTGCAATTTGCTTAGAGAGCTTGATTGGAAGTATAGAGAAGTAATAGTAGAGAGAGGATGACTAGAAACTATTTCTGCGACTTGAGTTGGATATATAAAAAATTAATTGGTAAAAGGTGAGGAAAGGAGAGGAGAGAGAAATAGAGAGAGAGGAAAGGAAGTTTTTCTTTTTTTTTATTATTGTGGATTAATAACTTGGTGTGATGCAAGTTGGTGGTGCATGAAAGATTATGATAACTCAGTAGGCAAGTGAAAAGTTACATATTGAGGTGCTTTCCAATGAAGAATTTATGATATTAGTTAAATATTTGTTTATATTTTTCAGAAGTTGCTCTCTTTCGTTTGGCTTTAGAGAGTCAAGGCTTCTCTTTTGTGATGGGTTTAAGTGTATTTGGGTTTGGAGAAGAATGTTCTTATCTACATCAGTGACGTTTTTCTATAATGGATACGTTTGTTTTAGCTAACTCAAGTAAATCTTGGTGTCTTTTGTAGAGTTTTATCTCTTGCTACTACTTTATGTTTTCGTGGTATTCACTTTTGGCACACTTATGCCTAAATGTTTTCTCTTACAGAGTCTTATGGATTATAAATGGTAGTTGAGGAGATATTTCTCAGTGTTTTACTAATGTCAAAGCGGATCATTTGAATTCACCTATTCAAATATCATTTGTGCTTATCTTCCAAATTTGAAGCTAAAATATCATGTCCAAAGCACCACTTTACTAATTCTTTATTAAACTTAATTTCACTTTATGACATTGATGTAAATTAACTTTTAATGTCTTCATATATATATCAAAAACTTCATAAAATTATTACAAAATTGTAATAATTTTAAGTTCATTTAATAAAACTTTGCAAGCCAGTTTAATGTAGTAAAAAGGCAGTTCTACCTAATATTTTGATTTTAACATGGTTTTGGGTTCATTTGGCGATAGTTTGTTATTTACTGTTTCTTTGCATTTTTGTCCAGCACCTTAACCCCTCTAAGTTTTTTGGATGAACAGTAACCTTCTAAAGGACATAGCTTTCTCAGTTTGCTTCTTTTCTTTGATGCTTACACTTCTAGGTGTGCCAGTGTAGAGTTCAGTATGTGGGTGGATTTTGCATGCGCTTATTAGGGGATAAACTTTTTATTAACTACTACCGTATTTTGTTTGGGTTGCTTGTTATTTCAACTATATTTTTTGGGAGAAAGTCTAAGTTATTATGTGTGACAGGTCAGAGAGATGCCAAATGTATTGATTCTTCCAAGGAGTGCTGACTATAGTGAAGAAGTTTGGATGGAAATCAGGGAGAAAGCAATCACCATGCTGCAAGCTTTCTTTCTTGATAACTTGATTCCAAATAATGATATATCTGATGAAGGTGAAGAAAATAGTGCGATAGCACATGAAGGTGACCAAGCAGAGAACTCGGTAAGAGATAATTCATCTCAGCCTTTTGATTCGGAACAGAAGAGAGATGCAAGTCACTTCTGTGCTGGATCTGATCAGAAACTACAGATCAACGAATCAAAAGAGTCTCAAGTTTCAGGCCTGTCTCAAAACAATGTTAGAAGGCATAGTAGGTCTAGCAAGAAGGCCAAGAAGAGGCGTGCTCGCCAGGGTTGCCAACAAAAAGCTCATGATTTTTCTAGAGTAGAAGGTAGTTATAGCTCTCCGCAAGAAGATACTGCTATCAGTGGTATGGAGCAGAGTTCTCGATTTGCTTCTCCAGATGATTCTAAAAGCAAGCAAATTTGCCTCTTTGAATCAAATATGGAATCATCTTCTCAGAAACCAGAAAAAGTTGGTGGACTTGAAAGAAATTGTGTTGAACTTTTGAAAGATGGCTTTGTTATTGCTTTGCATACTAGAGATCGTACTGGGTTTCATGTGTCTAGACAAAGAGTACCTGGTGGTGGATGGTTCCTGGATACATTTTCAAATGTAACCAAAAGAGACCCTGCTGCACAATTTCTTATTTCTTTTAAAAGCAAGGTGTGCTTTTGAATTTTCCTTTGTGCTGCTTATTTTTAACTTCTGTTTTTATATACTCAGTAAAACGTCAAATTCTTTAGATGATCTATAAAGCTTCTTTTTCTTTTTTGTTCAGGACATGCTAGGGTTGCGTTCTTTTACTGCTGGTGGAAAACTATTACAGGTCAGATACTTTTTTTTAAAGAAATTCTATTCATCCTTTTTCTTAAGTATATTATCAGAAGATGGGACAAATTTGGTGCTTCTAGTTGTAGGCATTTGTTGGCAATAACAGCCAAACAGAATTCATGATTCCTGGCATCACAAAGTTTAAATTGCATTATTTCATTAGTTTGAATAATAGTATTAAAACTAGGTGATTGAAATAGTTGAAATGCCTTTTCCAACTTGTATTATAGATTAAATACAAATTCACTCCTGATTATTCGTGTGTAGCCAATTTAATCTCAAAGTATCAAATGTCTCCAATGTAGTCTGACTATACTGTACACAACTGATTCAAATGGTTCATCATTTAGAAATTATTACACAAATTTGATCCCAAATTAATTCCTGGATTATATAAAATCGAACTAAATTTAGGGTCTATTTAAGATGGCTTTATCAGCATTTTTGTTTTTTAGAATGATGTTACAACTTAATTTGGTGACCGCTTTCTTGTTTTTTTTCTGATTTTTTTTTTGTGGTGAGAAGTTGCCTTATATAACCAAATTTCTTAAAATCTAGCAGCCGTAAAAAGGCGGCTATCAGACGTTCTCAAAAAGAAAATATTTATAATATCCATGTTTGCTTTTAAAAAAGTTGCTTCCTTTAGAAGAATTTATCAATCATGTTTACAATAGGCGGCAAGAACCCCAAATAGACTCATAAGTCTTTGCAAGGATTATTTATATCAATTTTGTATGGTCAAGAGATTATATTTAAT
Source organism: Papilionanthe hookeriana x Papilionanthe teres (assembly GCA_022702705.1). NCBI lineage: Eukaryota > Viridiplantae > Streptophyta > Magnoliopsida > Asparagales > Orchidaceae > Papilionanthe > Papilionanthe hookeriana x Papilionanthe teres. The sequence goes on along the minus strand of CM040428.1, from coordinate 64,928,868 downwards.
AAATGTGAAACTTTAGTACTAAATTAGCCACATACAAATGATGGGGGTATTTTGGAGTTTAACCCCTTTTATCTTGTATCTTATATCTCATTGGAATGGTTAATGGTCTTAATTCTGAATAATGAATCTCTCCTATCAATTTCATCTTTAAGATTTAAAGGAAGATAGTATACTTGAATTGCATCTTGTTAGACCAATTTTCTTATGTTGAAGCTTAGCTTTTTTTGGATGTTCATTGTTAATTGTTGGGATCATTGCTTATGCTAAACGAGCTTGATGATGTGTGTTTGTATCTTTATTAAGAAAATTCCAAAGTTTTTATATTCATGTTCAATGCTACCTGAACATAACTATGCTCTTATAATTTTGATTTATTAGTAGAAAGTGTCGAGCCGCATTCGGAAGGAATCCTCGTAATATATTTCACTGATTGTATTTCCTTATTAGATATTTTAGTCACAGAGTTACCTCATAGAAAAACTACTGTAGCCTGCAAATAGATATTCACAGTGAAGTACAAAGGAGATGAAACTGTAGAGAGAGGTTCAAAGCCAAGGACTTCGCACAGTCATATAGGATTGACTATTAGGAAACATTTGCACTTGTTGCCAAACTTAATGCGCTTCAAGCTTTACTCACTATTGTAGTAAATCAAGATTAGCTTTTATGCCAACTATGTTAAAAAAGTCTTCTCGAATGATAACCCTTATGAAGAAGTTTACATTATATCTCAGGGCTCTGAAAATAAGTTGAACAACGGGTTGGTTTGCAAGTTGAAGAAGTCCTTATTCGTCTTGAAGCAAACTTCTTGTACTTGGTTTGATAGGTTTGTTAAAGCAATCATTACAAACGCATATCATCTGTGTTAAGCTTATTATACACTATTTGTTAAATCCAATTCTAGAGTCAAAATTGCTATTCTAATATATATGTAGATGATATTATGTTGATAGATGCAGATTCAAATAAAATTATCAGACTAAAATGGATGATTTGCAATGGAATTTGAGATCAAGGATGCCGAGAATCTTTGATAATTGGGAATAGAGGTGACTCGGTTATTGAGAGAACTACATATCTTAAAAGAGATATGATAAGTGAAACTAACATGCTTAAATGTAAACCTACACACACCTATGGATTACAACAAAAGGCTGAGAAGAGGCGAAGGAAGCAATCCAATTGACAAAGGAAGATATCAAATACTTGTGGGTTACCTATCACACATATGACCATATATTGCATAATAAGTCAATGTAGTATGTCAGCACATGAATAACCCAAATAAGGATCATTTGGATGCATTAAATATAATTATGAGATACTTGATTATGACTCTTGAATATGATTTGTTCTTCAAAAGAGATATTCACAAATGCTAGCTGGGTAGGAGAGATAACTGTTAGGAAATCAATCAATAGATACTGTTCATATGTATGGGGCAATTTTGTCATATGGAGAAGCAAAAGTCAAGCTGTTGTTTCTCGGAATAGTGTAGAATTTGAATATCATGCTCTTGAACTAGAAATATGTTGGATTCAAAGGCTATTAAGGGAACTTAAGATTGATATGAAAGACAAAATTAAGATGTTCAGTGATATCTAAACAACTATTGGTACAGTGAAAAATCTTGTGCATCACCACAAAACAAAACATATTGGAATTGATTGACACTTACAATCATGGAATTGTTTAGCTCAGTTATGTTCCTACATGACTCTAGACTGTTGAGATTCTTACCAAAGCACTACCAATGGCCAATCATGATGAATTGAAGTCAAAGCTTGGTTTGTACAATATATGTAACCCAACTTGAGTGGGAGTATCAGAAAGTGTCAATCCACATTAGGAAGGAATCCTAAGAATATATTTCATTAATTGTAGTTTCGGAAAATTCGATCGATCTTAATGATATTAATATTGTTAATAATAATAAAATATTTTATTTTTACCGTCGCATTAGTAAAAAAGAAGTTGATGAGGCTTTAAAGAAACCAATGGTGGAAAGTCTGTAGGACCTGATGATTTCCCAATTGAAGGGTGAAAATATTTAGGAGATTTTGGTTTACTAAGTTCTTTAATATTATTTTAAAAATCTAAAAAGATGCCTCAGGAGTGGAGGTGGAGTATTTTGGTCTCTATTTTTAAGAATAAAAGGGATGCACAAGAGTGTGCAAATTATAGAGGAATTAAGTTGATGTCATACGTTAAAATTATGAGAGAGGGTAATTGAATATAGGTTAAAATCTATTACAAATATTTCTCATAATCAATTTGGATTTATGCCTGTCAGGTCTACTATGGAAGCTATACAATTATTGAGAGGTTTGATAGAGAAGTTCAGAGATAATAAGAAGGATCTACATATGATTTTCATTGATTTAGAAAATGCTTATGATAAGGTTCCAGGAGATATCCTTTGGAGAGTTTTTGAGAAGAAATGTGTTGATATGACTTATAATCAAGTCATTAAAGATATGAATACAAGAGTTGTTACTTATGTTCAAATAGGAGGATTGACCAAATATTTTTCTATTTTTGTTGGTTTACATCAGTGATTGCTTTAAGCCCATATCTTTTTGCTTTAGTTATGGATGGTCTTATCAGAGCCTTACAAAAGGATGTCCCTTGGTGTACGCTTTTTGCAAATGATATCCTTCTCGTGGATAAGACGAGAGAAAAAGCTCAGGAAAAACTTGAATGGAGGTCTACCTTGTAGTTTAATGGCCTTCGTTTGAGTAGAACTAAAACTAAATACATGAAATGTAATTTTAGTAATAGTAGCTCTAGTGACAGAAATGTAACTATGGGTGGTCAAATTATTAAATGGTGTGAGCGCTTTAGATATCTCGGGTCTATTGCTCAAAGTGATGGTGATATTGATGGGGATTATTCTAATGGAATTCAAGTTGGTTGGTTGAAGTGGAGGAATGCTTCAGGCCTATTGTGTGATAGAAAATTACCGCTTTGACTGAAAGGAAAATTTTATAAGATGGTGGTGAGACCTACAGTGGTATATGGCACTGAATGTTAGCCTTTAAAAGAGAAGCATAATACTATGGGCAAAACGAATCCATTTTTATAAAATTATTACTAGAAATCTGGTTAAAGGGTGTGAGTTGAAATCTAGTAAAATAATGGGAGAGTGGATACTGGGCAAGGGCTTGAGCTACGTAGCGTGGTAGGTCCAATAACTGCAAACATGGCCTAACGGCCCTATTGCTATGCGATTGTCAACCAATCCACTTCTTTAGTGCAGCCATTGGCTCATATCAGCTTGCACATAGCCTGCATTCTCACTTCCTTTGTTTCAAGGGAATAAGGAGACGACAATGATGGTGAGTGCCCTAACTCGCTACGATCGACAAGCAGTAAGGTGAGGGAGAGTCTGGAATTCGCTCGTTTTGCTAAGAACAATCTAATTCCATAAGCTATCTCAGGTTCGGATGACTATTGATAGATCAAGGATAAGACTCCTTAGATTTTCATGTGAGCGATGTGTGACCAATGTGAGCTCTCATTCTTCGTTGCATGAAGTTTCAAAATAAGAATCAAATTTCTATTATGGTTCTATTGTTGTTTTGACCATCTTTTAGGCCCGCTCTATTTATAACTTTAGAAGCCCTGTCATTTTAATGCTTTATTTCTAACAAAGCCATGACAATGGCAACTTCTGTTCTCATCCTCATTTCCACCAATTGATAGGTCTTTCGACTTTTCTCTATACATTTAGGCAAATTTGAAGGTATTGAAGCTATGTTTTGGGCTATAGGGAGGAGGGATGGAGGGAGGTACCCCTAAAGATTGTGCTAATTCCTTCGAAAAACATAAAAAATAGAATAACTCAAGGTTGCACTACTTTTTCATTTTATGAAATTCATCTTTGTCAGTCATGTTTAGTTAATTCTGCCTTTTTATTTATCAATATTGTATTCATAAACTTTAATAATTGCAATATTTCAATCATGCTTTATTTATTTTAAATCACTAATATTATGTTTTAGCTCTCATAAATTACAAATATATTTGGCTAGTTTAAGTTTTCATTCTATGCAATCAATAATCAATTAAAATTCAAATATTTTGAAAAGAAAAAAATCTTGCAAAATGTTTTGGTCAGTAAAATTTTTCTTGAAATGCCACAAACTGATTCTATGTCCACAAGCATACATATTCGTGCAAACATACAAGATTGTAAATCATTTCATGATTAAGTTGAACGCCACTTAAAAATTTAAAAGCATTATTGATGTTTTATTCGATAAAGTTTGTTTTATAAGTGCAATTTGTTAGATTCATTCAGATATTGCACTTCACATAGGAAAACATCCCACTTATTAGAAGTAATAATTATGAAAGCCCATTTATGATCCAATTCCATAATAATATTTTAAATACCCCATGCCAGGTAATAACCATTACCCAAACAAAGTTATAGGTGAATATCTTCGACAGACAAAAAACTTATAGAATAAAAAAAAAGTAATCTTCCAATAATTATTCCTTAGCATCACATGACAAGTGCCAAGTTCATCTTTGCTTTTACAAAATCTTTGATATTTAATTTGAATTGCTCCATAGGAGTTATAGACCAAGAGGCAATTACGTAATATTTGTTCTTGTTATTAACAATAGCCAGATTCAAATGGTTAGCAATATATATTGTTGATAGAGTTGCTCAGGTAGTGCTACTTTAGTGATATATTATTATGTTTAGCGATGTTCCTAGCATTCTTGAACATCCAACATATCATAAAAAATAATATACTGAAAATAGGAAACTTGGTAGTTCTGATTGATATTAGCCCACGTGAGGCACCAAGAGCTAATCTTGTAGTGATTATCAAAATTAATGTTAAAATATTGAGCAAATTGAATCCAAAAGCTGATAGAAATTTGGTAGTTAAGAATACAGGTTGTTTAGATTTAATATTATTACAATACTAGCATCTAGAGGCTAGAACAAAACCTTCACCTTGCATCATAGTGTTCACCAGGATGCATCCATTAAAGACTATCCGCATAGAAATATAATATTTTAAAGGTTGACTTCATTCCAGCAAATTAACAAAAAAAATTTTTGGCCTGTCATTTTTAATAGTCACACAAGCATTAAAGGAAAAAAAAAGGATTTCTCTCTATTATTCCAGAAGATTACAATACATCATTAATTTGGCATTAAAGATGATAGATGATATAGATTTAGGGGCCGTTTGGCGTAGCTTAATTCAATCTTATAGGTTTTTAAAACACAGCTCGTGTGTTTGGTTTCTCCGTCGCTTTACGCTCATTTTATTTTGTATTAAACGCCGGCTACGGGTCGAACCCCGCTGCCGCGTTTGGAGTTAAAAACTTACCTTCGTGCCCTTGCCATCCTCGTCTTCCTCGTCGTCTTGTTTTCTTCGCCCAAAAACCTCCACGCTATTCACGCCCGCCACTCCACACCTTCAGCTCACGAGGCCACGGTAAGGAGAAGAAAAGATCCAAGGGTCCGTTTGTTGTCTCAAAATCAATATCCATGGAATCTTGTCTTATCTCGTCCTCAGCCGCATCCTTTGCGCCTTCATCTCCGACTTTTTCTCCTCCTCACTTTGATAGTGATCACTAGCCTCCATTGCCTTTTACAAGATGTGGCTCACGATATGCGAGCTTCCCTTCTGAATCCAAGCGATGGATTCTTCTTAGAACCCTGTTTTCTTCATTTATTCTCTGCTTCTTGCCACATTTTGTTTTTGGTTGCCTTGTCTTTGCTCTGGTTATGTAGGTGGTCGAGTGTTGGAGGTTTGAGCAAAGATAGATCAAATGAAGATTGATTTTTGTATTACAAAGCCACGGTCTCAACTTGCTTGATGCTATGCTTGTTTTATGTCCTCCTGTGCATCTGTGATATCTTCTGGCATGGTGACGGCAAAGGGGCCTTAGTTAAAGAAAATGCCTCCCAATTGGATTTGGGCATTAGAGCAATCACATTGCTTGTCATTGCAGCTTACTTGCACTTCTCTTTCCTTCCATGTAGTGAGAATAGATTCCCTGCCATTCTTAAGATATGGTGGGGTGTCTGCTTGCTCATTTCCTGCTTTTCCATTGCCTTAGATTTTTTTCTGTTATAGCAAGCTTGGAATCATGGGAAACCATATGTGGTTATTGGATATTGGGTCTCTTATATCTGCTGTCATTCTTAATTATACTAGGTTTTTTGAAAAGAGGGTTGAAGATGGGAGTAATCATCTCCAAGAATCTGTCTTGAATGTTGGGGTACGTAGCTCTAATGGTGAACGAAGTGAGATTGATGGTGTATTGGTAATGTCTCTTTGTCCACAAATGCTAGTTTTCTTAGCATCCTCACCTTCTCTTGGATGAATCCATTAATTGCTTTTGGTAATAAGAAGACTTTAGACCTTAAAGATGTACCATAGCTGCACCATAGAGATAGTGTTGATGGATTTCTACCGATTTTTAAAGGTAAACTTGAAGCTTGCAAAGCAACTAGTGGTGATGACAATAACAGTGGGACTGCTCATATAACTTCATTCAGTTTGGTAAAGGCATTAATCTTATCTTCTTTGGGACTCATCTTACTTACATCCATATATGTGCTTTTTTATACAATTGCTTCCTATGCTGGTCCCTATTTTATTGATTACTTTGTTCAATTTCTTAATGGTTACCGGACATTTGCTAATGAAGGTTATGTTTTAGTAATGACATTCATAATTGCAAAATATTTGAATGCCTTACACATACTGGCTCTCATGTTTTTAAATTGTTTTCAACAGAAGTGCATTCTCACTTCCTTTGTTGTTTATGTTTTCTAGTTTTTTGGATTGATGCTAAAGAATGTTTCTTTAACTATGATGTTTTAAAATTGTCATATCCATATAAATAGTATAAGTAATTTATTTTTGTCATATCCATATACATAGTATAAGTAATTTATTTTTTATGCTTTACTAGCCTGATTTTAAAATTAATATTATCATTTATTAAATGTAATTTTATCTTTTTTTAGTACACTTGATACTCACTGTTATGTGATGTGTGTATCTTATTTTTTCTACTGTTTTGAAGTGATTTTTTGCTTCTCAAGTATCAAATATATTGATATTACAGTTCTATTACAAACAACATTACTGCACAGGGGTAGAATAGTCATTTATCTATAATCAGCTATAAATTAGTTTTTTCCAATGAATACAAATCAGACAACTAACCAGCTTATCTGGATCAGATGCTGATCAACAACTTATCTGGATTAGTTGTTGATCAGCAATTGCCAATAAGCTGCAGCTACCCAAACAGACTCTTAGCTATCTATAAGCGCACAAACTCTAATATGGTTGGTTTTTCTTCAAGCCCCGTCTTTGAAAAAGTGGTTGTGCTTATGATTGGGAATGTGAACTTGATATAGCTTAGAAAGTTTGAAGGGGATCCATCTTTCGTGTCAAAGTAAACTCTCATATTTTCCCAAACCCCAACCCAATATTTTTAGTATTACTTTTAATGCTACAGGGTCTTTCAAATGTGAGAATTGGTAATCTTTTTATTAGAAAAAAATGACGTTCAGAATAACGTTATTTTATTACGAGAAAATTAGTCCAAAGAGAGCTGATTTAATCCAAACCACCACTATAATTTTATTGAAATGACTCTATAAAGATCCTTGAAGCATTTAGCATCATGGCCCTTCCTAACTTGGATAACAAAATTTTAGTCTAGCTAATCCAAAGTTTATTACAATCATACATATCTACCCAATGGAATTTATTAATAAAACATTAGTTTTTGATTAATTTTTTTAGGTGGATGCAAGGCTTGAAGAAGGTAAAAAAAAATTGTGTTTAAAGCCTGTTTGATCAAGGTTAATCCACTCTTAGGAGAATGGAGTTTCTTATTCCAACTAGTAATTTTATTTTAAATCTTATGGAAGATTTCATGAAAAAGGGATGATTTTTTATGACCTTTAAACATAGAGACAATAACCTAGTTTTAATGTTAAATTGATGTTTGGGAAATGATGATTGGGCAATGAAGTATATTTCTCTTTATGAATCATTTATCCAAAAATAGATTTGCACATTTTAAGGAATTTCATTATAGTGTTTAGAGAGGAGTGGCTATCATTTTTAAGCATAAGTATGTCATCAACATGTATAAATAAAAATCAATTTATAATCAAATTTGAATATAATCATTGGGTTATGCCAAAAATATTATATTTAGAACCCTAGAATGATATTTGGCCACTAAAGAGTACAAAAGATAGGGGCTCTTTAGTGCAGCCAATGATTAGAGTAAAAAAACTTGTGCAAAGTATTTTCAATAATTATGAAGAAGCAAACATTAGAAATTAGGCTTTTAGTTATGTCGATAAATTGTGATGAATTTCATACCTATCTAAAATAGCATAAACAATGGGCCATTTAACTCTATCATAGGCTTTAGCTATGTGCATTTTGATCGCTATATTCAATCATTTACTTTAAATTAATGGCACAAATACTTTCTTAAGTGAGGTTATTTTACAAAATATTTTGGCAAGTAATAAAGCTATTGTGGGTTTTGGAGATAATTTTATCTAAAATTTTTTTGATCCTATTAGCAATAAGTGAAGATCATGCACAAGATATTATGTTCCAAAATTTTTCTATTTGGTGTTTAATTTTTTATACATTAAAATGCTAGAATAAGGTTGATCAGAAGAGATTTTATTAAGGCGACAAATTGTGAGGATTCCAAAGGAATCAAGCCGGCGGGAGGCATCAAAATTTTGTTAAGGCTAGCCCATTTTACCCATTAGTCTCGGCACATGGATACCAACAAAATTAGTATCCACAAGCTCATAATTAATAATCATATCCTTAAAATCCTTAATTGCACCCCCATTTTGGATGTGTATCCTACTTATTCATCAATGTTAGAAACCTTCTAAGAAAAAAGTAATGGAATTAAAAATCTTACACAAGTTCAACCAATAGTTGGATCTAACAATTCTAAGGTTATCAGCATACATAAACGAGACACAGAGAGGGAGCCCCCAATAGGTTGATCATTATTAATACCGTTAAAATTTTATTATCAACATATTCTTTATTTTTAGGAGTTTTTTATTAATAATAATTGAAGGGATCTCGATGGATTCATAAGTCTGAATGGTATTAATTTCTTTGAAGTGTTTTTTCTTCTTAGCTATTCCAATCAAATGTTTGCGCTATTGAGATTGGTTGTTCAAACTTTACATTTTGGTATTAATAGTCTCATATTTTGTGTTAAGGCAATCCTCCCGAATTAAAGGAGGGCTATGTGGAAAATGTTGCTAGTGTTGAGATCTTGATCATTTTCATAATTGTTGCTCTCATTGCTAATATTAACTTTATTAATTGTTTTTAGGAATCCATTTACACTTTTTGGTAATATTTATATTGATGAGATTAGACTATATATTTTATAGCTTCATTTTAAGATTTATTTTAAATCATTTTAAATTTATGTCCAAACCATCAAAAAACACGCACAAATACGTAGGAATGTTTTCAAATGTAATCTCTTGAAAATAATTAACACATTGTTATAATGTTCAGATACATTCATTTTCATAAGAATATAAGCACAAGATAATCTAGTACCATTTGTAGTTGTAAATATCAACTTGGAAAGGTTTCTCGAATATTTTGCCAATAAAAACTTATGATTAATGACATAAATCTTGATTTCAAATATAGATATTCAAATATGGGGTAACAAGTGCCTTCTACTTTACATCTAAGAGTCAAGATCATATCATCTTTTTTGTAGGGACCCTTCTAATAAAATAAATTCAATGAGTTTGAAGTAAAATTTCTAGTATAATCACTATTATAGGATAAATGAATAATAAATTGTGAGAAATCAAAATGACCAATCAAGTCAATTCTTCAACAATCCCAAATTAGAAAAAAAAAAAGAAAGAAAATTAAAACAAACAAATAAGGCTTAGAGACCACAAACTTTGCAATCATTGTGAAAGTAGAGGGCTTGGCTATATTGAGGACCTCTTCATTCGAAAATAGGATAGCTATCATTCTCTGAAATGCCATTGGATCTCTAGGAGATTAACGATACAAGTGTTTAAGGGGAGAATATTTTTTACCATGATGAGCATGATAAATGATGCTTCCATCCACTCTCAAATAGAAGGATGGTCACACTACGGGCCAATCTTACCTAGAGTAGTACATGAGCCCACACATGCACACCCAACTAATGAAGGAGAGTGTGAATAACAACTGTTAGTATAGGGGATTTATGCAAATCGTGAGACAAGATAGCTTTCAAGACCAACTATCAAAGAAGTCGACATAAAGAGCTAATAGAGGGCTTGTTGATACGAGCACACCGAAGTGGAGATCCGAATAAGGGCCCACTTATGCATGAAAATGGGGTCTTTTGTTTCATTATATATATAACTTAATGTGAGCAGGTCTGTCTGCCTCGGCGTTGTCTGCCTCGACGACAACGTCTCTGTCACATTCGCCTCTCCTGGCCGATCATCGTTCTCTCGCACGTGGTCTCTCACCCGACGACAGACCTGCTCGCATTCGCCTCTTCTCGAACACGAAGAGCTTTGCAAAGTCTCCGGTACTTCCTTACGCAGTCACTTGACGCTGGCCAAAGCGATGGCCTCAGAGCTTCGTTCCTACGTCGCCGCCCTCGCCGGTGATAACCTCGCTCCCGCTACTCTTTCGAATAAGTTCCCGCAGCGATACCACGATGCTTTCGCGCTTGACGTTGAAACCGAGTTTCTCAAAAAATCATCTCATAGAAACGGTAAACCTGCAATCTTTCTCACAGAGACCGAGATCTCCACCCTAGCTGCGCCTTGCCGGCTGTTCTTAGTACGTAAGTTTCTTTATGGAAACCCTAAACTCGAGCTAATTCAAAAGGATTTTGAGCAAATGAAGCTGAAAGGGGGTTGGAAGATTGGTAAATTGGCGGTCGGCATATTCTCGTTCAATTATCAGATGATGAAGACTACGCCCAATTATTTGCGAGAAGACTCCTTCGAATAGACAACAGGTTATGAAGGTTTTAAAATGAACATTAGATTTTGACCCTCTTACTAAACCTCTTATCATTCATGTTGGCTGCGCTTCCCAGGTTTGAATGTTCACCTTTACGATCAAGAGCTCCTCTTTGCCTTAGTTATGGTATACGGTAAACCCCTCAAAACTGATACACTTACAATGAACCTGACTCGGCCTTCTGAAGCCATAATTTTGATAGAACAGAATATTACTTTACCTTTTTCGGGAGGATATGGGTTGACACACTACATCAAGGCTTTTGGCAGCAAGGAGAACTCGAACAGATACCTCTTTACTGCACCCACTGCCATATGTTTGGAACTCCCTTTCGCAGTGTTTTCATTTGCATCCGAATCTAAAACCTCCAAGTAAAAATGCTATTGGGTCTGTCCCACTTCATACATGTCCCTCTTCCACTCCAGAGCGGATTTCACCGACTATTGAAACATTGGTTGACACGCTGCCACCTCTTCTTCCCACTACTGGAGACAATACTGTTTCTGTTGTTGTGGATAATGTATTGGCAAATGGTTTAGTTGGGCAACGTACAACTTCAATCTTTGTTGAAAACAATACTGCAGGATCCTTACCTCCAAATGATATTGTTCGGTCCGATAATCAGGAGAGCATCGTAGCTCCACATCCTTAGGAAGCATCAGGTGCTGAGGAGACATTTCTACTACATTCTCAGAATGAGAATTTTGTTACTGTTTGTTAGGAGCAAGGGGTTCATCCTCTTCTACATGCTCGACAATCTGTTGACCATACTGATCAAATGAGTCAGTCTTCAGATGAGGAATGACAGATTTACACATCTAAGAGGAAGAAGAAGAATGAAGGCACACTCCAGCTTGAGAACTTAATGGATGATAGTTTAGTTACTTCGGGTAATGACATGACACTCAATAATTTGTTAGTTGGCTCCGTTCTTAGAACCAGAATCAGAGGTAGGACTAAGCTGGCTCGCCCTTAGCTACTTGTTTTCTGCGTGTTTTGAATTCTGAGTTTATCTGTTTCTTATCTTTTTTGAGGTGTTAGTGTGTGTTATATCGTATCGGTAGGGTGCCTTTATTGGGTCATCTCATACAATTTTTATGCACCTTTTCTATTTTAATATAATTAGTCTTTGGGCGTTTCAAAAAAAAAGTATGTATGTATATATATATATATATATATATATATATATATATATATATTTGCATGTTTTTCTTTTCTGTCTTTTGTATCATTTTGTTTTGAGCTATCTTTGCACCTTATTTCATATGGGTAGACCTCCTTTTACAGGGCCCTCTCATATTACTTGTTTTGTCCCCCTTTTATTTCAATAAAATAAGCCCCAAAACTTCTCTTTTGATATATATATATATATTTCAATTTGTTATTGATTCAGGCCATTCAATATTAGTGGAGATTTCTATAATTTTGTCAATCTTCTTTTGCAAAAATGGACAGTTTCTAGGTGTCTTCTTAAGACATCTCACTATCCTATATACAATATCTTGATGCCCTTTGATTGCATTATTTATAAACCGAGTAATAATACTAGCAGAGACTTAAATATCAGATCTATTGTGAGATACATGAGTGTTCCTATTAACTATTGGTACCTTTCTTTGTCAATCATCGTTATTTCTCCCTTAGTCCTAACTTTATTTGATAGATTCATTGGTGAGTTTTTAGGTTTACACCCTAGCATATTATTTATTTTTTTATGAGGCCAGGGTGTTTTTCCATCAAGAGCGATTGCCTTTTTATTTGATCTTCCTGTTTTCATTCCTAGGAAGATAAACTAAGGTCTTTGATTTAAAATTTGTTAGCAAGAATATTATTCAATTTGATTATTACTTTTCAATAATCTCTATCAAGATAACATCATAAAGACAAACATATATGATCATAATAGAAATTTGACCTTAAAGTTTTATGATAATATTCTAGAGCGTTATTATGAAATTAAATCACCATGATGGATTTGTCAAACTAAGATTATAGTGATTAGTTTTAACATATATTAATTTTGAGTCTGCAGACTTGGCTCACATTGCTTATTGATCTAGGAGGGATTGTCATATAAAACTCATCCTCTAAATCCTCTTTTAAAGAGGCATCTTTTCATCAAATTTATGAAGATACTAGTTTAAATTGGTAGTGAGAGAAAACACCTTAATATAGTTCATGTTAGCAACCAGGGTGACAGTCTAATGATATTAAATACCAAAGTTGACGTAAACTTTTTTCTAGATGTCTTTTTTTGTATTAGTCAATAATTTTTTTTTTCTTTTTGTATTTTACCTTAAAGATCTATCTATATAGATTAACATTTTTCCCTTTGGCAAGATGTGAAAGCTTCCAAGTAGGGGTGTTGGTGATTCCATTTGAGCTCAAGCTTTTGACTTGAGCTTGAGGTTGATTAACTAATTGATTTTGAGCTCGAGCTTAATTCTATATGTTCAAGCCGTCTCATGAGAAAGCTTATTTATTATAAAAAGAGAAAATAATATTAATTCAAACTAGTGATAATAAAATGATAAATGGAATAAGGAAGTAGGAGATAAATAATAAAAAATAACTTGATATAAATTGTAAGGTATAATTTCTTAAATATTTTTAGTAATCTATAGATAAAATCTTGAATTTTAAATTTTTTTTAGTATTTTTTATGTTAATATTTTTTCAAACAAACTAGCACACAAGCCAACGAGTCAAGTCAAGGATGGCTTGAACATGGCCTATTAGCTCAGCTCGAGCCACTTATAGAACCGATCCCAAGCCAGTTCATGAGTCCACTTGGCTCAATTAGACCCTTACCTCCAAGCAGTATTTCTTCCAAGTGTTTGAACTTCTATGAATTGCATTTCTCTATTCAGAAACTTTGATTTGTCTTAAATATTGTTTGGAATTTTGATGCTAGAAATATTTGTGGTAAGTGCATATTACTTAGGAGATAATTCATCATAAGCAATGATTGATTGCTTGATTTGAGCATGAAATAATTGTTATCGTAAGATTATCATCAAAATGACTTCTCCAGGTGAATTGTTATTAGGATTTGGGTTTGACATTTGGTTTGGATTAAGATAAATGCTTTGTTCTACCTTGTCAAACGATTATATATATATATATATGTTTGAGGAAAAGAGCGTCTCGTGGCTCCGTACGTGTTAATAATATAAAGTTCGTACAAAAGATGGAGGGGAAGTGGAACCCCATATCTAAAGGAATAAAAAGATACAATGAAAGACACTCTTAGAGGTTCCACCTCCTGCATTACAACTCAACGTCACACAGCATAAACTAAACACCGCAAAAACATGAGAGTAGAAATGTGCAGCTAACCACAAAAACTATATGAAGCATCATCATGAAAATAGTGAAAAATAAGTGGTCTCAAAACAAAAAAATCTGCGCGACAACCCCGTAAGCATAATCCGACGCCTCGTGAGCATAATCCGACAGAGAATCAGCCTCGCCTAGAAAATAGATAGCATCCCGTAACATCGACGAGGTAAAAGTGAAGAGGGGCATAAGTCACCGTCACACCGCCCAGCTCGTAGGACCGAACTTATAATTCTGAAGCCAGCACTTTATGAGGACAAAAAGGCATATAATCAGGCAAAAAGTGATGAAAAGAAGCAGTTCTATCAATTGTTGCTCCACATAAAGCTCCAAACAAAAACCACCAACCCCCACATTAAAACTTGGCTTCCCCCACCAAATTAAGCAGGTCCCAATTGAAAGAAAATCACAGATTAAAAATGCAGCAGAGTACTAGAGAAGAATTAAAGTAATCCCAATCCATACATCATTCCCAACCAAGGCAAAGCTGCTATGATTTCTGTAAATCGGCAATACTAAAGAAAGAGTAAATCTGGAGCATAAACTTATATATATATATATATATATATATATATATTTATATTTCCTTTTTTTTTTCTTTAAAACAATCCAACCCCCCATCTATGTATTCCTCAAAGCATTGTAAATATAATGATCCACAAAGCTAACCAGAAAACAAAATCTGCATTTAATTATTTGCACGAATATACGGGGCATCTATATTGTCACTGGTAAGCAACATCTTTAAGGCGTGAGGTGGGACGGAACCAACTCCGAATTTGCCTCGTCGAAAGAGCCAAGGCGAGCAAGCCAATTCGCAGATTTGTTACCCTCGCGATAAATAAATCGGCAAGCAATTTGCATATGCGAGGAAACATATTTAATCCAGTTGATATAATAAATAATTTCCCAAGGCACCACTTTACTCTCATTAAAACCATAGAACTAGAGTCCGTCTCGACCTCCAAAAAATTCCAATTCATAAGAGCAGATATAGAGACAACCATTAAAAAGGCCTGAGCCTCCGCTTCCAAAGGCGAGTCAGAACAAGTGGGTATATATATATATATATATATATATATATATATATATATATATATATATATATATTAACATTAGTCGAGCGCTTGGTACTCCTCCGAGAGTGGATTCGGACAACTTATGATATGGTATCGCTCGATGGTGCGAGGGTTCGGGTTGAGAGGGATTTTACCCTCCCGGATGTGGACCGAATTTGGATCACGGACGACAAAGATGGGTTTTGGCAGAAGGTGGTGGAAGAGGATAAACCTCTTTATTGCCGGCGTTGCAAAATGTTTGGACACACTAGGGCACTTGCTACGAGCTACACCCCTCGAGGAAAAGGACCTGCGGGCCTTCTTTAGCTTCTTGTTGAGATTATTCAACAAAGCGGCGATCTTACCCCAGTTCGAAAGGGGATCACGGTACAATCCGAGCCCGACATGGGCGTCGGGGTGACCCTTCATCCTACTCTAGTTGCCTCTCCGGTGATTAGCATCGTGCTTGCTAAACAAGCTGGTATGGTGACCCCCTCTCCTGCGGTGCAAACAGTTCAGGAGGCTACCATACCTGTCGCTTCTGACCGACCCACCGGTATGTGTTCGCAGATTCAGGCATCAGAAGACGAAGCTTCTGAAGAAGAAGAAGATGAAGATGAAGAAGAGGCAGCGAATTGGCAGGTTTACACTTCTCGACGGAAGAAGAAGCCTGCCGATTCTCTTTTTGTTGATGATACTTTGATCACTCGTGGCAATGGCGCGATTGTTAAGAGTTTACTTTATGGATCTCCTAGGAACGGAGCGAGAGCGGCACGTTCTCGTTCGTAGACATAGCTATTTTGTAATTTTTGTTATGACCTTAAGCTTCATTTTGTTTAGCGGCCATGCCGTTGGGTTGAGGCTTCGAGGTTTCGGGCCCATCCACGAGATCTTGTATCCGTTTTATCTTAATGAAATTGGCCCTTAAATATATATATATATATATATATATATATATATATATATATATATATATATATATATATATATATTAATATTTGGATTAGAGAATTCGGATTAGATAATTCCTTTTTATTTTGCTTGTTACACATGATCTTTGAAAGGCTGAGATTTTGGATAGTTTAGATTCAAGCTGGTTTGGAAGATGTATAGGTTGAGAGATCAATAAGATAGAATTAAGACTATAACCAAACTCATATCTATAGGGAAATTGTGTTCACCCTCTAAAACTGACTTTTCGGGAATAAGAATTGATTTTCGAAGAAGATACATTCATTGCAGTATGATATTTTCTTAATAACGGGGGATTAACATTTGTAACTATGGTGATGAATATAGCCAATAAAAGAAATGCATTTATGGCTTATGGATCAACTTTGCTCTTTTTTTTGAGAAGGAATGTGCACAAAGGAAATACAGTGGTATAATTTGATATTTTATTGGTGGACTCAAGTCTACATTTGGATAAAACATGATTGACAGTTTGACTCGGAGTTTTAATTTTAGAATCCTTGATGGAATACAATAGAAGTTATGCAATAATGACGACAATCTCACCCCAATAATATTTTGGGATTTTTCTAGTGTTCATACGTGATCAAGCGGTTAAAGGATGACCAAGTTGGAAACACTTCAATATGATTATCTTGTTTTTGAAGGAAGGTACAAATTGAATGCGCTATTTTACCTTTATATTGCAAGATACATACTAATCATGTTTTCTTGTTTTTCAATATTAATTTAATAAATTTTGAGGTTTAGACTAATATTTTCGTTGCCATGACAATTATCTGAACGACTCGACAAGAAAATTAGCACGTTTTTCTACAGGAATTAGGGAAAACACATTTTTTTCCCTGAACACTAAATCAAAGCAATACAACAGAAATACATAAAAGATAAACATCTGCAATTCGAGAGGCAAGCGATCTCTCCCAATTCTTAAGATTTGAAAGGTAGGAAATCTCTCTCAAACCCTAAACCTAAGATTCACCACTATAATCTCCCTAGTTATAATAGGCCTATTTATACCCCACAATAATAATATAAAAGACTAAATTTTCCTTAGGCATACAAAAGACAAATTGCGCATAGGCTAGGCGCTGATGTAAAAATACTCCCTTCTAAAGCGACCTTATTTTCAAGGTGAGAAGAAGTGAGTATTCCTCCTCCACTACAACTATCTCTATTTTTTCTTCATTTATCTTCTTATCATGCACTATGAGAACTTATAATTTTCAATCCGTTCAATTGTGTTTTGGGGTAAACTCTTCGCATCGAAAATAAAACCTCTTAGCTCGCTTCTTCTGAATCTCGTTCTCTGTAAAGTGCTTGAGAGTCGCTTTCGGCCATGACCCATTTTCCCTGTTTCGTGCGGCCTCCCTCTGGACTTCCATTCCATTGTTTGAGCTTGTTGTATCGTCGTGGTTGTAGCAGTTGGTACTACGCTCCATCTGCATAGCTTCTTTTGGCCTTCTTTTTTTGTTCTTATCTTACACCATTTGTGCTAGCTCCATCGTCTTCCTCAATCTCCACAGACCTCGATAGTCGAAGTGTTGCTCGTATATCGGGATTTAGGACCTTCATGAAATTTCCTCTAATCCTATTTCAAAATTCCCCCTCAATCATCCTAACAATTGCTTTAATCTCTCTTTAGATTCCATAACAGTATCGTCCTGATTCAAGGCATAAAATAGCTCGTGTAGGTCTCCTTCCCGAATGACTCAAACGTTTCAACAAACAATTCTTTAATTCTTCCCGCGAATGAATTGTATTTCTAGTCTCACTCCACTGAAACTGTGCTAGGGCTTTCCCCTCCAAATATAACCCTGTTGCCATGATTTTTCCTCCCTAGTTATCCCATTCATCGCGAAGTATCTTTTCTATCCGGTATTTTGCCTCATGTATTAAGATAAAGTTCTCTCATTCTATCATAGCCATACCCCATCCTGGCTTCCCTCTTTAATTCTTTTTACTCCTCCATACCCCTTGCATGACCCATTCTCCATGTTTCGATCTATCCAACTCCTTCGGAATTCTCTAATCCACACCCCATCGGAGCCCGGGGATGAGGTTCTTGATGGTGGGTGCTTTCCTCCTTGTGTTTCTCTTGTCTGATCTCTTTCCCTTTCGATTTAGCCAATTAATCTCTAGTCAACTCTAGGTTAGGGTTTGTAAAATCAACCGCCGGCTGTGCCTTGGATTGCATCTCAATAAGCTTCATCAGCATCTCCTCTATGTTCTCGAATCAGCCCTCAAATAAGTTTTCCATAGAGGAAATCCTTCTTCTGTGGCGTAGAACCTTTCCTCTATCTCAAATTTGATTTGGCTCTCATGCTGCTTCAGTTCTACTCTAAATTATCTACTTTCATGACACTCATTATTCCCCAAAAAATTTCCAATCACAAAAGACAATTTTTGTACCTAGAAATCCCGTCGGCACTTTTCAGCTTGCTTTCATCGCGATTGTAGTGCAAGTTAGTGATCTCAGATCACGTCAATCCCATTGTCATAATCCAGGTAGCTTCATTCGCAACAAGTAGGTTTTGCTGACTCCAGTTGTCACCTATAATGGTTTGATTATGATCATTTGATCAGCTTATAGCTTTCAATATAAAGCTAATTTCTCTAAAATTAAAAAAAAAAGAATTTTTCTCGCTTGAAGTTGCCAGTTGCTTGTGATGGAGCAATGAATGCTTATGGTGGAGCAGCAAGTGGAACATCAGGTGCTTGTTGTGGAGGAAGGAGGCAGAAGACAAGGAGGGCGAAGGCAATTTTGGGGTTACTAGAAAAAAGACCATAGCAATATACTCATGATTTGTTAGGTCACAAAGCTCTGATGCCATAAATAGGAGAAATGTTTTGATTTTTGCGCGTGTTATTGGTGCTATTTACCCTCTATTCATGTAAGGTATTGGGTCACTCTAGATAACTTCTACGTATGGAAACTACTAATCATATTGAGAATTAAGAAAGATACTCAACAACCTGTAAACTTTGTATTTTTTCCATATCAAAGACCTCATTTATTTTGAAAATATCGTTTCAAGTATTTATCCCTTACTATCCCTTCTTTATTATTATTATTAATAACTTTGCTAGCATGCAATTTGCTTACAACATTCCTATATATTCTTTTATTTATTTTCCCTTTTTTTGATTCCTTTGATATTTATATTTTCCAATGCTCTTATCTTGTTACTCAGAACTCCCTATTTTCATAGATTAAATTTAATTGTAGTTCTAGACTTATTTAACCCGCTCACTTTCTAACATGATTCAATTGTATTATTATTATTATTATTGTTATTATTATTATTATTACTACTACTTGAGGATTTGTATTCCTAACCTCACTTTTTATGTTTGGGGTGATACGATCAGGCAACTCACCTCTTTGGTTCAAATCCATTGCAATGTCATGCATGGATGTCAATTTAATTAATATTTTCTGGCCTTATCACCACAATCATATTAAATCGCGACATGTCGTTAATGGTTGACATCTTAGTTAAGCCCTTACGATGCAGTTTACTTTGAAAAAATTCCCTAGTACTAGGAACAAAAGGTAATGTTAACTGTTTCATGAAGGTTGACATAATTTTTAAGATTAATTTTTTTTTTTTTTTTTCTTTTTGGAAAGGGGGATTTTATTAATACCAAAAGAAGGATGTGAAGTGTTGTTGGTGGCCTCCATCTAAACCCAAATACAACACATATGAAGAAATCCTATTGAAACTGACACAGAAAGATCCATCTGACACAAGAAACGATATCAACACACAATAACAAAAAAGGGAGCAAGAACCGCCCAAAGCAACGAGCATGGACACTACTCTCAAAGCAAGGGAGGGCAAGAATAGCTTCCAAAAAAACAACATCAGCAACTAGTGAGTCCAAACAGCATCCAATGATGGCAAATCGTACAATAACAATAATAATAATAATAAATAAATAAATAAAAAGAAACCCTGCAGAGCACTAGGCAAAATGGTTAGAAGATAGGCTAAAAGGATATTGATAAAATAAATCCAAGGAATCAGAACAGGCCACAAGATGGAATAATTTTATAAATTCCTAGTGATTCATAGGTTAAAATTATGACCTAACAAAGTTATCTGAAAGCCGGAAAATAATCCAAGAGAAGGGAAAAAAAGGAAAAGAAAACCAGAGGGTGATGAAAAGGAGAATAGAAAAGTAGTCGGATTTAAAAATAAAAACCAACATAAGAGAACGTAGAGAGAAGGGATCAAAAAGGCTCCAACCAAAAACATTAAGAGGAGGAAGGGAGGTCTAATTCTCCATCCCATACGGAAAACGATCGGGATGGGGACTTCTTACCGCCCTCTATTTAGCTCAAGACAAAGGAATCAGAAGGCAACAGATAAAAAGATAAACCCAGTAGGAGAAATAGCTGACAGAAGTAAAAGCATAGGGCAGCAGGCAACGAACAAATATCCATTCCTAAATAATGAGCCGGGATGGGTAGAAATCCCCAAATAATGCAAATAAAAACTATAAAGATTGATGGATGAGAAAATAACAAAAAGCCCACAGACAAGCTGCAGTAGAAAGCTCCATGTAACCCAATCACCAATTCACCAGCTGCCAAGCAAGATGGATGTGAAGAGGCCGACAACAGTTGATATGAGGTTAGTTTTAAAAGGCCAACAATTCTCTCTTTAATATTCCTCAAAACCCTATGAAAACCCATTTTTTAATCCTTTATTCTTTAGCAGAGTTTCTTTCTTTCCATAAGAACCATAGAATAAAGCAGTACAAAATAGTGATGATATGCCCATTATTTACATCTATGTAGACAGATAACCCATTTTGAAAGATGAAATTAATGGGATAATTAGGAACATAAATAAATTGATAAAATAGATCATCCATCTAAATCCATAGCTTCATAGCTATAGCCCCATTAACAAGAACAAGATCTATACTTTCAATTTGGAAACATCAATGACATTTTGAAGTAATGGATGAAAATTTAAATTTTCATCCATAGGGCTGAAACCCTTTTAAAATTTTCCAACACAAGAAGGAACATGAGGTAGGAATAGCTTAACTCTAAATAATCGAGTAGGTGGATGTCATAGGAAGTTTAGTCCTCAGAAGATTCCACATGTGCTTTAAAGAAAATTTACCATTGTTAGTCAGGGTAAAAAGCTTTTGATCCAAATTGTCTGATCCGACGGAGATTTTAATAATCCTTTTGATAACATTGTCAGGTACAGACATCTTAAACTTAGACACATCCCAACTCCCATTCCTAATGAAAGACTAAATTTTGGTTGAGGCAGTAGAGTGAGAGTTAATTAATGAATCAGTAGTAGAGGCACCCAAACAATTATCCGCTAGGAGAAAGAATTCCCTTTACCTAATCTCTAAAAAATAAGTGTTTCCACTTCCCATTTAACACCACACAACTATTTCCAAATAGGAGAATCTCCTTTTTGGTAGAAGCAAATAGTGGGATGCTCACGTTGAAAATGCTTAGCTGTCATAAATTGAGCCCAAAGGCTACTACCAATCCTAAAAACCCACCATAGTTTGAAGGAAAAAGAATATCTGAGATCTAAAAGAAATTTACGATCATCTCCATTTAAGGTACCAAACTTTTTCCCAAGAGGACCATTAAATAGTTTTATAGGTAGCTTTGGATCCCCGTAGAAATTTATTGAATAATTTTCCAGTTCTAGGGCAAAGTGAATTTGATTGTTGAGTAGTTTGGGTTAAGTGTATAAGAAGCGAATAATGGGCACTTTTAATTTAGTGTAAGACAACCGCCCATAGATAAGAAAAGACTGTTCCAAGCTAGAAATATGGTTCCTGGTAGATGCAATTATATCACCCTTATAATATATCCAATTTAAAAACTAAATTGTGCCCTTTAAATTTTAAATCTATATCGTTTTTGTGTTCCTTGGATATTTTTGATTATAGGTGTTCTTTTCACAAAACTAGTTTGATTAGGGAAAATGTTCTTGGGGAGTAGAGAAGCGAGTTTGGATGCTAGAAGCTTTGAGACAAGTTTATTGAATACTATACAATGACTATAAGGCCAGATGTTGCTCCAATTTTTAGCGTTAGGGATATTCGACATCAAGACAATGGAAGTGGAAGAAAAGAACTTGGGTAAATGCTTACAATTAATAAATTTAGAAACATCATCTAGTAGGTCAACCATAATGATAGGCCAACTTTTCTAGAAAAATTTAATAGTATAACCATCAGGTCCAAGACAGAGTAGATTCATAGAAGAAATTCAGAACTGAATTTCTTCTTCTTGAGGGGGATTCCAGATAGGGAAATTGTATTCTGGAGATATAATATGAGGGATACCATTAGGATTAGGTACACTTGCCTTACAAAGGATAGAGGAAAAGTGATCAAGGGCCGCAGCGGCTATGTCACTTTCCTCTTCGATCATACTATAATCATCAAAATTCATAAATTTGTGTATAAAATTGGAAGCTCTTTTCTTTTGGAGGATAGAATAAAAATATTTGATATTTTATCACCTTCTTTCAAAAATTTACAACTAATATTTTATTTCCAGAATATCTCTTCCATGTCTTGAAGAGAGCTTAAGTGGATCCTAGCGTTAAGTAAATTTAGGTTGGAATTAATATAATGATTGTCTTGGCATTCACTTTCCAAATTAATAACTTCAGCATTAGCTTCTTTTATGTTGGAGATAAGATTTTTGCAAATGTTTTTATTCCACCTTGTAAGAGCCATTTTGAGCCTTTACATTTAAACCAGAGTTTATTCATCCCCTTAATATTATCATTAGGAAAAAGGGTTGCATTCTAGTTAAGGGCAATAATATCTAAAAAGGCTGAATACTCAATCCACATGTTTTGGAACCTAACGGAATGATTGAAGTTAGAGAGATTATTTCTGATGGAGACAAACAGGTGAGTCCAACTCAGATGTTCATCTGATATCAAGGGAAAAGAGGAAATCCACTCAATGTTGAAAATTAAGCGATCTAATATTTGCCACATAACTTTATTGAACCAAGTGAAAGAAGAGCCTACGAAACCTATATCAGACAAGCTCAGTCCAAAATAGTCTCATTAAAATCATCTATGACATTAGCATTTTGGGGGTGGGGGGGTGTGGGCCATCAACTACACACCAATGGCCCTCCAAAGATAAAGAAGAATATATAAGATGTTTCCATAAGGGAAGAAGACCATTTTTGGTACAGCTAGCATAAATAGCAGTGCAGTCAACACTGACAAAGTTGGAAGATATTTGAGAAGGTATGAGCTGATCATGGACTTCCAAAATATCCACCTTTAGCCAGAGTTTCCAAAAAATCCAAATTTTTCTGATGGGGCTAGCAAAATGAAATCAAAACTAAGCTGTTTGGGGATGCTATGCAATTTAGAAACATTAACCATGGGTTCATAAATAATTAAAATGGAGATATTATGAATACGGCAAAGGTTTTAAGATTAGTTGTTGATCGAATGTCAATCCTTAAATAGGGTTGGCTTGACAATGGTAGGTCGCAAGCGCATAGATAAGAGACCGCATTGTAGAGGAGCAAAGGAATAACTATAACATTTTCAACCAATTTTTAAAAAGAAGAGGAAAAAGGAGAGATGATAAGAAAGCTTTATGTCTGAACCAGTTGATGCCCCCAGCATGCTTCAAGTCTTGCACTTTATCAAGTTTAGAATTTCATAAAAATTAATCACTTTAAAGCTAGATGAACTTTTATTAAGCCATAAATTAATCTTTATGGGCCGCCACAGGAGAAAATGGAGAATCCAAGCCTATGTGTTTATGCCTCATGCAACACCAAATAGGTAACAGTAAACTATACGAATAGGATAATGTCCTCCACCAAATGATTAGTTGCATGAGCCGCCACAGGAGAAAATGGAGATTCCAGCATGAAGTGCACTAGAATTGCCACAGGCTTTCAACCCCAATCCATGAAAGCCGATAGACCACTAGGAGCCTTTGAAGAGCCTACTTAAGAATAGGATGAACTACAAAACAGATGCTGTAGGAACAAAATAGCAATATTACTGTGGAAAAAGGGACAATTCTACGGAAGTAAGATTGCTGGAACAGAGTCCGTAAGGAATAGGAACCTATAAAATAACTACGACGAAGACCATATGATTTCCATAATAAAGTCCTTACCGGATGATCCAAATAGGAATAAAACCAGTCCAAGTTTGACAATTTACAAACCTTCGTCATGGACATGTAAATATTGACTGAACTAATTTTAAAAACTTGTATATTTAATTCAAAATGATTCACTCTGTCCATCATTTTCATTTTCTATGATTTAGAGACTTTGTCCCGCGTCAGAATGGTTATGGCATGTGTTAGTTGCATTACCAAGTCCTTATAATTCTTATACAGAACACTTATAATTGTTACTTCAAGCATAGAACTCCAGTAAATAATGAAACAAAAGGGAAATGATTTTATTTTATCCTTCTATGTTCTTTAGCAACAACTCATTGGTGGGATAACATAACTAGTTGGATTGTCCTTCCTTTGCACTATAACCTTGTATTTTATGAGTTTCAAAGTCAATAATTTTTTCTTGGAGTTATCTTCCTAAAGCTGTATACTTCGAATTATCATGCTTTCTATCAAATTGTTTTGACTGCTAGTAAATCCCATAATCTTCTTTTTTTAACCCTGCAATATAATATTTCATTTCGGCATTTGCTAGTAGATACAATTTTAATCAATTGATCCAAGGTTCAAATCTAAAAATTTGTGTTATTTGTATGTTTTTGGATCGCTGGTTTGTTTTGGCTAGCAGTGTATATTTTCTTAAAGTTAAAGCTATGTTGAAGCTGCAAGACTAAATCTGCATCTTTGTGTATGTGACCATAAAATGGCAGAATTTTGATGTTCAATCTGTATATGGTAAAATCCTGCTTTGGGTTGATTGGACATTTTAATAATTTCAAGAGAATTTAATTTTTGTTGTATGTATGTCCTTATTCACTTTTTTGTGGCA
This sequence comes from Papilionanthe hookeriana x Papilionanthe teres, assembly GCA_022702705.1. Lineage (NCBI taxonomy): Eukaryota > Viridiplantae > Streptophyta > Magnoliopsida > Asparagales > Orchidaceae > Papilionanthe > Papilionanthe hookeriana x Papilionanthe teres. The sequence goes on along the minus strand of CM040428.1, from coordinate 64,903,438 downwards.
GATAAATCGACGAATGGAGTTTGTATTTGCTAGTTACAACTTTGATGTATGGGAGAGTTGGATGTTAGAAGGCTCTTTGCTTGAAGATTGTAGGCTTGTCAACTGTAGAAATCCAGTGGTGAGTACATTCCTTCTTTGTTTACTTGAGTGGCTTCAAGTGGGAGTAATTCTCTCTATTTAATAATGCGGTTTACTGTATGGTTACTGAGCACGTCATGCACTTTTATGCGTTTTCTCTGCCCCTTCCTGTCTCTATTAAAACTGTCACGAACAAAGACTTAATTCTCTTGTGTGGGTTTTACTCGATGTTACTTCCAGTTGCAAAGTTGTTCTTTGGCTTTTCATTATAATTGCTGGCATTTGACCTTTTAAGATTATGTTTTTATTTCACATAGTTCTTTTATATTGTTCCTTTATAAAGACAAGTTTTTGAAATTTTCGTCAATTGTTGGTTCAAAGAGATTTCAGAGTTTCATCTCACTCGTCATTTTCCTCTATAATCATAGCATCTATAAACAAAGTGCCATTAACAGTAGGATTTTATTCGTGCACTCCGCAACTTCTGAGTCATTTCTTATATTGTTAAAGTAATATAATTTAGGGAATTAGATACGTAGTACACAATTCTCATGTATTTACATATCTCACAACTATGCTTCCATATTTACGTACTTAGCAATTTAGTTTCTTTAAACCTACACAGGAAAATATTTATTTGATATTTAAAAAGTGATAATAATGCTATTTTTAATGTGATATTAAAGATTTGAGTGCTATATATATATGTAAATATGAAAGTTTAGGTGTGAGATATGTAAATACGTAAGACAATGCACTGTATATAAATGACCTTTATTTTATCATTGACATGATAATGCATAATGATGCATTCTTAAAGAAATTTCAAAGAAAAAACATTCGCTTATTTTAAAAATTGCACATTGGCATTTGTACTTGTATTATGTAGTAGAAAAGGCAGAATTAGGCAAGTAGGTTGGCCTTGAATGAGTTGCAATCAAGTGGGTGCTTTCTGCAAAATTGCTGGAGCAGTAGTCCCACAATCCCGCATATTTCGGCAAGTAGGTTGGCCTTTAATGAGTTGCAATCAAGTGGGTGCTTTCCGCAAAATTGCTGGAGCTGAAGTCCCACAATCCCACATATTTCGGAATTAGGAATCTCACAATTGTGGGATGGGTGAACCGGGAGGATTCTTGTCCTGGTACAATTTCAAGGAGAGAGAGAGAGAGAGAGAGAGAGAGAGAGAGAGAGAGAGAGAGAGAGAGAGAGAGTGTGGGGAGTTTGCTCGCCTTTCTACTTTTCTTTCTTATTTCTTTATTTTTTAGTTAGAGTTATTTGTGGTTAGGAGACTTTTTTTGTTGTATTTGCTATTTTGAGATATTAGATTTTGTTTATGTACTTTGAGAGTTTTTTTTTATTTTCTGCTAGAGTGTTGTATCCTCTTCCTCTTACAAATGGTTTGTATATAACTCATTCAAGAATAGGCGGCGATGGTTTTTAGATCGAACAGTTGCTGAATGCGGTCTATCCACTTCTAAACACCGTTGATATCTTGTATTTTCACTTCCTTTCTATTTCACAACCACTTCCTTGCCAAGTCCCCTTCCTAAACATCTTTAAGGAGCCATAGATTGGTTTTATATTGTATCATAACTTGGAAAACTCTAAATTTTTAAAGATTTTTATTCGTATGCTTAAACCTTAAATCCACATTTCAATATATTAACCATTACTACTGCATTTCTCGACCTAACCCAAAAATTTTAATTCATCCTTCCTACCTCAACCAAAAATTCATTACGACACCTACTACCAGGGAAGTCCTCCAACTATAACAAAGACTTGTTACATTTGAGAGATGGACAACTGAGTGAGGTTACGTATCACCACAACAGTGACTCGTTAGATCTAAAGGAGAGTAAATTTCTTCTAACAAGAAGTTTTGAGTGACGAAAAACATATGCTGCATCGTTTTGACATTGAACATTAAAGATACCAGGATTATAGAGTAAAGATGGATTAATGGGATTTTGATGGTCGTTGGATCTAGAGGAGTTCATGAAATGACTCTAACGGTGAAAGATATTCTCTAGAACAAAGCTTAGGAGAATGTTTCCCTCTGCTGGGAGAGCTTAAAGTGTTTTTAATAGTGGAAAGGAAAAAGAAAGATTACCATATGATGTAACTTGAAAAGCGAGATGCATTGCAATTACATTCACTTGCTTTATTGACAAGATGTGTTCATAAAACTTAGCAACCCGCGTTAAAGAGATTTTTCTTTGGATTACATAATTGAATTGGATTAGCTCATGATGAAATGTTAGTTGGTGTAACTAGAGGAGTACACAGTGACGAGGTATCTTGGAGGGTTGAAGCCATCTATCAGTAATGTAGTGCAATTGCAACCGTATTGATCCCTACTCGATGTACAGAACCTGGCTTTGAAGGTGAAAAAACAGCAACGTCATGAAATGACTATTACAGGCAAAGTTCTTCCGCTGGATCATGCAGGTGGAGTACGCCTTATGCTCTCTGCCCTTGGAAAAAACTGATCAAAAGTGGAAAAAAGTAGAGATGAGCCACACTACCAAATTCATCTCCAAGAAGTACCTTTTAAATATTATTTTGGGCACATTGTTACTGATTGCCCAAACAAGGTCTTTTTCAACAGAAAAACTAGAGAAGTTGAGGACACGCAAAGCCAACTTCTAAAGACGAGGGAGAGATGCTCTAGCAATATTTTTTGTATCTGTTGCACTGTGAAGGAAAAATTGTGCAATCTCATTTGAGATGGAGACAATTATAAAAGTGTAGTATCTACACAGATGATTAATAGGTTTAGTTTCACTGCCTATAAATATTCTCAACCATATTTCGTAACTTGGATGAAGAGGAATAAGAACAACGTTGATAAGAGATATTTGATAGAATTTTTAAATGGAGACAAGTCACATGATCAAGTTTGGTGTGATGCCATGCTTATGGATGCATGTCATATTTTATTAAGGTGACAATGACAGTATAATCGTGGTACATTTAATGATGGCCACAAAAATATTTACTCATTCACCAAAGATAGGAAGCACATTGTACTATTGCCTTTGAAAGAGTCCAAGGTAATTGACGTTCGTACAGAGATTGAGGATGCAATGTCACAAACAATTTTTTTTTAATAGGCCTTGAGAGAAGCATTAGTAGGACTAGGGGTGTAAACGAACCGAACACGAACGAACAGAACTAGTGTTCGTGTTCGGTTCGTTTGAAAATTAAGTTGTTCGTGTTCGGTTCGTGTTCGAAATTGTTCGTGAATGTTCTGTTCGTGTTCGGTTCGATTTGTTCGAAATTAGTTCGAATTATTCGTATTGTTCGAGTTGTTTGAAATATTTGAATCGTTCGAATCGTTCGAATTGTTCGAAATTGTTTATACTATTTATGAATTTTCTTTGTTGTGCTTATATTTTAATAGATATTTCTTTAAATGAGCTAAAAATGCATTACTTTTGAAAGAAAAAGTAAATAGTTATAATAAATTGATTGACACATTAATACAATAGATCAAATTAATAATTTCATATCAGTCATCTGTTTAACATAACATCTCAAAAAAATAATTTCATATCAGATCAAATTGATATAAGGCCAACCAACACAGGTTTACTAATTACATAACATCTCTTGCACAAATTCTAGTTATGAAAAGTCTACAAACTCGACAAACTCTTAAAACTCTACAAAAATTCTACAAACTCTAAAAACTCTTCACAAAGAAGATATCGAGGCTAGCTCTCAAATAAATGAAACCATCTGGGATAAGACCCGGCAGGCATGAGACAACAGGATCAAGCCATGAATCATAGATGCTTATCTCCATCTCATTCATCCAATTTGCTTCATGAACAGAACGAACAAATACCTAATTACGTAACATCTCTTGCACAAATTCTAGTTATGAAAAGTCTACAAACTCGACAAACTCTTAAAACTCTACAAAAACTCTACAAACTCTAAAAACTCTTCACAGCAAGTATCAGGGCTAGCTCTCAAATAAATGAAACCATCAGGGATAAGACCCGGCAGGCATGAGACAACAGGATCAAACCATGAATCATAGATGCTTATCTCCATCTCATTCATCCAATTTGCTTCATGAACAGAACGAACAAATACCTGCCAATAAAGTGTAAGTTCGAAAGCTCAAAAGGCAGTTTAAATTTGTAAACATACTCACATTACTGATGCAGGAAAGAACAAATACCTGCCAATAAAGTTTCACCTCTGTGTTTACATCCACTTGTTGTAATTCTTCATCGACACTTTCTTTTATGAAAGATGTTATACTTTCTGCATGATTTTTGTGAATGATCCCAACAGAGTTCTGCAAAAATTGAACCATTTCCTGGCTGGCTTTGGCATAATACTACAGGCATCAAAGAAGAAAATCAAGGTTTCTAAAGCCATGCATTTGCAATCAACTATGTCATAAATTTAGAGCTTAAGATTAAAAGACCATAAATTGATCTAAACCATAATAAGAATAAATCATAATAAGAATAAATCTGCCAAATAGATTTCCTCAAATCAACAACTTCCACAAAAATCACACTAAAGAATATTGCAAAAAGCACAGTAAATAATAAAAAACTGATCATCTATGACGGACACACTCTAATAATTAAGAAAAAAACCGGAACTACAAAGGGAAGAATAAAAAGGGAAAAGAAATTTCTTGCTGCACCAACAAAAGACGAGAAAATACCCCTCATCTAGTTGGACATACAACTTCATCACTGTCAATTGGATAAATTATAAATACCAATAAAAAAATTGAACATGACCATTTCACCTGAGAAGCCACCCAGATTAGAAACCATCATCAGCGATCATTAACGAAAAAATATCTTGTTTTAATTGCAAAAACTAACAAACTAAAGTAAAATGGGGGCATTTACATACATATCAAACAATTCTTATGTATCTACATATCTCACATCTAAACTTTCATATTTGCACAAATAGCACTCAAACCAGTAATTAATGTCGTGATCATAACAAGTATAAAAACACAATTTTCCATCAGTTAACACTTTATACAACACTCAAAAGAATAAGTAAAGAGCATTAAAAAAGAAAAACCTGAATAGTTGGGATAAGGTTCATTATAGTGATGTAGATAAAAACTAAACTTGAAAAGCAGCTACATGCAGGAAATCTTCTGAGCATGCCTAATTCAATTAAATCAATTTCATCAACTCTAACACAAAAAGAGGTGATAAATTCTTCAAGTTTTTTGGCTATAACTTTTAAAGAAGATATGGCATCATGTGACATGAAAAAATAGACCAATCTAAGTTATGTCTAAACATAATTCTTTTGCAAGGCCACATCAGCAGGAACGCTGAAGGATCAATATGACGAGCTGATAAATCATGCACCAAAAATGCAATTTTTGTTATTCGTAAGTATGCCAAATATCAAAGTATAACAAGAATGATAATGCACTAGAGAACACACCCGCATGATTCAAACAGAAATGATAAAAGGATTTTACTAATTAATGTAAGCTACATAAGCTACATGAAATAGAGTAGCGACCCAAGAAAATGAGCTTAACTATAAGCATGAACAACAAGCTTGGCTGCTCCAAGCAGCATTTAAGAAAAAAAGCCTAAAACCACTTACAGAAGCGAGCTTATCCATCGGTTAATAGAAGTCCCGCATCAACCTATCTGCCACTGCAAACATATCACCCAAGACAAAAACATTTTTCCATTTAGCAAAAGAAATCATCTCTCCCATCACATCAAATTTTCAAAATAACCGCAGTCAATCATAAGCAAAAGATCACCTTGAGAACTAGCTCCCCTTTGGAAGGGGAATTTGATTGCTTGGCAGCCGCAATCTGCTCCTTGAATGCTTTACCCCCCGCTGACTTTTAAAACTGCTCTTGCCTGCAATCTCTCACAAGCCATTGAGACTGCTGGTAGTAATAAAACCCCAAGTAATAAAACCCATCTCAATTATACAACCCCATTGAGACTGCTGGCAGTAATAATAGGGACACCCATCTCAATAATAGAAACAGCCCTCTCACCAAAGCAAAACATAACTCATACTCAGAGGCACCCTCAATTTCCCATAAAGCCATGAAGTGTAGAAAATATCATATGGCTAAGAAAGACTTTGATCTTGCTCAAACTTTGATCGCACCTTGATCGAATCAACCAACCTTGCTAGAGCTTATTTGAACAAGCCTCCAATATCCATTAAATATTATTCGATCATGACCTCCTTTACAAACATAACACAATTTAATGTACTTACATATCCAACATCTAAACTTGAATTTCTAGATATATGCACTTTATCTATGCAGGAAAACATGTATTTCACCATTTAAAAGCTAAAATGGTGGTGTTTTTGATGCATTGTGAAAGATTTAGGGGGTAAAACTTTAAAAAAGTGAAGTTTAGGTGTTAGAAAAGTAAATACGCAAGAATTGGATGGTAAATATGTAAATGCCTCACATATATATAATTTAAATTTGTTCCAAACTTGTTTGAAACCATGTATAAAAATATTACTCTTATCGTAACCAAGCAGCAAAAACTTGTTCGAAACCATTTATAAATTTATAGAAAGAGATATTAAATTATAACTGAAGCCGTTGTTCAGGTGTTCTGAATCCAAGCTTGAAAGCTTTTGAAAAGGAAGGATTCTGGTATATAGCAAATAATAAAAAAGGTAAGAGAACTATTAACCCAAGAAAAACTGTTAAGAGAGAGCAGAGATCAGTGAGCTCACATCCAAGCCAGATCTAGAGGCAATATGCCATGTTTATAAGCAAGATTTCACTCCCAAAACTTCAAAAAACTTGGTTTCACTTAAAAAAAATTAAGTTATGAGCCCAACCTGAAGATAAATCTGAAATAGTAAAGCAAATACACTCAAATATGACTCACCAGTAACCTTACAAGCAACCAAGCAAGAATGCGCGCAAAAAAAAAAAAAGGTCTACATTTAACCTTGGTTTCACTCAGAAAAAAAATGAAAGAAATAAATCTAAAAAAATTTATGAAAATTTAACTTAAGAGGCAAATATGAAGTTAAATTTGAAATGTTAAAGAAAATATACTCAAAGATGAGTAGATGACGCCTCAGTAGGCCTACAAGCAACCAAGTAAGAATATCGAGCATCGAGCAAGAATACCGAGTAGTCGATCCAACGCCGATTCTATGGAAGACAAATAGTAGCAGAGATTAGAGAACGAACACAAACATTCAACCCTAAGCTCTTGACGAGACAAAGCTTTTCACGGTTTTGAGGTGAAGAGAAGGAGAGTCGGCTGCAATCTTCCGAGAGGGGAGAGCCAAAGCGTGACGTGTCAAACAGAAATGCAGGGTTAGACTTAGGGCTTAGGGTTTTCTCTTTTAAGTTTCTATATATTAGATTATTAATATATATAAATATTAATATATTATATTACTTATATAACTTATTTTATATAAATATATAATATTTATATTACTAATAGTCTAATACAGTTTATTATTGATATATTATTATTATGAAGTTATTATATATTATAATTTTTAGAATTGAATTTTTGAAAATTTGATAAATTTTTAGAATATATATAATATAATTATTTTTAAATTCCATAATTTTTTAATAAATAATTATTCTAAATTATTTTATGTTTCTAACAATATCGAACCGAACACGAACGAACGCGCCACTGTTCATGTTTGGTTCGTTTAACAAACCGAACGAAAAAAATTGTTCGTGTTCGTCTCGTTTGCTTATCGAACGAATCGAAAACGAACTTCTTAGCGAACCGAACACGAACTGTTCGCGAACAACGAGCTGTTTTGACAGCCCTAAGTAGGACTAGCATTGGTGGTTTAAGAAAACAATTAGTTCGAGGAATTAATACCTGATAGGGCAGCCCCTGTTGAGAGTGATTCAATATATCATCACTTTAGACTATTTAGAAAATTTTGAACTATTTTTGTTAAAGACTTGGACTAATTTTGGTATTATGTTCTAGTTTAGTTGAACAATGTACCCACGGATAGATGACCAGACTGTAGTGGTGAATCACAACTTTTTGAAATCTCATGTGTTTTGCCGAAAATAATGTCCGACGGTTGGATCCATGTCCTTCCAAAGAATAAGAAGCCTCTTCTAGTTTGGGGGAATAATGCAGAAGCTTCTCACAGAATTACAGGAGCGGAAGTCCCACGATCCTGCTATTCTAGGATTCCTCGTATTGTGGATTTGGGGATCTCGTGATCGCGTATGGGTGAATCAAACAAATTCTCATCTCAGTATAGCTTTAGAGGGGAGTTCTTGCATTTTTAAAATTTTTTTATTTCCTACTTTTTACTTGGGATTTTTTGTTATTAGGACGGATGCGAAAAGTGGAGGGTTGTGTTAGGTAGCTCACAGTCAGCATAAAAATTTATTGAAAAATCATGACATGATATCTTCAAATCATTGTGTAAATGTTAGGGCTTCTCTTGGAAGAAGCTTGCTGTATGACTTAAATTCAGTGAAAAATCTGCAAGGCCCGGTACACCGGCACCAGGGTGTACCGTTAAATAAGCTATGATTCTTATATTATGGATATATCTGGGAAAAAAAGTTTGTCCATGAAACTAGTATTAGGAGACGATCTTGAAATATAAGTACTCTCACAAGTAAATTAATAGAATTAGTGGATGCGAAAAGTGGAGGGTTGTGTTAGGTAGCTCACAGTCAGCATAAAAATTTATTGAAAAATCATGACATGATATCTTCAAATCATTGTGTAAATGTTAGGGCTTCTCTTGGAAGAAGCTTGCTGTATGACTTAAATTCAGTGAAAAATCTGCAAGGCCCGGTACACCGGCACCAAGGTGTACCGTTAAATAAGCTATGATTCTTATATTATGGATATATTCGGGAAAAAAAGTTTGTCCATGAAACTAGTATTAGGAGACGATCTTGAAATATAAGTACTCTCACAAGTAAATTAATAGAATTAGTAGATATTATGGTTCATAAGAAGATAAGTATCTTATGCATTCAAGAAATTAAATGAATTGAACGAAAGACTAAGGAGATTGATCGCTTAGGGTAAACTTTGATATTCAAGTAGGAGTCACACTAGAAATGGTGTAGGTATAATTTTAGATAAGAGTTTAAAAGATATTTTTAAAAAAATTAATATAATTGGAGATAGAATCATATTTCTAGAGATTGTTGTGGAGACTAAATTTTTTTAATGTTATAAGTGCTTATGCTCTACTTGTTGGTTTAAATATAATTTCAAAAGAAAAAATTTTGGAATGACCTAAAAAAATTAACACAAATGATATCTTTTGGAGAAATAAATTTTATTGGAGGAGATTTCAATAGTCATGTTGGTAGAGTGATAGAATATTTTGAGAAGTATTGATATTGGCTATAGTCTTAGAATTATTAATAACGAAGGTAGAATTATATTATATTTTGGCTTTAGCTTATAATTTTATTATTGTTAATACTTTATTTAAAAAAGAGTTGAGCATATTATTACTGAAAGAATGGATCTGTCGAACATATAAAGATTCTACTATCATTCCAAGTGAAAATTTAACTACTCGACATCAATTGTTATTCTAGATTTTAAGATAAAGAGTTGAAAGATAGAAATTACAATGAAATTTCATCATAAAATTAGATAAGGGAATCTTAAAAAACAATAAAATTAATTTTATGAGTAAACTTAAAGATTTTCAGGTTTTGGGATGTTCCTGAATAAGTTAATTCCATCTGAGATTAGTAAATAATAAGTGACAAACGATGTACTTAGAGAATCAAAATTAAAAAAATATAAATAAAAATACTTGTTGGTGGAATGATAATGTGCTAGAAAAAATAAAATATAAGAAGCTTTGTTATAAAAATTGATTTAAATGTAAAAGTTTAGAAAATTAGAAATAAATATAAAGTTATCTGTAAGGAGTCTAAAAGAATAATTTGTCAAGCCAAGACTTCTGCTTTTAGTGATTTTTATAATATATTTGATACCAAGAAATTGAAAAATATATGCATAAACTAGCCAAACAAAGTGAGAAGAAAAGTAAAGATTTAATTCAAGTGTATTAAATATTAAAATTAAAATGTGGTTTTCTTAGTGGAAGATATTTGACATATGTGGGTGAAATAGTTTGATAATCCTCTCAATAAAGTTTTTAAAAATACAATTAACATTAGTGATTTTAATATCATTAATAATAACAAAACTTTGGCTTTACTATCGCATTCGTAAAAGGAAGTTGAAGAGGCTTTAAAGAAATCAAGGGTGGAAAATCAATATGACTTTAGTGTTAAAATATTTATGAGATCTATAAATTTCTTAGCTTATTAAATTTTTTAAGGTTATTTTAAAAACTAAAAAGATGCCTAGGAGTGGAGGAAGAGTATTTTGGTTCTCATTTTTAAAAATAAAGGGAATGCAAAACTTCGAGGAATTAAGTTAATGTATCATTCATTAAAATTATGAGAGAAAGTAATTGAATATAGGTTAAGACGTGATACAACGATTTCTTATAATCAGTTTGAATTTATTTTGAGAGGTTTGATGGAGATGTACAGAGAAATGAGGATCTGCATATTATTTTGATTGATTTAGAGAAAGTTTACGATAAGGTTCCAAGAGAAGTTCTTCGAGGAGTTATAGAAAAGAAAGGTGTTGATGTGACTTATATTCAAGTCATTAAAAATATGTATGCTAGAGTTGTTAGTTGCGCTCGAATAAAAGGAGGATTGGCCTAGTATCTTCCAATTTCAGTTGGATTACGTCAGGATCGACTTTAAGCCCATATCTTTTTTACTTTAGATTTGGATGCTCTTACTGGACATTTATAGGGGGATGCACCTTGGTGTATGTTTTTCGCTAATGACATCCTTCTTGGGAATAAGATTGGAAAAAGAGTTTAGGAAAAACTTGAATTATGGTTTTCTATATTAGAGTCTAACGACATTCGTTTGAGTAGATCTAAAACTGAATACATGGAATGTAGTTTTAGTTTTAGTAAATCTGTTGTAGAGTTATAATAATGGGTGATCAAATCATTAAAAGGCATGAATGTTTTAGATACATCATGGCTACTATTCAAAGTGATGGTGATATAGATAGGGATGTTATTAGTAGAATTCAAGTCGGATGGTTGAAAGTGATCGTGATATAGATGGGGATGTTATTAGTAGAATTCAAGTTGGATGGTTGAATTAGAGGAATGCATCGGGCCTATTGTGTGATAGAAAAATATCACTTAGACTTGAAGGAAAATTTTATAAGATGGTGGTAAGACCTGCAATGCTTTATGAAATAGAATGTTCACCTTTAAAAGAGAAGCATAAAACGAAGTTAAGTGTTGTTGAGATGAGAATGCTTTGGTGGATGAGTGGCTTGACAATTAGACAATGCAAAATGAGTATATCCGTGAAAGGGTTGGTGTAGCTCCAATAGTAGATAATAATTCTACTAATGCCTAGTTATAGAGGAATATTGGTGAGGACCCGCTTTGCCCATGGGGGTGTGTAGAGGTGGAAGACCATACACATGTTACTTCTAATTGCGTAATTCTCAAGCTCATTTTTCAAGTTTTGCTGAGGTAGGGAATGATGATCCCAACCCTCCACGGTTTCAGTGATGTTTGCAAACACATGAAGGAGCTACCTAGGACTCACGCTGCCATCAAAAGAATTTATTCTTGAGCAGTGTACAGTTATTGGAGAGCTAGAAATGCAAATAAACATGATTGGCCCTTTGGGACCTCGATTGTTATGGCCTTCACGATTCTTTCCTTCCTTACGCACACATATGCTTTCCCTATTCGAGAGCAATGGGCCATCCTTCAACCTGGTGGGTTGCTCTTTTCTCCGCATTGTCCCCCCTCCTCTCCTGGTTGAGTTAAAACAAATGTGGATGGATCTTTTCTTCCTTCAGGGATGGCTAGTTTGGGTGTGATTATTCGGGACGAAATGGGAAATTGTGTGATTGCGGCGGGACAGAAGATGCTGCATTGGGATAGTTCACACGTAGAGATGGAGACGGTTTTATACATCAATACGTTGGAGCCTTGGATGCTTGAAACCAGAGGGATTGTGGTTGAAGGGGACAATGGCAAGGTGATTGAAGCCCTTCGACACTCTATGGAGGAGACGGTTTGGAACCGAGAGGGGAGTCGATGCTCTGACTTGGCATTTCTCACCTACTTTCGTCGTGCGCTTTTTTTCTTTTACTTCTAGAGCCAATAATGAGATGACTCATTTGTTGTGCGCAACTTGCTTTACAGGATAGCTTTGTTTGAAAGATTGACATGATTGTCATCCCTTCTCATCTTCTGTAGAAAGAGAGAACTTTTTGTGAAACTGCTCCTTAGTAGCCTTCTATATATTTTATAACTTTTTGATATAGTAATGCGAATGCAATAATATTTCACAGATAAGATTAGAGAGAGTCATCTTAGGTGGTTTGGTCAATTAAATGCAGACCAACTAATGATCCAATTAAGAGATTAGATGCTTTAGATTCAACTTATGTTAAAAAAAGGTAGTGGTAGACCTAAAAACGCTTAGGCATGTTGTATAAAAAATGATCTTAATTTATTACAAGAACATAAAAATATGACAATAGGACACAATGGAGAAGAAGGATTCATATAGCCGACCCCTTTTAGTTGTATAAAGGCTTGTTGTTGTTGTTATTTGTTATTGGGAGATTATATACTGTAATTTATTGTTTTGAGACATTAGCAGGCATGTTGTATAAAAAATGATCTTAATTTATTACAACTAAATGAAAATATGATAATAGGACATAATGGAGAAAAGAGATTCATGCAGCTAACCCCATTTAGTGGGATAAAGGCTTATTGTTGTTGTTATTTGCTATTGGGAGACTATACTGTATTTTATTGTTTTGAGACATTAGATTTTCATTTATGTAGTTTGAGAGTTTTCTTCTGTGATTTTTTTTTCTTTCAGAGTATTGTATTCCTCTTGCAAATGGTGTGTTTGTTGCTTGCTCAGAAATTGGCAGCGGATTCGCCTCACCATTTGCCATTCTCTTTGTTGTTTTCAGCTTGGGTAGTTGTCGAACATTGTCTATCCTCTTCCAAACATCGTCGCATCCCTATTTTCAATTATTTGCTATTCCACAATCACTTCCCTGTGAAGTCTCCTTCCTAGACACTTTCTAGGAGCCCTAGATCGGTTTCACACAAATTAAGAGTTAAGGAACAATTCGTAAGCTTTTATACTTTATGTGCATTATACTTATAATGGACATTTCTGGCAAACTCAGAATGTCCGGCTAAAGCTTGGATACCATGCTTGAACGATGTATGTAAGAATCAGACTTGAGCGTGCAATTTTGCTGTTGGTAGATTTTGCAAGAATGCTTGATCTAACATCTGGTTCTATGAAATGATTGCAGGTTGTACTGGATGTTTGTGTTGAGATAGTTGCTGTTGTAGACGAAGAAGATGGTGTTGCTCGATGGCTTGACTAATTCAGCTTATTTTTTTCCCCTTAAGTACGAAGTTCAAAGTAGTTGGTTGGAACCCCTCTAGATGCAAAGGTGCTATGTGTTGTTTGTACCTGCTGGTTCCCAACTTGGTGATGTGACTGTTTTGGGCTGTTTTTATTCCGAAAATATTTGGCAAGTATTAGCTTTTGCTTTTTCTTATTCTCTAGTTAAACATAATAGCCGGTACATTTTTTTCTTGTGGTTGCTTGTCGAGTGGAATTGCCCTGCTGAAAAATCACATTGCTATCCGCTTCATCTTTTTGCAACGTGATTATGAACTAAATGAGTTAACCTGTTTTTTCTGATGTCTTTTGCACCCCTAATTGTTCATCTAAAAATTTCATTTTTTTGTTTTTAAAAAAAAAGGGAAAAAAGAAAAGGACTGCTGAAATCTGATTATATGTGATCTGATTATTCAGCAAATTGCAAATGTGTTCTTGATGTTGTATGGCACAGTATGAAGGAAATTTGCCAGTGAAGCCTACTATGTCTGTTTGTATCATATGCTGTTTACTTAGAAATTTAGAAAGGTTATTCTTTTTTGCATGCAGTTTTTTGAAATTCTGCCTTTTATTTACCGTTATCCTTTTTTCATCTTAATAGTGCTACTGAGGCACTGTTTACATTGGTTTTTTTCTTATTACATATAATATTTGTGGTGGAGATAATTCCTGTTGCTTTTATTTTTCATACTGTCATCATTGTTCTGATAAAAAATTTCATTCTTCATAACCCTTTTGATTAAGAATAATGTTGCAAAGTAGATATTGCTCTTATATTAATTTGGAACTTGATGCGTTAACCAGCCTGCATTTTATCTATTGATATAGTTTTGCAGCAAAAATTCATGATGGCAATATTAGAATAAGTAAAAATATTTTTGAACGAATATTAATTAGTCTAATAGATAGAAAATAAAGCTAAACGATAAATCACTCATAGAGATGTTTATAAAATTTAAAAATATATTTAGGTTTGTACAAGTTAAAATGACTATTATAATGATTGGTAATTATGTGCTAAAATTTCACGTTCATATGAAACTGATTGCTAAAACTACTGCAGTATATGACTACTAAATTTAATAAATATATTATTAATTATTTTTTACATATTTTCTAATGATATATTGTAAAGATAATATTTTTTGGGACATTTAAAATACATTGCAAGCAATTTTTGTCCTTACATGTCCTCACTCCTAAACCTTCATATTACTAGGGCGCTCAAATTTTTAATGATATTTAAAAATAACACAATTATCATCTTTTAAAAGTGAAAGCACATCTGCTGGTACATGTGTTTAATGCTCCAATTTCTTATATTCGTACATATTAAAGTTCAGGTGTGAGATGTGTAAATACATAAGAATTGTGCTATGTATGCAAATTGTCCTTTATAATATGCTCAGAATTTTTTATTTTGTTCGAAAATAATGTTAACTTGCCTTCTCTGATATTTCTACAAAAATGTTTTTGTGGGAGTTTATTAGATATATTTAAATTTTTTTGTTAATTAAAGTAAATGAAACAAGAATCTTGGCTTAATTTTCATTATGTTGGACTCATTGAATGGTTCAAATGTAATTTTGTATAATATTACATGATTTACTTGCAATTAAAAAAGTATTTTAATTTTGTAAA